>QLTV01001132.1:1857081-1869015 GCA_003457575.1 Thermophis baileyi
AAGGACTAACTGGTGAAGAGCCTAATGCTGGGAAAGATTGAGGGCAAAAGAAGAAGGGGACAACAGAGAATGAGGTGGCTGGATGGAGTCACTGAAGCAGTAGTCGTGAGCTTAAATGGACTCCAGAGGGTGGTAGAGGACAGGAAGGCCTGGAGGAACATTGTCCATGGGGTCGTGATGGGTTGGACACGACTTCGCAACTAACAACAACAAAATTCCATAAGTTTTTAAAACTTGTTCTTGACATCAGTCCTCCATCCAGAGATTGTTGGTGCGACATAAATGAAAACCTTTTTTCATTTTTTAAAAAAGCTGACTTTTTATTCTTTTAAGGCACGGGATTCCAGGTACTCTGCCCAGCATCACTTGCTTGTAAAATGGGTGGCTATATAAATTAGATAAATAAACAGGCATCATGCAGACAGACAGCTACTTCTGCATGCTTCCTTTCCACCCTTGAATCAAGAAGAAGCAATGGCAATATTATAAACTGATTGATTGATTGACCGACTGATACAAAAATACTAATCTCTTAGCATCCTGGAAGAATGGTAGTGTTTGATAGACATATTAGGGGAAATAACACTTCACATTATCCATTTCTTTTTAGTGTTTAACTAGACAACCTATGATTGCCTAATAAATATCTAGTAAATTTCAGAGATATTTTCTTATCTAAACAGAGAACAGCATGACCACAGGGGGGCAAAAAAGCAGTGGGAGCAATTTCCGACTTCCTGCCGGCTTCCTCACTGTGGAATGGAAAGCTGGCAGGGAGTATCGGAAATCTTCCTCCCTCCCTCTTCCTTCCTCACACTCCCCCAGTCCCTCAGCATGCTGTCTTTCTCTCTGCAAGCTTCCTACAAGCAAAGACTTAGCTACCGTATTTTTTGGAGTATAAAACACACTTTTTTCCCCCTAAAGGAGGGTGGAAATGTTGGTGTGTGTTATACACCGAATACAGCCATTTTTGGCCTCCCGAAGCCCCGCCCCACGTGAAAATGGGTGCGCAGAGGGTTTGGGAGGTCTGCAGAGTGCTCCTGGGGGCTGGGGGAGGGCAAAAACGCCATTTTTGCAAAAAAAATGGGTGAAAAATGGCCCATTTTTCACAAAAATGGGGTGCACAGAGGGTTTGGGAGGTCTACAGAGTGCTCCTGGGGGTTGGGGGAGGGCAAAAATGCCCCCATTTTTGCAAAAAATGGGCAAAACAATGGCCCTTTTTTCATAAAAACGGTGTGCGCAGAGGGTTTGGGAGGTCTGCAGAGTGCTCCTGAGGGCTGGGGGAGGGCAAAAACTTTTTTTTTCTTACTTACCTCTTTGAAATCTTGGTGCATCTTATACACCAGTGCGTCTTAGTCTGAAAAATATGGTAGTGAGAAACTGACAGGGAGCATCGCCAATCACAATTGAGTTCTTGCTGGCTTCTCCACTGACTTATGGGAAGCTGTGAGGAAGTGCTGGAAATGAGGATCATATGACCACAGCTCTGAAAGCAAAATAAACTCCCCAAATTTCATTCCCTTCAGAGTGATGTGTCCCATCATTCTGTAAGTTAGCTTATTTAAGCTACCTTAGTTGAAAAATTGTTGCCCTATGATGCATCATTACACCCAATTGAAGATTATAAACGATCAAATATTCAGGAGAATTTTAGTAGTATATAGATCAGGGCTGTCAAACTCCCAGCCCACGGGCTGGATGCGTCACGCGCTGGCCACCCTCACACCCGGTTTAGCGAAGGGGGAAAAAGTCCCGATATGTCACGTGATGCCGCTGTGACGATGCGAGTTTGACACCCCTGATATAGATTATGCAGGGTTTGGGCAACTCAAATGTTTTCAGTCTACTGCAGTCCTCAAATAAGAGGATAATGTTACTTCTCAAAAAAAGTTTCCATCTGAAATTAATTCATTTTTAACAGCAACAAAATCTTCTCTTGTACCAGCAGATTTTAAATAATTCTGAAGGTGTTGACAATATTTTTTTGACTAATGGCAAATTGAGACAGTTTTGAAAAGTGCTAATTATTTACCACATAAAAAAGAAAGAAAAGAAACTGTTCCACCACCTGCATGTGAAATATTTGAATGTACTAGTAAGTGTTACTTACACCCAGTTGGGGAGGAGGGCTTCTGGCATTAATCTATTGTGTAAATTCGCGTGCATGGTGGGGATTTTCCTCACTTGATTCTCATTTGCATAATAAGGTAGCTTAAGGATAAGGAATCAGACAGCATTTATTTTCTTTGCTTATTTGGAATTTTCTTGCCTTAATTGACCTTTAGCAAACTTTATTCAGCAATCAGGAAATTCATAGCTCTCTGAATTTGAATTTGTATGTATTTGAATGTCATTTTGGGAGACAGCCTAGCAGTTTGAGTATGTGTTCTTGCATGTTGTCAAGGTTTCTAGATAGCAAACTCTAGAGGAATATTGCTATGGTTAAGACTTTACATCCAAAGTTATGTTTAGAATTAAAAGCAGTGTTTGAACAAAATATTCTACCTTACACCAATGGTCAATTAGTTATATCTTTGAATCCTGATGGTATGAATCATAGCGTGTCTTTCATTGTTCAGTCTTCTCGATGCCACTGTGGAATGAGGCAGGATGCTTGAACTTATTACTGCAATAAGCTTATATTATTACTGCAATAAAGTGGCAATTTCCAGATTAGCTTGCACCTAGCACCCTTCCTGTCCGTTCCTATATCCAGGTCAGAGCAAGCAAGCACACCAGTCACCTCTACCAGCTAAAAAATACGCTGCATATTGCAAAATTGAAGACTCCAAAAGGGAAGCAAAAGGTGCTGGAAGGAGAGGTGAAAATCCTACTCGTGGAGGATAAGGGACTATACGTACCTGCTGGTTCCTAAAGAAGAGGAAACTATTTGATAGAGTGTAATCGTTGATCATCATCATAACAATAGAGATGTGCATCCTGTTTTTAGGATTAACCATATTGTCTTGGTTGCAGTGACATGGCAGCAGAGTTCTACAGTGGGTGGATGATCAGAGGGGTGGAAAGAGAGTGGAAAAGAGAGCAGATGGGAGACAAGTTGAACCCGGGAGACAAGTTGGCGCAAAATGTTCTGCAGATTATAGTTTGAGGCTAGGAATAGAAAAGCTACTCTTTAGTTCAAAACGCAGCATAATACGCAAGCATGCTGCCATTCTAACACAGTTCAGAACTCTTGGCCTGCTAACTTTTTAATTTAATACTTGGTTACCCTGAAGTCTGCTGTAAGCACACTACCAGATCCCTTTACCAAAATATTATATTTAATCATTTTCAGATTTTGAAGTAGCACTGCAATATTTAGTTGATTAAATTAATTTGAATAAGGACCCGACCCGCCTTCCTCAGCATTAATTGAACAGCAGAAATTATTCCTCATATATCTATATTAGGGACAAGTGTAATTAGTTCAATCAATCCTTATGGGTCATACAACTATACCATTCTCCACTGTACTGTTTTTGTTTTAGTTTAGAGGACAAAATTTGCAATGTGCAATTTCTGTAAGTAAACTGCTTGTCTTGTTAAAAATAAAATTAATTTATTTTGGATGGGTAAATGAGAGGATGGGGCAATACTTTTTCTAATGAAATATGCCCCTCCAAGGTGGGTCCAGAATCTGTTGGAAATCCATGATGTTAAAATAATACATTTTAGGAAAAAATGTACCAGAGAAAAAGCCTTAAACATCTTCTTCAAAAGCAACTTGAAGCTATTATGTATCATGTTTGTTTAGCTGTTCCTTCCAGTCCTTTCCAGTGTAGGCTGCTTGGTAGTCTGTCTGTTTATCAGTCTAGCTTGTCTCTCTGGCTGTATTAGACTGCTAATTCAGTACAGGCTCCAGGCAGCTTACACACATAAAACACAAGACATCAGACCATTGTTCCCAAAGAAAACAATAACACAAACCCTAGCATCAGAGAGAGGTTCCTGCATTCCTATATTCTTCTACCATGAAGCATTCTTCAAAGAGCGCAGTCTTTGCCACTGGAGGACAAAGAGGCGTGAATCTGATTGAGCATGAGCTAAAGATACTACTGCAGGGAGTAAGTGGATGACCTGGAAAGATGGAGGGAACATTCCTTATCAAGACAAAATCGGATAAATATGGTTGGATCCCAGACCGAAAAAGTGGCTTATGAAAATATCTTAGTCAGCTCCTCCCCACCCCAATTCACATGATGATAAAAGAGGAAGGATAAAGTGGTGTGTCTGCAATTTGCAGGTCCTCCTCAATTCATGTCTCTTGTTCAAGGAACAGGTAACGGCCATGACCATGAGGAACTTTGTATAGTTTTGCATTGGGTGCCCTTTCCTGAACTGGGAGGTTCTGCTCGCTCTCATTCATGCCTTAATCACCTCCTAGGCAGACTACTGCAAAGCGCTTACATTGGGGCTGTCCCTGAGCAGCATCCAGATGCTACAGTTAGTCAAAATACAGCAGCACAGGCATTTATGGATCTGAGGATGTTACATCTCTGCACAAGTTGCCAATAAGCTTCTGAGTTCCATTGAAGGTGCTGGTGGTTACCTATAAAATGCTCCATGGTATGAAGGCCAGGTTATTTACAGGACTGCCTTTCCCAAAATCTTTTCTACTTATTGATTTGGGGCTAGGAAGGTAAGAGGAATAAGAATTTCTGGTACTTGCAGAGGGCTTTTTTTTTTTTCTTTAGATGATGGTGTCCTTCTTTTATCCTGGGGAAAAGGGGGAAGTAAAGGAATCTATGGTAGAACTGGGTCTTTCAGCAGACCAAGCCAAACATACAAGTTTTGAGTGATGCTGGTAATTTAATTTTTCAATAACTTGTGCTCCCCGATTATACACTATCTAGTCATTCAGAATGGAGACTCTCCACAGTGTTGGAGAGCCTGCTTTCCAGAGCATCTCAGCTGGGGCAACAGATGCCAAATCTTGTCTGGTTTGGGGAAATATTTGAATAGAAGATGACTATGTCAGGCTGACAACTGGGAAGCAGCAAAACATCTCTGAAAAAGTCAGTGGCAAACCACTTCTGTTCAGCTGCCCCCCAAACTGTATAATTGTGTCTAACTAGGCATTGCAAACTGGACTCACACATCCCCCAAGAAGAGTAACTGAAAAGATAAAGGGCCAGGAAGGAAAATTCACGAGGAATGATTATCGGTATTGGGCCAATAATGTTTATCAGGAAGAAGACTGTGAGGAAATACAATATTTCAAGTATCTGAAGGGCTGTCATATGGAAGACAGGGAAGAACTATTTTTCTAGAAGATAAAAATAGAAACAATGGGTTTAAATCACAAGAAGGATTTCCATTGAACACCAGAAAATTTTTCTAAGGGTTAGAGCTGTTAAAAAAATGGCACATGTTGCCTCAGGAGATGGTGGACTTTTCTTCACTGGAAGTATTTAACTAGGCTGGATGGCCATCTATGAGGAATGCTCTAGAATTTGTTTTTAGGTGAATCTAGAATTTCTTTCTGGTGAAGAATAGACTAGATGACTTTCAAGATTCGTTCCAGCCCTTCCATTTAATGGTTAGCAATAGCAATAGCACTTAGACTTATATACCGCTTCATAGTGCTTTACAGCCCTCTCTAAGCGGTTCACAGAGTCAGCATATTGCCCCCAACAATCTGGGTCCTCATTTTACCCACCTCGGAAGGATGGAAGGCTGAGTCAACCTTGAGCTGGTGAGATTTGAACCGCCGAACTGCAGCTAGCAGTCAGCTGAAGTAGCCTGCAGTACTGCACTCTAACCACTGCGCCACCTCGGCTCTCTATTGGTTCAAATCCAATAACATCTCATTTTTTGAATTGCCTTTTCTGGCGTATATCTAGACTGTGTTCAGAGACTTGAAGATGGTGGTGTTTGGGTTATGAGGTGTTACTGGAAGTCTCACTTTCCTCAGCTCTTTCTAGTAGGTTGTGCAGCAAATTCCATGCTCACATCTGTTTTAAAAGGTGTGGTTGCCATGGAGGGTAGCTTAGGTTGCCAAATGCTCACAGCTGAGTGCTTTCTTTGGCATTGGCATGCATGATTTGAGTAAGATAACAAAAATAATGATAATAAAAGCCTGTGTTTGAAACACTATGTAAGAATTAAGCACTGCCAATGAACCCTGCCAATAAAAGGAATGGGTGGGAATAGACTTAAGCTTCAGTGTGCTCAGTGCAGAGATTCACAGAACACGTCCACCTACTTCGTGCAACTTAAAACCTCCATAGAGCATGCTTTCAGATCTGTTGTTGTAGACTGTGCAGGGAGATCAGTTTCAGGCTTACCCATCCCTTCCTCCAACACTTTGGCTTGTGCAGTGTTTGAAATGCTGTAACAAAACTGGCACAGAAGGAAGAACTGAAGTATCAATCAGAATAAAGTTGGAAGGGTTAGGGTTTTTACAATCCAGATTCATTCAAGAATCAAGAATTGGAATAGAGCTGGAAGGGACCTTGGAGGTCTTCTAGTCAAACCCCCTGCTCAAGCAGGAGACCCTACACCATTTCAGACAGGTGGTTGTCCAGTCTTTTCTTAAAAACCTCCAGTGATGGAGCACCCACAACTTCTGAAGGCAAAGCTGTTCCACTGGTTAATTGTCCTCACTGTTAGGAAGTTTCTCCTTAATTCCAGGCTGCTTCTCTCCTTGATTAGTTTCCATCCATTGTTCCTTGTCTTGCCTTGTCTTGCCTTGGAAAATAAGTTGACCCCCTCTTCTTTGTGGCAGTCCCTCAAATACTGGAATACTGTAGTCAATCTCTGCTGAAAATTCAAATAACAGGCTGACCGGGGCCTGTTTGTTCCTGACCAACACTCCGTGCCCGAGGAGCAGAGGGGGAGAGAAAAGTTGCACTTTCTTAAAAGGCAGCAAATGTGAGCAAATATTAGCTTTTGAAACTAAAGGGGGAAGTTATTCATTCACTCAGCAGTGGTTTCAAGCTATCAATCTTCCAGGTATTTCTATGAGCCTTAATCATCAAGGTTGTTTATTCGGAGCCATTTCTGAGAGAATAAAGGTACCTTTGGCTCTTATCTTCTGTCATCAAAGCACCCATTAGGAAATCCAAGCCCTGTAGGGAAGCTCAAGGGATTACTCAAAGAAGGTTTCTTGAAGTAGGGAGGAATTCTGCGCTCTCTCTCTTTCTCTCTCTCTTTCTCTCTTCAGTGCACAGGAGTTCAGTGGAAAAAAAAACCCCCCACACACAATCTGAAAGGGAAGATTTATCTTTTGGTTTTAATATAGTTTGGACAGGATTTTGTTCAAAGGAAAGCTGTAGCTAAAAGCATTTTAAGTGGCCTGGAACAAAGGCAGGACTGCATTCCAATGAGTTCTCATTTTGAACAGTACTTGCTCAAGACAAGCGTTTTGGCTTGTGGGTTGTTATTGTTTTCATAACAACAACAACAACAAAAAGGGATTTACCTATTCTTGAAATGATTGTAAGAGTAAATGAGAGAGTCGCCAGTCCACTACCACACAGGGAGATAAACATGATGTCTCTGTGTTGGAATAGTAAATAATATTAATGATATCATATTGGGTACGTATTTGGAGGCTTTTATCTTTCATCACCCTTCCTTGTTCATGTAATTTTAGGGTGATTACAGGCATTGCTGTCTTCTACTTGTAGCTTCCTCATATTTCCTCTGATATCCTTTTCTCCTTTCAACAAAATAGCTATTAAAGAAGAAAGGACAAAATAGTTGTATTATGGGGATTTTGTTTTGTTTTTCTTTTGTTTACTGGTGGCCCAAAGAGGCGATACAGCGAGTTACACTTTTTGCTTGAGAGTTAGTTATGAGGTAAAAATCAACTCATTAAAAAGGCCTTCAGTATATGCAAGTATTTTGTAATGGACAGGATGCAGATAACGGTAGGCTGGCTTGCAAGAAAATCAAAGATTAGAGATCCTTGGTGCATATAATGCAAGGGTAACCAAGACTGGTAACCTAGAACATGTGAAATTTGAAAAACAAACAAACATGGAAAGTGAGGTGATCAATATCTTGGGACTGTCTAGTGATGATTGTGACATATGGCAGACTTTGACCTGGAATCTGACAAATAAAAGGAAAGAACATGAATGAATAATATGAAATGAAACTAAAATAGATATATTGTACATTGACAGAAAGAAGTAGGCAATGAAAGTGGGATTTATTTATTCATTTTAAATTTTGATTTGTTACCTATTCCATAAGTTTCTAGTCATGTTAACAGTCATGAAAACAGATAAAACAAGAAAAATAGTATAATAGCATAAAACTATTAAAAGCCCAATAGTGTCAAAAAAAGAAAAGAAAATGAAAGATTTCAACAAAAGCCAACCAGTCTCCACCAGCTGTCATCATATAAAGTCAGCCTATTCATCAATGGCCCCATAGAATAAAATAAGCTTAGCTGTCTTTCAGAAAGACAGTAGTATAGAAGTTAATAGACTTTTTGGAGAGGAGCTATTCCAAATCTTTGGAGTCACTGTTCTCTTCCATAGGCCACTTGTAGAGGAGAACCTGAAGCATCCTCTCTCTGGTTGATCACCCAAGGTGGGCAGATTCTATTTGAAGGAAACCATTCTGAAGTATCTGGGAGTCAAACCATGTAGGGCTTTATAGGTTAAAACCAGCACTTTGAATTATATTCAGAAACTCATTGGTACTGTAGCTAATATAGTGCTGCAAAACAGCTATGATATAGCTAAAGCAGGTCTCCTCCATCAGCAGATAGGCCTCTGCATTCTGCATCAATTGCTAAGTCTTCTTCCAAAACATGTAGAGTGCAGTGGATGTAACTATAGGTGTAAGTTATTATTGCTGCCCTCCAATAAGGATTGCAACTGGTGAATCAGCCTAAACTGGGCAAAGGCCCCCATGGTCATACATTTCACCAGCTGATCAAGTGGTAAGTCCAGTAGAACACCCAGGTTGAGAATCTGCAACTCTAGCCAGAACCAACACTGAAGTCAATAGAGAGTCATGCTTTGGGGATAAGCAGGAGCTCCAACTTGCAAAGTTTTAATTTCAAATTCTTTTGTCCCATTGGGTCCCCCAAATCTCCAGTCAAGACCACAACTGTATCTCCATTTTAATCAGGGTATGACTTAGTATCATCAGCAGATTATAGCTGACCCCAAACTGACAAATGACCTCCTCCAGCAATTTTATATAGGTGTGAAACAGCAGGGCAGAAAACTAAGCCTTAGGGCTTAAGAGCCGCGGTGGCGCAGTGGTTAGAGTGCAGTAGTGCAGACTACTTCTGCTGATCACCAGCTGCCAGCAGTTTGGCAGATCGAATCTCACCAGGCTCAAGGTTGACTCAGCCTTCCATCCTTCCGAGGTTGGTAAAATGAGGACCCAGATTGTTGGGGGCAATATGCTGACTCTGTAAACCGCTTAGAGAGGGCTGTAAAGTGCTGTAAAGCAGTATATAAGTCTAAGTGCTATTGCTATTGCTATCTCACAAATGAGTGCTAAGCCAAACCATCCTTCCCTGCCACCACTGATTAGAAGTGTCTATTCCTATTACAATTGAATTATCATAAAATGTTGCCAACTCTCAAATTTCAACTCTTGAGTTTCTCCAAAAGGATACTGTGATTGCTGACAGAAGGGAGTTCTACCTGGACCAGAAAGACATTTCACTTTTTCAAGCCTCAATGCAACACATCCATTATGATGGCCAATGTGGTTTCCATCTCATTTAGGTCTAAATCCTGCCAAATGGGGTGCCTCTGAGATGCTCTTCACTTGATGTCACACCATCTTCTACAAAACCTTCCCCTAAAAGGGGGTAGATTAGAGATGAGACAAAAATGATCTAAACACAGCTGGAATGAGAGAAGGCTTCTTAAGGAGTAGGCACACCATTGTTCTTTCAAGGCAGGTAGTGCTATTCCTTCTCTCAAAGAAGCATTGATCTTCTGAGGAGAAACGTTAAAATATGGATGTGCAACTTGTTTAGCATGTGTTAAAAGACTGCCTATGTGCCTGATGATTGAAAATGCGATCATTATTACCTCATAAAAAAGAACAGCAAGAGTGAATGAATAGAATAGAATAGAATTCTTTATTGGCCAAGTGTGATTGGACACACAAGGAATGGAAAAAAACTACAGCATGATTAGATTGTGAAGTGTGCGTGGGAAGGCATTTGGCAGAATGAAAGCATATGAGAGTATCAATGAACAACATTTGGGAAGTGCAGCTCTTTATTTGTCAGATCTTCCCTTTTCAACAGATTATTGGGAAACGCATGAATGTGAGAAAGAAAATTATATTCTCTATTTGCTACTTTAGAGAAAGTGAATAGGTTTGAGTTGTGGAATGTTTTGTGTACATATGAATTTGAAGGTTGGTTGTTCAGGGCCTTATATGATGGAAGAAAGGCAGGTATGAGAATAGATGGAATGTTTAGTAAACAACTGAACTTTGAGCAAAGAGTAAGAAAATGGTATGTGATGCACCTTTGGTCATTCAATATAGTTATAGGTTTGTTGGCTGGGGATGGAAATACTGGTGGACTTCTGTATGCAGATCATGCTGTATTGTTGGCCAAAAATGCAAACAATCCTCCATGAGTGTTACATAGGCTATATAACATTGAGTTATTAGATGTGTTCTGTTGGGAGGAATTAATGTTTCTCAAATGAAAAGGATCTTGCATGCTTCAGTCCAATTAGCTGTGTGAAATGAGAATCGGGTATGTGAGGAACAACAGTGGGAATAGATTACATACAGTAAAAAAGTGTGCATGGTAAAATCAGAAGTGATAGAGTAGAAACATGGTGAGATGGGTGGCAAATAAATTAAATAAATAAGTGAAATGAAATGATATGGTGCTGAATAAATGTAGACTGCATAAAAAAGTGAAGGACCAGTATGAAAAAAGGATGCTGAAGTGGATCTGTCATACAGAGAGAAATGAATGAGCATCTAATGATGTTCTGGAAGTCTTTAAAAAGGTGGGTTTTCCCTCAGGTGGATCATTGTGGATCGGTTGGGACTTATGATTGTCCCAACCCAAGGTTTTCTTTCAATGTTGTTTTTTAAGCTCTGTAAAGATGCACAGAGTCAGAGAGGATATAAAAGTTCTCATCCCAACAGAAAACAACAGTTGCCAAGAAACACTCCTAGATTGGATGCAGACTCAATCCAGGAGCAGCAGAAATTCTTCCAGCAGAAATGCCATTGATTGCTTATGTCTAGAACTGCAGCCTTCTATGCAATCTTATGCATGTCTGCTCAGAAATGAATCTCATTGAAAACAGTGAGACCTCCTCAGAAACCAGACTTCTTTTGATGGATGAACATATTGAAACAAACAAACAAACAAACAAACAAACAAACGTGGAACATCGTTCTTATAAATGATAACAGCAGTGAGATTTTTTTATTCTGCAAAGGTGGAAGGACTCACAAATTCCTACAATGGAAGAATGGATGGTGAAGTGGTAAAGATGGCAAAATTGACTGCTTTGATTAAAGAGAAGATTTTGTCTAGATTCCTTTCTACTTGAATAGCACTTTTGAATTATTTGTTTGAAACTGAAAAAAAAATGAAATTTTGACCTTAGGATTTGACTAGAACTATTTATGATTATAGAAATAATACTGGTATGTGCTATGGCTTACTCTAGTCTAGTTGAAAGGGTCATTGTATCTTAGGCTTGTATCTGTACAAAAGAAAGTCAGAAGTTACTTTTTTCTATAGCATTTCCCCCTTCTTTTTTCTGTATCCTCATTGTTGCTTTTCCCTGTCCCTTCCCTCCACCTTTTTCCCCATTTCTTCTTCTTCTTCTTCTTCTTCTTCTTCTTCTTCTTCTTCTTCTTCTTCTTCTTCTTCTTCTTCTTCTTCTTCTTCTTCTTCTTCTTCTTCTTCTTCTTCTTCTTCTTCTTCTTCTTCTTCTTCTTCTTCTTCTTCTTCTTCTTCTTCCTCCT
>QLTV01001132.1:1869023-1887939 GCA_003457575.1 Thermophis baileyi
TCCTCCTCCTCCTCCTCCTCCTTCTTCTTCTTCCTTCTTGTGAGACTCAATAAAGCTTGGCGGGTGGGGGGGGAAGAATTCAGTAAGACCTCCTCCCTGGTAAATGTGCATGGCTTGTCAGGCACCATATTGGTTAGTTTTCTTGCACTACTTTTTATAATCAAGGAAGCTAAATTAAAACTTAATTATGTTCATTCAAAATCTTTAGGGGGCAAGAAGCATTCTTCACAGACATGACATCCTCTCTTTCAAATGCAAAGAACTAGGATGTTGCCTTTTGCCATGTGTGAATGTAGAAACCAGGAGATCGTGAGTTCTAGTCACTCCTTAGACATGAAAAACCATGAAAAATCAGTATATGCCATGCTGAGAACTGCTGAATAGTGGAAGGAGTGATGGGACAATGTGTGCCAGCCTTCCTCATTAATCTTGTTCTATTGTTATGGTTGGAGTTTGGATAAAGTCTTGATTTAATGGACAGTGGGCACCCCTTCCCATCCCTATTGTATGCCAGTTTTTTGCTTTCTCATCCACAATCTTTTTAACTGTTCTCATCAGTAGTGGGTTCTAAAACCCTACCGGTTCGCGTGCGCGCATACACAGAAGTGTCCCGGGTGGGTGGGAGGAGCCTCCCGTCGCCGCTGCTACCGGCTCTAAGAACCGGGCCGAACCGGGAGCAACTCACCGCTGGTTCTCATTCATTCTTCCTCTCTGTGTGGTTCAATCACTTCTTCAGTACTCTGTCTCATTCTCACCCATCCATTCATGTCATTCCACAAACAACCTTTATCTCCGATCACATTTATTCAGGATGCTGCATAGTTTTGTTCATTCATTCCTTCTGCAGTACTTATTACTTGCCCCAACCTCAGAAGAACTCTGGGTATACAACATCAATCATCATCACCATCACCATCATCCAACTGCATCCAAATAAACAAAATTAATTACAAAGAAATGCAAAAACCTAAAACGTCAGATAAAACCCAGGATAGGTGCTCACATATTGCAATTAGATATTTTTAATTTCTTTTTAGCAAAGTGGAGGCTGCATATATTTGTGGGGATACAGTACTGTATAGCATAAACAGGGGGCTTCTACAGAGATCTACTCTCTCATTCACACCCTGCAAATTTCATGAGAGATTCATTATTACCATTCCCTGGAACACAACATGCAACAGAGTAATAAATCTACAAATTCCTATTCTCATAAATACCCATAACAATCTGCATGACCCCAATCCATATTTTCTGCTTTACCCTGTTCATTCATAATTAAACCTAAACCTTTACTTCCATGCATGTACTTAAACCAACTCCATACAATCTAACCACCGTCATTCAGATTCCGCTCTTTTCCTTTTACCGGTATGCAACATATATGTTTTGTTTTTAAAAATTCATTTATTAATTAAAGCTTTTACCATTCCCCTTACATTCTAAGCTATATGTCAGCTCTGGCAAGCCTGCCAGTCTGGAGCTGTCATTCGGGCTGGGGAACGTGGCGCGGAACCCGGGATGACGCCGGCGGCCATTACCTGCTGTCCGGAAGCTGCAGCGAACATGAAACAACCATCGACCATGTGGCACAGCGAGGGCTTGCAACTGTGATCGGGGAAAGCCTGAACGACCACTGATGACATCAGATGACATCAGAAAGCCCTGCGACACTCGGGACTAGCCGAGAATGATGATGCGGCCAGCTAGCAGCTGGGGGACGGCTGATCACAAGCCCGGCGAGCAGACTGGCTATCGACTAAATACTAGGGTGTGGCGCGGGTAGCATAAAGGTGGTGGGGAGCATGGAGCAGGCAGCTCTGACAAAGATTACACTTTGCTATTGCTAGTGTTCTTCAGTTCGTGCCGGAGGAGAAGTAAAGATTATATCACAAGCCAGGATTATGTGTGGACTCTCTCTTACTCTACCGGAACCTGACAGATTGTCAGAGCTCATCATTATCATGGCTGAAGGTACAGAACCGGCAATGGAAACTGCCATGAGTCAGTGGCCATGACGGTTACCGTGCTGGATGCTTTACCCCATCTGGGACCCACTTCACCCAATGGAGGGAGAGAAAGATATCTGATGATAGCAGCAGTGCACCTGTATGTGAAATTGTCCAAGTGCGAGTTCCATTGGGAACGCTTGGACTACTTGGGGTTTCGGATATCACATAAAGGTGTGGAGATGGATCTAATGAAAGTAAAAGCAGTGATGGACTGGCAGGCACCGAGAACGCGAAAACAGCTCCAAAGCTTTTTAGGGTTTGCCAATTTTTATAGGCAGTTTATCCCATCTTTTGCTAAGGTGGCTTTGCCGCTTACTGACCTATTAAAGACTAAAAACCTGAACAAGAAGCCATGGCCAAGCTGTCCAATCCAGTAGACGGAAAAGTGCCAACAGTCATTTGAACATCTAAAGTCTCTATTCGCTAAAGACCCCATATTGAAACATCCAGACCTATCCCAACCGTTTGTAGTGCAGGCCGATGCCAGTGATGTGGCGGTGGCTGTATTGCTACAAAATAACGGGGGGGGGGGGTGTTGCAGCTGTGTGCTTTTACCTCACGGAAATTATCGGAGACTGAACGGTACTGGACCGTGTGGGAAAAAGAGGCTTTCACGGTTAGGTGGGCTCTCATGACCTGGAGACACCTGTTAGAAGGGGGGGGTCTGCATTTTGAGGTCTGGTCTGACCACAAGAATTTGGCAGCCCTTCAAACCCCAAGGTGACTATCGCCGAAACAGGTTCGTTGGGCACTCTATTTTAAACGATTTAACTTTACACTGACATATATACCGGGGGGGGGACTTTTTGGTGGATTCCTTATCAAGGAAACCTCAGTACGATAGCCAGCGAGAAGCCGTGGTACAGGCTCTAATGCCAACACAACCCCAAACCTTAGCTGCTCAAGACGTCTTGCAAGCGGCCCAAATAGAAATCCAGTCCACCATACCAAGAGACATACAAGCAGCCCTCCCGGCAGACAGGTGGTATCAGGAAAACCAATCCCTATTAACCCACAGGGACGGGTTTGCTTGGAAAGGTTCCAAGTTATATGTACCTAGCGCTGTTTGTTTAGCTGTGTTACAACGGTGCCACGATGCACGGTCATCTGGCCATTTTGGCTTCCTCCAGACCTTACATTTGACAAACAGACAGTTCTGGTGGCCGGATGTGTGGAGGATTACGTGCGGAGTTGTGTGGTGTGTACCACCATGAAAAGTAGATCTGGGGAACCATCTGGGTTATTACAGTCTGTCGCCTTCATTTTTCTGAAAAGGAAGTGAAAATTTAAATGTTTGGTTGCTTACTGACTAGCAGTACATGTTATTGCAATCCCCTCGGACAGATAGTATATTTATTAATAAACAACAGGGGAAAAAATATAACACTCCTGTTTTTAAAATATATGTTAATACCCACCATAACCTTAACTATTGCATATTAGTCTTTAAAAACATTTAAAAAGAAGAACCTGCCATTTGACCGAAGCCTTTTGACCATAAAATTACTTTGCTTTTAAAACAATGCTTTTAAAGGATTTCACAAAATCTGCATCTGACAATTTTAATAGGAAGAAATAAGCATCTCGTTAGTGGTTTCTTTCATGTCAACTCCTTTAACTTGTAAAAGGTTGTCTTGTAATTAGCTAAAAGTTAAAAAAAATTGTAGCAAGTCATAAATGCTTCATAAAAACTTAAAAGGGTCTTCATCCTACGTAGATATTAAATGAAACCACCAGAAAAACACTGTACATTTCCTGGTTTATTGCTAATAATTCCAGGCTTTAATGAAAATAATTTCCATGCTCTTGATCATTCACAACCTATATTTCATACATGCCCCTATCATCTTTCCTTCCCTATTTCTTGAGAAGTATGTTTAATTCATTTTGCTGAAGTCTGATGGTTAGCCAGATGAACCACGAATACAGAACTTGTCTCTTAATTTTTCACAAGGTGCTTTGACATTTTAGGAGACTCATTTGTGAAAATATTTGGAGATGCTGAATATGGGCAATTCATGGGCTGAAGTTGCTTCTTGAAAGACCGGCTTCAAAACTTTGCTGACATTAACAAAAAGGACCCAAATGGTCATGCTATATCCAGGCAGAGGTAAACTTAAAGCCAATAATTTTAAAACCTATCTATTTTTAAGCCTATGTTAAAATATTTGCAAAGTTAATCTTTGTGTGACAAAGTTATGATTCACGGAAGGCTTTCTACTTATATCAGAGGAAGTTAACAGTCAAAGACTCCTTCTCCAGTTGTATCTTAAAACAGTAGCATAAAGCTGTGACAATGCCAAATAATTCCTTTAGTAACAGAGCACTGATCTCGTATTAGTTTTATATCATAATTTCTTGTACAGTAATAGAAGAGACTCCCAGTCACACATCATGATATTGATTTATCACTGTTAAAATATGCTACATCTAAAATACCTTACAACTTATTAGTGTGGTAATGAGGTCAGGAGACCTGTTGCAGAGCATGTTGGGTTTGTATAGGACAGGGGTCTGCAACCTGCGGCTCCGGAGCCGCATGTGGCTCTTTGGGCCCTCTGCTGCAGCTCCCTGTCACCCTGTCGTGGCCGAGGAATGAAAGAGCCATCATCCTGTCATGGCAGGGTATGGCCGGAGTTTTAGTGCGGAAGCGAAGTGCCCCTCTACTTGCCTTTGCGCGGCAACAGCATTCCACCTTCATTGTGGTACATTTGTTGTTGCCGCCAGCAAAGAGGGCTGGGAGAGAATGGCGGGGGCGAATCTTGCGAGGTGGGGGCCATCCCCCAAGCCTGGCCTTCTTCCTCCCTTGTTGGCAGGGCCAAGAGAAAGAAGGGGACAGCGTGGGGAAGCACTCCCCTCCCCCACCAAGCACCGAGCACAACAGCCCAACGGGGGGGGGAGGGAGCAGAGGCATCAGGGCTGCTGCCCCCCCCCAGCAAGCCAGGCCTGGAGGAGTGTGGAGAGTTGCAGGTGAGCGCCGGAGGGTCAGAAGACGCGCTCCGACGTCACCCCGACACACGTTTCCAGCTCATGCTTCTCTGTCCCAAAGTAGGATTGAGTGGGGAGAAGGGAGCAAGGGAAGGGGGAAGGGTAGGAGGAAAGGAGAAGCCTGGCTGGCTTTCCTAAAGCGTGGGGCGGGGGGAAGACCCAATACCCCCTCCATGGCCTTCCCGCTGCTCTTGCAGCGCCTTGCACAGCACAGTGAAAGCTAGCGTGCTTCACAATGTGGGAGACTGGGTCCTCTCCCCTTCCTGGAGTCCATTCCCTGCCCCACTCACCCCTGGCAACTCTCTCTCTCTCTCTCTGGGTGGAGAGCAAACCCAGAAGTAGCCACCCGCCGTTTCCTGCCGGGGGGGAGAGAGGGGGGGAGAGGGAGATACCTATTTCCCATAGAAAACAAAACACAAAACCTGGGTAGGTGTGGCGGGGGGGGGGTCGTGACTGGGTGGGAGTGAGTGACGTCAAGTGGGCCACGCTCACCCAGGTTTTGTGTCGCCCTTTGTTTTGTTTTCTGTGGGAAACCTGTCCAAAGGGAGATACCTATTTCCCATAGAAAACAAAACACAGGGAGTCACAAAACCTGGGTAGGTGTGGCTGGGGAGGTCGTGACTGGGTGGGAGTGAGTGACGTCGAGTTGGCCACGCCCACCCAGGTTTTGTGGCTCCCGTTGTTTTGTTTTCTGTGGGAAATGGGCCCAAGTGGCTCTTTGAGGTTGCAGACCCCGGTATAGGATCATCCTTCCACTAGGGTCTTTAATCACTTTCTACTACTACTGTACTCTGTATCAAGCTTGACATAAGAGCAGAAGCAAAAACTTTTAAGGAAAACCAATGGATGGCCATGAAGCTATTTCTACATGACCCAGTTTAATATTTGTTGCAACAGCTGAGATCAGAGAAGACTACTAGCTGCTGCCATCTAGCTATGCCTAACTTTGGTTTGCAAATTATACCTCTCAACTTTTGTGTCTGACAAAATCATAGATTTATTTGTCATAATCATAGAGGTGGCCACCTTGTTCCTTTAATGGAGTACTCATTTGCTGCTTGTGCACAGCATGCTAAGTCATTTTCTATGAATCACGATTTACAAACCACTGTCACTGAGTTAAAACAATATAGTATGCCACAAAAAGAGTAAACAACACTGTTCTTTACAGAAACATATAAATGCGGTCTACATTTCAGACATGATTTAGATGCAGTGAAAGGCTTATTCCTATCAATTAGCCTAACAGTATCGGTAGCAGAAATTTCAAAGTGTGTGTGTGTGTGTGTGTGTGTGTGTGTAATAGCAATAGCACTTAGATTTACGTATATACCGCTTTACAGTGCTTTACAACCTTCTCTAAGCTGTTTACAGAGACAGCCTATTGCCCCCAACAATGTGGGCTCTCATTTTACTGACCTCAGAAGGCTGAGTCAACCTGGAGCCGGTGAGATTTGAACTGCCAAACTGCTGGCAACAGGCAGTCAGCAGAAGTAGCCTGCAGTTACTGCATTCTAACCACTGCGCCACCATGGCTCTAAGCACCCATGTAGGTATATCCAGAAGAAAGTTGTAATAAACTGTGCAATATCTTTATGTTTTGTGGCTTGTGGGTATTTCTTTCCCTTTTTGATTAAAACTGCAAGCATGCTTTATTTTGTGTACATGTTAAACTTGGTAAGATTTCTAATGGACAAATTTTGGGATCCATTTTACTTCTTTTGTTTTGTTTTGTTTTGGGGGCTTGTCTATTGTCCTCTGACAAAACCTAGGATATGAAGGTTTTTGGTTCCTTGTAGGTATATCATTTTTAATTAAACACATGGTAGAACAGGTGCCCATTTTTTCTAAGTTATATTTAAAATCATTAAATCATTTTAAACATTTCTTTTAATATGCAATTTTTATTAAAAATTAATATTTAAAATAAAATTTGAGGACAACTGTTGTATTATGCCAGCAAAACTGTTCATCTACTATTTTAAAATTGAAAATTAATTGAAAAATGTTCACACACTATTTTTAGAGTCTCACAAACAAGCATTTAGGTTAGCCAACGACCAAAAAACATACTGAAGTAGCTCAAATCAATGCTTAGTAGTTTAGAAACAATAAAGCAATCTTGCAATATGACACTACTTATAAATTAACAGGTGACATTTTCTGCATTTTCTGACATTTTGTGACTATAAGATAAATGTTTGCATTGTAAATCCTACACAAGGCTAAAATTGTTCTAGCAATTCTATCCATCAGTCTCACTGTTAATGTTTCCTTTCCTCTCCAAAATCCCATTAGGTTCTTTATAAAGAATATCAGAGAAATATGTGAAACTTTTAAACATTCTTTAAGCAAAGTCAAAGACCAGACAAGAATGAACTTATACTGCTTACAAGCAAATTGTTTTTTTTAATGATATCTATTTCCAACAGATATCCTTACCAAATTCTATCATTTGGTAAATATAGCTGAGCATCATTTGTTAAAGAACTCTAAAAAAATTCTTATAAGAAATTATGTGATTTGAATAACATTGACAGTAGTTTGTATGCTTGTTTCAAAACCAATTTAAATTGAAAATATGGAATATATATGAAATATTTGCAGGACCATCTTACTCCCACTGTCTCTGCTCATCTGACCAAATGTAGAAGAGAGGGCATGTTCCAGATCCGTCTGATTACAATCTTGTAATCAACCCAAGCAGTGTGTCTTTTCATGCCATCTGAAATTAGGTTAGCCCTGACCCCTGTTGGCCTTATTGAAAGGTTGTCAAGACTTGGCTATTTTCCAGGCATGGGGTGCGGAAGTTGGTTGAGTCCAGGTGGATTGGTGCTGGTTTTCTGATTTGCCACAGTAAGTCGGTTGTCCTTCCTTCTTCTGTTTTGTTTGTTCTCTTTGTTTTATTGATTCCATAGTTTTTGTACTGGATAGCAAGAGTTGTATGTATGTTTGTACCGATATGTATGTATGTATGTATTTTATTTATTTGCTGCTCTTATCATCTCAATCTCACAATAAAATAGGGGGGGGGATCATGTAAATCAAATGAAATAAATAAATAAAATGTTGAAACATGTTAATTCCAAAGTTAGTCCCAATATATTCAGTAAATTCCTTCTACCCTGATTAGAAGCTGTAATCAACCACCTTGTTCAGAAGAACCTTAGAGTAGGCCTCATTGAACTCAGAATAACTGCTGTTCACTAATTAGGTCATTGAGAGTGTCAGTTTGGTGTAGTGGTTAAAGCATCAGGCTAAAAACTGGGAGACTGTGAGTTATAGTCCCACGTTAGGCACAAAGCCAGCTAGATTTCAATTAAAACTTTCTTTTTTATTTAAAAATGTTGTGTATTTATTTCTAGTACTTTTGAAAAAAAAATCACAATTCATTAAGATATACTCTGAAGTGTGAAGTTTCCGATTTCAAGTTGCCATGAAGGCTATGAGGACAAATTTGGGCCAACATTGGAAAAGAGACACTTTGCTGATAATATTAGACTGGGAAATGAAACGCTGGGAACAGCAGAAGGCAAAACTAACATTATTCATCCAGAACAGAAATCTGGCTAAATTTAAGCAAGAATGCTTCCCTATATAGTACATGTCACCCCAAAAAAGGCATACTTAAATATTTAAAGTACTGCTTTCAAGGTAGAAATATTTGATGTAAAGTAGTAACCAAATGTAATTTTATTTTTATAAATAATTTGAGTCTAAGTCACAGGTGAAATGCAGCCGGTTCTCACTGGTTCGCCCGAACCGTTAGTTAATTGCTTAGGCAGTTCGGAGAACTGGTTAAAAATAAAGTGCAAGAGAGGTTCTTCTCTCTCTCTCTCTCTCTCTCTCTCTCTCTCTCTCTCTCTCTCTCTCTCTCTCTCCTCTCTCTCTCTCAGGATTAAGGCAGGGAAACCCATCAATCACCCATCTAGGGAAGGGATTAACCTCTTCTCTTCAGGAAGAAAGACAAGATTACAAACATTTTCATTATAAAGACTATTAAGTAACACTGTATCAGCTGATACTCCCTGGCGTTTCCCAAGACCTTTTATAGCTGCTGCAGTGTTGGCTCCTTCTTGTTTCTTCCTGGGGGAAAGGATACAGGAGGGGACAATGATGCAGCTTGATCATACATGCTGTGAATTTAATGCATGTGTGGTCCAGCCAGCTGTATTGCTTCTGCTGTGAAGCACCCAATTTAGAACATAGAGGACATAGAATAATAGAGTTGGATAGATTAATTGCTTTTGGCAGCACGCCCAGGCTTTCAATTAGCCTGAGCAGCTGCTCTTAGTTTCCCTCTCAGCTGCTGCGTTTGCTTTGGGGTTGACTTTTTTTTAAAAGGGGGAATGGCTGTTTTAAGTTTTCTGCATTGTTTTAGTGGTTCCCAGCACTGTCCTTTTGGGGTGTACTTCAGGGGTGGGTTCCAACTTACCTCGTTGCCGGTTCGCTCCCTCCTGCGCTGCATGGGCGCACCTCGTGGGCACACGCGTGCTTCATGGGCGTGCACATGTGCAGTAACAAACAATCCGGAAAAAAAAACAAAGTCGAAAAAAAGATGGCGACCACATGCACAGTGTCGGCAGTCGGCTTCTGCACATGCTCAGAAGGAATTTTTTTTAAAAAAAATTCAAAAAAAAGATGGCTGCCCCCACAGACTGGCACCGACCGATCCGGTTTGGTGACATCATCATGATGTCACCAGCGGGCCGCTACCAGGAGGAACCCACCCCTGGTGTACTTCCCTCACTCTTTTTGAAAGCCTCTAGTGATGGCAAGCTATTCCATTGGTTGATTGGTCTCACCCTTATGAAATTTCTCCTTAGTCCTAGGTTGCTTCTCTCTTTGGTTAGATTCCATCCATTGTTCCTTTTTGTGCCTTTTGGTGCNAGTTTTTAAGAAGAGATTGGATAACCATTTGTCTGAAGTGGTGTAGGGTTTCCTGCCTAAGCAGGGGGTTGGACTAGAAGACCTCCAAGGTCCTTTCCAACTCTGTTATTCTATTCTATTTTAAATATTGGAACAGTGCTATTTTATTGTGCTATTTTATTGTGAGTTGGACTAAGGAGAAATTTCCTAAGGGTGAGACCTATCAAGTTGACCACGCCCTCCCAGTCACATGACCAAGCCACACCCACCAAACCACACCCACAGGACCAGTAGGGAAAATTTTTGGATTTCACCACTGGTCTAAGTATAAGGCAGATACAATGGGAGGATATTCAGAACTTAATATTACTTCTACTAAATATTTCTCTGTGTGTGTGTGTGTGTGTGTGTGTATACACTACTATATAATAACAGATAATGATAAATAGTGGTAACATCAGTATAACTATTACAGTTTAGAGTTTTGTGGTGTTTTACAATAATTTTTCAAGATGATTCCATTATTTTAGTTTTAAATATTCAATTAATTATTTAATCAATGAAATAATGAATTCTAAATGTTATGCCCGTTGTAAATTCTGTTTATTTATTTATTTACTGATAGTTACCAGCAACTATATTTTTCTCCTTTTCCTCCTTTTTTCTCTCATAAATAGTTGGTTATTTTAATCTTCAAATGTTTTAAAATAAAATCTTTAAAAAGCCCCACTAGATGCCTCCTGGGAAAACCCTAACACAATCCACAAGAGCAAAAACTGTTTTGTGCCCCTTGATCACTGTGGCCTTCAGTTGTTTTTCCTCACCTGCCCATTTCAAAAGTCCACTTACTCCAGTTTTGACAAAAACAGTTGTCTATAAATGAAAGAACTGCCCATTAGAAATCATGCACAGTCAAAAGCCCATGAATTTGCTAACAGTCAGAAATGTTAAAATATGTTGTCTACATTTCAAATTCCAGAGAAGATGAAATACAACCAGACCAGGCATGTTAATATACAATATATTTCTTTTCCTTCCGCACTTACTGTATTTAAGTTAGCGAAACAGAAGCAGTAATATATATTTTTTCTCCAGCTGACATAGCAAGGTCAAAGGTTCACCATCCAAGCTGGACGACTCAGGCCTGCAGACCTGAGATAGCAAATATCCCTGTGTGTTGCTACTGTTATTCCATTAAAAGTGAAGAACTATTTTTGCTCCAACAACGGAGAAGATCATTACACAGACTTCATGCAAATAATTCCTGCAACCTGATTGTGGCAGCTATTTTCAATTTACCTTTTTGTTGCATCCTTAATTTTTCAGATGTCTTTGTTTCCATCCCATGCTTCATTCTTCCTTCCTGCACATTTTGTGTGTGTGCATGCACAAAACGCACATAAACTTCCATATGTGCTTGGATTTATTACCATTGATACAGTAACTTGATAATAATAGGCAAAATATTATCAAATGTGTAAAGTCCATGGTACAGAGGGAGATACTTTTCCTTATCATCTCCTTTTTCCTTACAAAATGGTGGACCTGCCTGTCAGATGTTTCTTTGTTCACGTCTTCCATTTTCAGCAGCCACCTTGCTTCTGGTGTATCGGAGGGTAATAATTGTCACAATTGGCACGTTCTTAGTGTTTATGTAAGGGAGACTGGAAAGGGGGCAGACAGCAGTGTCCACCTGAGGGGGCACTAGTGACAAAACCACTGTTACAACCAATGTGACACAAGTTCCCCTTCCCCTTTTATATGTGTGACTGCTTCTCATCTGGACTACTGGTATAGAGCCATGGTGGCACAGTGGTTAGAATTGCAGGCTAACTCTGTTTACAGCCAGGAGTTCGATCCTGACCAGCTCCAGGTTGACTCAGGTTTCCATCCTTCTAAGTTCAGCAAAATGAGGACCACAGATTATTGGTGAATCTGTAAACCGCTTCGAGAGGGCTGTAAATCAGTATATAAGTCTAAGTACTATTGCTATTGCTATTGCTACCTGAAAGGGTTGACAGTACCAGAGTCAGCCTTACATTACCCATTAAACAAAATAAACACCAAGGGAAGGAAGCCACCACAGAGTTTTTCCTGTCTCTTTCTGTCTGTCTGTCTGTGTCTGTCTGTCTGTCTGTCTGTCTGTCTGTCTGTCTGTCTCTCTCTCTCTCTCTCTCTCTCTGTGTGTGTGTGTGTGTGTGATTTCCTTACCACACTCAACTTTAATTTCTGGCACGTAATGAATCTTAATGTTTATCTGTTAAGCAATGGAAGGGCTAAGGGACACCATGGTTGGGCTGCGCTTAGAGCATCGGTTAGTCTTAATCAGCCCCTGATCGGAATCCATATTACTGGATCTTTCTCTTTCTCTTTTAGCCAAATTTACCATCCGCCTATTGAAGGACAAGGGTGGAAAATAAATTGAAGCAACAGAGGTATTGCTGCAGAAATTGTTCCCTAGTCCAGTTGCTCAACTTCGTTTTCTGGGTGGACAAGTGGCTGCTTGCTTAAGCGTAAATTAACAGTCATGGGAAACCACAACCAGAACAGTAAAACCAAAACAGAAGTCATGAGAATACTGTGGTTAAAACAGGGAAGCTTAATTGCAGCCTTGGCCCTAACCAAGTTCACATGAGATAGTCAAGACAAGCACAGTAGTCTTGACTATTGCGACTTCCCAAGCTGGGCACCTACCAGATATGTGGATTCCAATACCCATAATGCTCAGCATTGGCCATGATGATTGTGAAGCCCTGGAAGTCAAAGATGCATCTGAAAGGAATCCCGGTTGCAAAATGCTGACTTAATATGTTAATATGTCAACTAGGTTTAAAACTACTCATTCAAATGAAAGCTTTCATTTGTTCTTAATAACACTCATTGTCCTATATAATAACCTATATAATAACAACAAAATATGTATTTTATGCAGTTGTATATGTATTTATATAGCTTTTTTTAAAAAAAAATGATAATGACTCTGGGCCCTTCACATTGTAAAAAGCTAGAACAGTAAAATAAAAGAACAAAGAGATGTGCATCCAAAATAAGAAGAGAAAAAAAACCATTTCAACAAAACCAAATGTTACAAATAGAGATCCATTTAAGTTTGGATGCCACAAATGGCAAATAACACCAGTGCTCAATGGAATTCCAGGATTTGCAGAAGTGAAAAGGTTCTTTTTGGAGGAGAAAAAATATATTGGGGGAGAAAGTTTAGTAGCTACATAATGAAGATTTGAGCATGTAATTCTAGCTAGTTATTGAGAAAACATCATGGGGAGAATTAGTTAAACTAGTTAGAAGTTGAACAGGAATTCTTTATTCAGCAACATATTGTTACACCCGCTATTTGTTCTCCTGCAATAAACTCGCATGCCCTAATAAACGTTCTTTATTTGAGAATAAAGAGCAAAGTGAGTCCATTGTGTTAACATCAGTTATTTGAAGCGAATGTTTTCCAAATTCATTGCCTGCCTGCCCCATATATAATTATTCTAGAAAAAAGTGGCCTGAAGTTGCTTAGAACAGCCCAATTTTTGACAGAAATATGGGGCTTAACTAGTTCTATGACGTGATAGTATCAGTGTCATTCCAATCTTGGAGGAAGGACTAGCTATAAATATGACAACAAATGTAGCTACTGCCCAGTCTAATAGATTGGATCAATTAACCTCGCTTTTTCTTTGCAAAGCAAGTTCTGAGATTTTGTGATGGAAGAGCTATTAACAGCATAGATAAATTCCTTAACTTGATACGAAGTAAAGGGATATTAAACATACTCGGGCTGGCAGGATATTGCATTGATAGAGAAACATCGTTGATTGGTATTGGTTCAATGTAACTCAGAGCTGCTTGCTTCTCAAGGACAGTCTAAAGTTACAAACATGGAAATAAGACATCATCTTAAGGAGACACTTATGCTTAAAAATTAGACCTTTGATATCTCATAATAAAGCTTTCTACAAAGTAATTATTCTTTCTTATTGCACATATACTGTAGATGATGAAGATGAAGATGATGATGATGATGATGATGATGATGATGACGACGATGATGACGATGCACTCAGAAAAATCCATTGGCATTTATTATTTCAGCAGGAGTGCACTGAAGACGGTTTCACTGCCCAAGAAGCTGTCTCCTTATCCCAACAGAGCCTTGTATATAAGCCTCATGATCTTTGCAAGAAACCAGCAACATTTTAAGGTCAGAAAGAGATAAAGATCTATATCTGGGATAACCAAATGTCCTATGGCACAGAGAAAAAACCCTCTGTTTGAAAGGCTGCAGAATGAGAATCCGACTTAAACATAGTCAAATATTAGAGGGAATGCTGGAGGCTTGATCTTGCTTATCATTTATAATATTTGGCAACAATTCAAGTAGGGATGCTGGAAAACAGTTGTTTGTTTTCCCCTGTATAAGGGGCGTTGCATGGTTTTATTTTAATTATTTAACCCAACAATTCATTCATTCAATTATTTAAAGTTGTTTTTCAGAAAGAATTGTACAAGTGTGTCTACAGGCAAAATAATACACATGCCAATTTTACAGGAATCTGTACTCTTTCTTTTGGAGCTTTGTTTTTCCTCCCTGTGCTTTTTGTGGATTTTGATGATGTGCAAGTGGCAGATTATTTGCCAAACCCAACAGTTTTCAGCCCAGGCATCACTGATCAAATTCCTCTTATCCTCTCTCCTCCATTATACTTTGCTTTGTATTCATTTTTTTTCTGCAACAACCTCTATTCCATTTAAATCAGGAGGTGTTTTCAATATAGATCAAAGACATATTTAAACAACTTTCTCCTACTTGATATCCTCCTGATGTGTTGGACCACATTTCCTATCAACTTCAGCTTGCATGCTTGTTGGCTAAACTGGCTGAAAAGAAGCATTGCAGATCTGGAAAAGAATTACATCTCCTCTTCTCTTCTCTTCTCTTCTCTTCTCTTCTCTTCTCTTCTCTTCTCTTCTCTTCTCTTCTCTTCTCTCTTCCCTTCCCTTCCCTTCCCTTCTCCTCTCTCCTCTCTCCTCTCTTCTCTTCTCTCCTACTCTACTCTCGCTTTCATCATCACCATCACCACCACCACCACCACCATCATCATCATCATCATCAATCTCTCATGTATCAATACAAAATAAGTTGGTCATCTACTCTGCTAGATTGTTAAGATTAGTAAGGGAAACCAGATAGCACATCAACACCAAATATACTGTAATGGTATTTTATTGTTTCAGAATAGATAGTTTAGCATAGATGCAATATTGATGTTCCCTGTTCATTCTTACTATTACAAGATGTCTAAGTGTTCCCTGTTTTGTGCACCCAAAATGTCTTTTGGGGAAGAAAGAGGCAAGAGTCCCACTGTCTAATTTCCTCAAGGTGTTGCTGCCTTGTCAATTACTTCTGAAATGATTATTGTTTATCTAATCTTACTAGCTCCATGCAGGGACGCGGTGGCTCAGTGGCTAAGATGCTGAGCTTGTCGATCAAAAGGTCAGCAGTTCAGTGGTTTGAATCCCTAGTGCCGCGTAACGGGGTGAGCTCCCGTTACTTGTCCCAGCTTCTGCCAACCTAGCAGTTCGAAAGCATGTAAAAAATGCAAGTAGAAAAATAGGGACCACCTTTGGTGGGAAGGTAACAGTGTTCCGTGCGCCTTTGGTATTTAGTCACGCCGGCCACATGACCACGGAGATGTCTTCGGACAGCGCTGGCTCTTCGGCCTAGAAACAGAGATGAGCACCGCCCCCTAGAGTCGGGAATGACTAGCACATATGTGCGAGGGGAACCTTTACCTTTGCTAGCTCCATACTTAGGAAGATTTCGTATTGTGTTTTGAATTGTTGAGACAATCTAGAGGAGGAGGAGGAGGAGGAGGATTGTTTTGATCATTTCTCCTTTTTACTTCATAAGCCCATATCACATTTTATTGATATTTCATATAGTTATTAAGAGATCTCTCTGTTCCTATTCTGTAGCCTCAGTGAGAAACGTCCACCTATTCCTAATCCATAAACTACACTGATTTCTGCAAATCTAAAACTTTTGTCATAGCTAGTTTATATGAGTTTAGTAATGAATGTAAGCATATAATTATGGAGGAGCCATGGTGGTGCAGGGCTTAGAATGCAATATTGCAGGCTAATTCTACTGACTGCCAGGGGGTCGATCCTCACCGGCTCAAGGTTGACTCAGCCTTCCATCCTTTTGAGATCAGTAAAATGAGGATCCAGATTGTTTGGGGCAACATCCTGACTCTGTAAACCACTTAGAGAGGACTGTAAAGCACCATGAAGCGGTATATAAATCTAAGTGCTATTGCTGTTACTGTATGTGGGTCTGTGTGAGGTTAGAGTCAGGAAAATGAAGTGACATATAAGATCAAAGAAGAAAGAAAATCTTATAATTAAAAAAATTGTAATTCAGCATATCAGCATGGCATTAGATAGAAAAATACAGCATTAGTTGACCCTAATTATGTTAAATTTAAATTGTATGAAATTTAAGCTTAAGCGCTAGTGGTTAATGTGAACGTGAGGCATCATACTATGCAGAATAGTGTGCGTGTACATCTATCTGCACACATGTGCATTCAAGGAGAAAAATGTAACAACTTCCTTTTCCCAATCTCTCAGAGATTCAACTTCTAGAGATTCTATGAAAGAAGTCAAACCCTAAAAAATGTGCTGTAACCAAAAAGTAACAACAAATCTAAAAGAGGGTACTAAGAACAGCATTCAGAAAAACAGGGACTTTCCCTTATAAATCAGGATAACATGAGAGTAAAGCAGTAGGCAGTGATGAACTACTAAAAGGAACACATTTCATAAATGTATTATCTCATCCATACATTCTGATTAGAAAAAGCTTTGCCTGCAAAATGTAGAACAGGAGTTGCTGGGCTCTTATTCTTTTTATATGTAGGACTCAATTACACAATGTTACACTTATACCGGGACTCAGTAGATAAAGCTATTTGTAATTAAGCAGGTAGCAGTTGCTTGGACCATACAAAATGCAGCCAAAGAGAGTATTGCTTGCGTTCCCTTTCACTCTGGTTTTGTAAGCAAAAGATATCCTGGATTAACTAGAAGCAGGTCATCATGATTACCCTTTATTTTGATTATTATTTTTAGTTTCTGAGAACTGCAGGATCTGACAGTGACTTTATTTATTTATGAAAATTTATATGGCCACCCAACTCAGTCTCAGTGACTCTGGGCAGCTTACAAAGAGAAAAACCCAATACAAAATATTCACAATTTTTTTTTTCATGGCCGATTTCCCCTTCCACACCCTTTTTTTTTTGTAAGTGCCAAATTTCCAAAATTAGGTTTGGGTCACGACCAAATCGGTTTGCGACCAAAGTTATGGAATGAATCATGGTGGCCACCAGAGGTTCTACTGTATAAAAACAATTCAAAAAGCACCCCCCTGACTACAACAATCAAATGATCAATCAATCAATCAATCAATCATATTACCAGAGTGGCATGGCTCTAGTCTATAGCAAGGGTCTCCAACCTTGGCAACTTTAAGACTTGTGGACTTCAACTCCCAGAATTCTGGGAGTTGAAGTCCACAAGTCTTAAAGTTGCCAAGGTTGGAGATACCTGGTCTATAGCATCTCTCAAGTCTTGCAATGCTATTCATCCTGTGTCTGCGGGGAGGGGGACTGTATGGGTATTCCTGAGAGGGATGAATGAAGAATCGCAGAAGTCTACATCAAAAGTACATAACAGCAATAGGGCCATCCAGGGTTTCAAAGGTGATCCCAGCTACCCAGCTAAAGCTAGTAGGAACCTGTATTGGGGCAGCCATGATAATACAGGATCACTTTAGTGACGATGGCAAAGTCATAATATTATACTGCATCGAAGGAGGCAGTGGTAAACCATTCTAGTATTTAACTAAGAAAATCATATGAATAGACAATGTAAAATGACTGACAATATACTGTAAGTCCTGGATGACGAGTCCCTGTCAGAGCTCTATTAGAAAAGACAAGAGGTAATATTACAATGACATTTGTAAAGAGGCCAAAACTAGAAACAGACATGAAATAACAAAATAAGCATTTCAAAAGACTTTCAACTCTGAAAGAGTGTCCAGCCTTGAACCACTACAACAAAGGATACTACTAGACAGACAGTAATGGATTCAAAAAAGAAATTAAAAAGTTGGAAGGACTCTACCGAAATTCTGTACAATAGAGAATGTCAATATCCAAGGCACCTTAGTAAATATTTATTCCCTATTTACAATAGCTTCAAGTACTAGAAGATGAAGTTATACCAGCGCTCCAGTCATTACCAAGTCAGAAGACCACAGTACTTGATGGAATATATACAGAAAGAAAATACATCATAGAGAAAAAAAATCAGTAAAATAATCAGTTCTAGCAAACTTTTGTCAGAAAATCTGGAGGACAACACAGCTGTCCACAGTTTGGAAGAGATCTATCTTCATGTTGTTGTTGTTAGTTACGAAGTCATGTTCGACCCATCACGACCCTGTAGACAACGTTCCTCCAGGCCTTCCTGTTCTCTACCATCCTCTGGAGTCTATTTAAGCTCATGCCTACTGCTTCAGTGACTCCATCCAGCCACCTCATTCTCTGTCATCCCCTTCTTCTTTTGTCCTCAATCTTTCCCAGCACTAGGCTCTTCTCCAGTGAGTCCTTCCTTCTCATTTGGTGGCCAAAGTATTTGAGTTTCATCTTCAGGATATGGCCTTCTAAAGAGCAGTCAGGGTTGATCTCCTCTAGGACTGACCGGTTTGATTGCCTTGCAGTCCAAGGGACTCACAGGAGTCTTCTCCAGCACCATAGTTCAAAGGCCTCAATTCTTTGGCGCTCAGCCTTTCTTATGGTCCAACTTTCACAGCTATACATTGCAACTGGGAAAACCATAGCCTTGACTATATGCACTTTTGTTGGCAGGATGATGTCTCTGCTTTTTAGTATGCTGTCTAGATTTGTCATAGCTTTCCTCCCCAGGAGCAAGCGTCTTTTAATTTCTTGGCTGCAGTCCCCATCTGC
>QLTV01001132.1:1888829-1912044 GCA_003457575.1 Thermophis baileyi
ATTTTCTTGAAGAGATCTCTGGTCCTCCCTATTCTATTGTTTTCTTCTATTTCTTTGCACTGTTCATTTAAGAAGAATTGGAATTCTGCATCTTTCTGGGTGTATCTTTCTCTTTCTCCCTTGCCTTTCGCTTCCCTTCTTTCCTCAGCTATTTGCAAAGCTTCCTCAGACAGCCATTTTGCTTTCTTGCATTTCTTTTTCTATCTTCATACTTAATACCAAAGAAAGGGAATTAGCAAGGTATGCAAACTATTATGCAACAGTGCAATAGTTAATTTTATGTGTTTGCAAAATAATATTTAGGGTCATCCAATATAGATTAGAGCCCTAGATGGAAAAGGAAATGCCAGATGTTTAAGATGGTTTTAGGAGAGTCTAAGAAAGAAGTCATACAGGTAGTCCTCGACTTATAACAGTTCATTTAGCAACCATTCAAAATTACTACGGCACTGAAAAACATGACTTATTATCATTTTTCACAGATACAGCCTTTGTAGCATCCCCACGGTCACGTGATCAAAATTCAGATGCTTGGCAACTGACACATATTTATGACGGTTGCAATGTCCCAAGGTCATGTGATCCTCTTTTGCAACCTTTTCACAAGCAAAGTCAATGGGGAAACCAGATTCACTTAACAACCGGGTTACTAACTTATCAACTGTAGTGATTCACTTAACAACTCTGGCAAGAAAGGTCAAAAAAATGAGGCAAAACTAACTTAACAAATGTCTCACTTAACAACAGAGATTTTGAGCTCAATTGTGGTCATATGTCAAGGACTACCTGCATTATTACTGATGCACATTGGGTAATTGAGAAAGCTACAGAATACCAAAAAGAAGTCAATATGAGCTCCATTGATTACAGAAAGATCTTTGATTGTGTGTCAGCTATATCAGGCTGTGGAACTTCCTTAGGAAAATGAGAATCCCATAACATTTCATTGTCCTCATGCCAAACTATGCACAGGACAGAAAGCCATAGTCTAAATGGAAGATGGCAAAACAGATTGCCTCCCAGTTGGCAAAGGAATGGAACAAGGTTGTATAGTGTCTCCTTATTTATTCAACCTATATGCTGAATATATTTCTAGGATGGCTGGAAGGGAAGGTGGTTTTAAAAGTGGAGGAAGAAATATCAATAATGTCTTTCTCTGATAGCTGAAAATGCAAATGATCTGCAAGCTCTGGTAATGGAGATTAAGGAGTATAGACAAAATATAAAGGCTGCCAAACTAATGGCAACAGGTACAACGACTAAAACTGTCAATGAAGATATCGAAATGGTGGATAACTTCTCCCTTTTAGTATTGACTATCAACAGTAAAGGAACTAGTAAAGGAACTAATACATCACAGACTAACACTGAGGAAGGTAGCAATGGAGACCTTGGAAAATGCCATAACTATACCAACAAAAATCAAAACTGTGCGGGCAGTGGATATGACACTCTATGGAATTGGGCTTTGAAGAATCAGGATAAAAAGAATATTGATGCTTTTGAAGTTTGATGCTGGAGAAGGCTCCTGGGAATACCATGGATAGTCGAGAACAAATTAATCATGGAACAAATCAATCCAGGGTTCTTACTAAAGGCACAAATTATAATATTTTGGAAACATTATGTGAAGGCCATGCTCTCTAGAGAAGTCTTATTAGACTGGGAAATAATGAAAGGAAGGAGAAGAAGAGGACAACCAGCAACGAGGTGAATGGACTTAATTACAGTACTGATAGGAGCATTGGCGAAAGACCTGGAGGACCAGGCTGAAGACAGGTCATCTTGGATAATGTCTGTTTATGTAGTCATTAGGGATTGGATATTTCTCTCACTGGGCACAAAGTGAAAATATCTGCTGTGAGCTCCACATAGGCATCAGGAAGGGCATCCGGTCAGTAAACGCTCAGTTCCATTCAGTTGCCCTGACTGCATTCCAATGCAAGGGATTACAGGGTCGTTAAAAGAAAAAAATGTGGTCATTAATGCTTGATATCAATTTGACGGTACATAAAGTATAAGATATAAATATAAATATACACACAAATTTCCCATAGAATAATACTAGTATGCTGCTAGGAACATCTGGGGCTTGCAAAAATGGTTTTGAGGGCCCATCTAGCCTGCAAATCATAGTCTACCCATTCCAAAATTACACTGTGAAGTAAGATACCTTGTGCAGATGGTCAAAATTGCCACACCTCCCCCAGCCTTTCATTTGTTATAAAAATGTACTCATGCACAAATATAAAGAGCGCACACCTAAAAGCTTTTTTTAAAAAAAAGTTATCTCCTCAGCTAGCATGAATAGAAGCATGCAAATCAAACACAATAGAATTTCCTTCCCGTCCTCTCACCTTCAGAGAGGTGGCAAATAGTCCGGGGAGCAGATAAAAAATAATTTAACAAGGAGCAAATTGTAAAGGGTGACAAAGTGTTATTTCCATAATGAGCTTATCTGAGCAAACTTTCCCAGAGCCTCTGTGAGTTCCTGAACAGGGTGTGGATTTGGCAATAGTAAAGAAACAGGCTACACAAAGAATGTCTGTCGAGCTAATGAATGCCACTGAAGTGGTTGACTTTCATTTCTCTGGCTTGGATCCCTGCCACCTTTACTCTCATGTCAGACTTTGCTTAATTGGCAAATACATCTTCAAAGGCTCGTAGAAGAGACTCCTCCGCATGGCTCTCTGGGCTGTTAATGTTTAATTGTGATTTGTTAAAGGCATACTAGCAGTTGATAAAACCAAGTGGGTAGGTGCTTTATTGCAGTGCAGACCAGCAACGAGGTCTATATCTTTCTTTGGCAAACATGGGCATTTAGGGAGAAGCCAAAGTTTAAGGTAACGGTTAAGATTTTATTTGTTTGATGATGTCATAAAAATGTTCTTCTTCGAGGATAGATAGATAGATTAATAGAGTTGGAAGGGACCTTGTAGGTCATCTAGTCCAACCCCCCACTCAAGCAGGAGTCCCTACACCATTTCAGACAAATGGCAGTCCAATCTCCTCTTGAAAGTCTCAAGTGTTGGAGCTCTCACAACCTCCGAAGGCAAGTGTTCCACTGGTTGATCGCTCTCACTGTCAGAAAGTTTCTCCTTATCTCCAAGTTGAATCTCTCCTTGGAGGAAAATTATGGCGTCCAAACTTTGGGAAGATTACAGTGAGCTCATACCTATAATCCTAAAGCCAGATAGCTGCTAACAATACTATATGCGTGGACTTTAGTATTGTTATTGGTTTGGGTTATTATTTGTCATTACTAAATGGGACTATGGATAACTCCACTGATTGTATTTACATTGCAAAAATATCAGCTTTGGCAAAGCCTTCAGGCCGGAGAAACACGTGTAAAGAATATGTGCATCCTATCAACTTCCTGCAATCTCGTCCCTTCCAGATGCGTTAAGACTACAACATCTAGATTTGCCAGATGATGACTTAATTCAATGAACAGGAAAGAGAAGGAAAATGTGACTTAAGGGCAGGCCTCCTAAGTCGCTGAAACAATTTTGGTACAGTGACAGTCCCAGCTATTCCAAAGGATGTTTTTGTTTTGTTTTGCTATTTCAGTGCCTCGAATTTGATGATGAAAACCTCTTTTCAACCTACATTATGCCTCATCGCATAGCTACTTAAACTTGTTCAAAATAACATTGTTATATGGACTCAACAGGTATGGGGAAATTTTGTGCTACTTTTGGATCACCGAGCCCCGAATTGATGCTGTTATTCTGTTGTATTTAACTAATAAAACCACTTCGGAATTCAGCTGATCACCTTCAGACTAACTCTGCTATCTATCTTAAAATCTTATGCCAAAGGGTAATACTAGTTTTGACCCACACACTAATGTGAGCTGACACTTCAGTCCAATGATGCATAACAACTAACTAGCTAAGCAGTCTAGAAGGCATATGGTCATTCATATCAGTGGGTATTCCCAATATCCTGCCTTCTAGGCAGTTATCAGCCTGTTTCTGTAGTTCTGTACATTCACTGCTGCTTCACATAAAGATATGAGATTTTCTTTCCCTCAGCTCTGCTTAGCCTCTTCCTGCTCCTTTTCACCTCTTATACAGTGTACTAACAATTCATAACTGTAGCCCAGGGGTCTCCAACCTCCAGGCTGCGGCCCACTACCATGTCATGGTCTGTTCGAAATCGGGCCATGGGAGAGAGTGGAGCTTTGTGTGTACCTGCTGCTCATGCAAGCGGAGCTTCGTGTGTGAGTGCAAGCGCCCTCCACTCGCGTAAGAACAGAAGTGCCTGCAAAGCTTCATTCATGTGAGTGGAGGGTGCACGCGCCCGCAGCTCACACAAATGGAGCTGTGCGTGTGCGCATGTGCCTGCCATCCACATGCCCCCTGCGCCGGGCCAGGCCGCCAAACTGGAAATGTTGTGCACTGCGGCTATAGCCCATTACAGAACTGTAATAAACTGCTTTGATCTATTCTCAAAAACTTGTTCTATGAATTGTGTTATGGGTATTTGCTGTCATCTTTAGGTCATGGGCTATGCTTTTCACACTCATAAGCTTCTCTTCAAACTTTGATCTATATATGCCCCAGTTTTCATGTATGCACACACACACACACACACACACACACACACACACACACACAATTTAACAAAGATCTGCAATCGGGCCTCGCTCTCTCTTTTCCAGAATCTGAAAGCAGCCTCATCTGCTTGTACTATTATAGCTCAGCTATGCTAGAGCAGGGGTGTCAAACTCTATTTCATTGAGGTCTGCATCAGGGTTGTGTTTGATCTCAGGAGGAGGGGCAGGGGGAGTGGCCAGGGGGCGTGGCCAGCTTGATGTTAGTCATCGAGGCTCTATTTTCGGCCGTGATGGCCTCCTGCAGCCCTCTGCCAGTGAAAACAGAGCTCCCTTTTCACTGGCAGAGGGCTGTAGGAGGCAGTCGCGGCTGAAAATAGAGCCCGGGAGGCCCGGACGTGGCCCTCCCGAGCTCCCTTTTTGCTGGCAGAGGCACTGCGGGCCAGTCCTTTGCTGTTTCCAGGATGGGCCCACGGGCCAGATGTAAGCACCCTGTGGGCCGCATCCAGCCTGTGGGCCTTGAGTTTGACACCCCTGTGCTAGAGAATAATAGTGAGCAGTGCTAATAATAATGATCTGCTTGATATATCTGTACTCACTATCTGAGAATCTGAAGTATTTGGAAGCTTTATCAAAAATCCCTACTCAGCAACCTAGATGAAGGGAATTATATCAAATTTCCCTCTTTTCTAGATAGGGGTTTAGGACTATGAAAACAGAAGAGACTGCTGTTTGTGTGAATTTTCACATGTTTTTACTCCAGTTTCAGCACTTGCACACCTAGCATATATTGTGTATTATTCACACTGTTCTGCCTCTTCACAGGTAAGAGAGGGAGAGAAGAGACCACTCTGTACCAAGCTGACTCAAGGAGTAGTATTGCAAGGAAAAGACCACCAGATCTAGATTGCAAATATTCAGACAGCCATGAGATTGTAACAAACGTTGAATATCCTACATGAGGGTGCACAAGAATTGCCCTTAGCCATGGAGTAGCATCTCAGAGGTTGTGCAAATAAAAGGAACTTAGGATTGGTTTGGTTGGTTTAAATTTTTCGGAAGCATTACAATTGGGTAATAACATTTGGAGAGGTTTGGGGAAAGCCACCCAATATTTTGGAGCAGAGTACATTTTATTTATTTATCTGTGCAACAAGCCTTCAAAACCAGATTTTTTCAGGGCATCTTACTTATAACAGACTGAAGTGAGACAAAATTATAATGTTGAGTGAAACATAATAAATAAAATGCATCATATTAAAAGCATAAAACAAGAGAAGAAAACAGGGAGAAAGCGAAGGAGAAAGCAGCAGTCCAAATAAAACAGTTTATGATGGCAACATATTATAAGTCAACACCCTATTAACACCCTATTAAAATGCCTGGGAAAATAAATTCTTCTTTGTCTAGCAATGAAAATGCAGGGGTCCTTGGTGCTCTCTGGGCTTGGTTGTTTTCTTGCATATGTTTCATTACCCAACTAGATAACATCATCAGTACTAGAAGGGAGTGAGATTTGCTCTCTGTTATATACAAGTTGCTTGCCCTGTCAGTATTGGTGGGAATGTTCTAAGTAGTTTCTGAAAATGTAGTAACAATTAGTTCAAAGCACTGGGGAAGGCAGTCCTGGAGACATGGGCCTGAAAAAGATCTGCATACAGCTACTAGCTACTAGGTGTACCTCATTAGGGTCTTTGAAGCTGAACTCATGTCTCATGATATAGCACTTCATGATAACAGCATTAGTTTCCTTCCCACGCTGTGAGCTGGAAGCCAGTGAAGATCATAGAAAAGAGGTGTTATACATTCATAATCTCTATTCCAGTCACTGTGCTTGATATTGAATGTTGTACTTACTGAAAACAGACAGACAGTCTTCAAGGGCAGTCCTACACAAACAATGCACCGCGATAATGTATAAAAGAAATTATCAGGGCATGGATTACTGTCATAAAACTAACTCTCTATAACTAGTATACCAGTTCTATCTGGTAAAAGATGCTTCAAGTTACAAAGGCTCAGTGTTAAAAATGAAAGTTCCCCCAAAAGCCATGAACTTGACCATTGAGGGATTGAAACCTTAACCAGAACTGATTGGGCACCTGGATAGATAAACCATCCATTAACGGAATTTCTGTCTTTTTTCTGCATTGAACTTCAACCTGTTGGCCCTCATCTAGTCCATTACTGGGGCCAGTAAGTCTGTGCAAATAATACCTGATTTGATTCAAATTGGATATTTAAGAATAAAAGATACCATGATTTGATCTGAGGGCAAGCTAATTCAATTCAAGCCATTTTGAGATTCGATTTGTAGAAAGATTTGTCCTTAGGCTGACATGGGGAAGCATCAAAGTACTGAGAGCTCCTTCAATCTGTGACAGAATAAGATGAAAATAGCAAAGATGGCAGACTGTTTGGTCAATATTAATGCAATCAGGTTCTAGCTAGCCATTTGCAAGGGTTTCGGCCCTTTTAAGGAAAGCATAGCAAAGCTAGGGAATGGTCAGCACAATAGCTTCCAAATTATTCAGTAAAAATTTGAAGTTTTAATGTTTTTTACTGTTTTTAATGGTTTCTGCTGTTTTTACAAGCTTTTGTTGTTTTGAATTGTTTTTAAATTTTAAATTGTAGTATATGTTTTGAATTGTAAGCCACCCACAATCGTTTGCTGAAATGGGCAGCAATAGAAATCAAATAAACAAATAGGCCCAAACTAATAGGGCAGATGTCCTAGTACAATACTGCTCTATAGGTTATCCTCAAGTTATGACCACACTTGAAACCAGAATTTCCATTGCTAAGCAAGATGGTTGTTAAGTGAGTTGCACCTGATTTTGTGACTTTTTGGACACAGTTGTTCAGCAAATGATGCAGTTGTTAAGTGAATCATGCAGTTGTTAAGCAAATCTGGCTTCACCCATTGTTTGTCAGATGCCAGGTAGGAAGTTTGCAAATGGTGATCACATGACACCAGGATATCATAAATACATACCAGTTGCTAAGCACCCGAATTTGGATCACGTAACCATGGGGATGCTGCAATGGTCATAAGTGCGTGGACTGGCCATAAGTCACATTTTTCAGTGTTGTTGCAACTTCAAATGATTGCTAAAAGAAGATCGAGGACTACCTGTAACCACATGCTGCCTTCTACTCATTTCTGGAATAACAGGGAGGTTGGCATAGATCACTGTCAAATTTTGCCCTTCTGAGGAGAAAGGTTTCAAAAGTGGTGGGACTGAATAGTGCCAGCATTGAGTCTTCTGTCAGAACTTAGCTTAGTTAGCAAAGACAACAGAAGCAGTGTGGTGAAACACAATGACCCAGAGATAGAAGCTGGCATAAAACCAGTTGAATTCATGGCCTTGTCACTCACATTCTTAAATACAGTAAATCTTTAGGCCAGTACTCATTTTTATTAGTCTAGCATTCATTTCCTCATGGTGTGAGACTAATATTTGTGCCAATCATACCAAATTGGCAGTCCATTGTGACCCAAGACTATATAAATGAACTGATCAGCCTTTTCAGTATGCAGCCAGTCAAGCTGAACTCCCAGTTTTGTTAGCAGGATCAGCACTGTAGTGTGTGTCATTCTATCAACATAAGAAAAAGCGAAATAAAAATAAAATAAAATTAAGGCCTATGGCAACAATAAAGAAACTGGGCTGAGAAGGCAAATGAAACTCCAAGTAATAGTAGCTTTGCCATCTCAGCAGAGTTTTGATGGGCAGAGTTAATGGGGCCAGTAAGCCAGATAGATTGGCAATGTATATCAATGTCAAGTAGGCCACCACACCTTTTAGACGAACCCCACACTTATGTTCTCTATATATGAAAGTGAAGTTGTATCATTGTACCAATGTTAGAAACAGCAAAAATGGACTCTTGTGATCACTTTGAAAGACCATGAAGCAATTGAAATTCACCTGATTTGCCGTATGCATGAGGTGTCTGCTTAAAGAGAGAGTCAGGCAAATGACCTTGAGGGAAATAAGCAAAAAAAAAAAACAAACACTATTCCATAAGGAAAGAGGATTAAAACATTCCTTAAGTCCTGGTAGTATCCCTGATAGTATTCGGAAGAGATTCAGTCAGGCTCCTCCCCTATTCTCTATATGGAGGCAGTGCTTATTGCAATGTTGGAATGCAAAGACTATGATTTATATACTTGTGTCCAGCATTGGGATGGAAGTATGAATGTATATCGTGATATCACAACCCTTATTTCATGATTTATTTCTAGTTGTGGCTTGTATTTAATGCTTCTGTGCCTTGTTATTTTAATTCAGTTGATGTAGAGAGAAGAGGGAATGGCCTTGAAAGACAGAAGAAAGAGTTGCTACCAAAGCAATGGTCAGATAAGAGGGTCTTGAGTTCCTAGTTGCTAGAAAAATAACATCAGAAAACATCTCAGGAAAATCCTTTCCTAATTCCCACAAAAATAAAACGAGAAAGGGGAAGATTTACTAATACTATATATTCTTTCTGCAATTAGTCCCTGACAGTGACTGCGTTATTATTTCTCATCTCTAACCCCATCAACCTTAGGCACTGTTAGATTAAATTTGAAATTCCTGGCGATTTTTTTTTTTCTTGGCAACTATATGGGAAGTGGTTTCTCATTGTCTTCTTCTGGGATTTTTTTTTTTAAGTTTAGCTCAAAACTCTGGAATTGCGTGGAGGTCTCCGAAATAAGTACTAACTGGGCCTAACCCCACTTGGTTAGGTTGTGAGATGTAACAAGCTGGTTTCTACTATATTTCCTAGAGCCCTATCTCTGGTTTCTCCAGTTTATCGTTTATTTTATTTAAGAAACGTATATCCTATGGTTTGTTTGTTTGTTTGTTTTTTCTCTCTTTTAAAAAAGAGCTATTCAAAGTAGCTTTCAGATTATGGGAAAACCTAGTGACAGCATCCCACTATTAAAGCACGGGGAATATGTTCAAAATAGTGGCAGAATTGAAAGTGGAGTTGATAGCTTGTTTTAAAAGTGGAACACAGATAAGTGGGAAGATGATGCAACCAGTTTTAAGCATCTATAGTTCCAGTTTCAAATGATGGAAGTTGATCTTATAGAGCTTTTGTGTAAATATGAAAAAAAAAAAATGAACATGTATTGTGATTTTGGTGATTAGACAGGACAGAATATAGAACAGAGAGAGTCACAAAGAAAGGTTAAAATATAATTGTGCTAATAATTGCTTTGAAGAATATCAAAAGCCACTGCTTGTATCTTTTTTATTTACTTTCTATTTTGGTCTTTTCCCCCCTTTTCTTGCACTTTTACTTTCTTTTTTTTTTCCTTTTCTTCTTTACCTTATATTAGCTTGTATTAGTTTTTATCTTATTTTTAAAGAGTGTTAATAAAAAATATAAGTACATATTAAAAAAGTAAATAGGGATTTTCTGACTGTGAGAGCTATCAAGAAGTGTCTCGTAAAGTCATGGATGCTCAGTCACTGGGAATTTTCAAGCAAAGACTGGGCAGTTGTTTGTTTGACTTGAACAAGGGGTTGGGATAGAAGACCCCCAAGGTCCCCTCCAAGCCCATAATTTGGATATCACACTAGGATAAAAGCAAACAAGCCGTGTTTTGATTTAGTATAATGTATGACTCCAGTTGAAGTGTAATTTCATCACAAACGATGCCTTTTCTGAGGTAAGCCAATGCAGGACAAGTTTGTAGGACCTTGAGGATATTATGGGCAGTCACTTCTCACCCATCTCACTGACATCTCCACATCTAAAATAATAGGGATTTCCTCTGAAGTCGAAGTTGTCAGAATAAAATGGTCTGGACAGATGTAAAGCTTGTTTTCAATTTCATGCCCCAGAACGTATTTCACAGGGTTTTTGAACTAGAACCGAAAGAATCAAAACAGCTCAGGACCAAGATTGAGAAGGGAACAGCTTTCCTTTCTCTTAGGAACAGCAGCTTGTCAGCTGTAAAGAATTAGTATGATTTCCAAAGACTTGCTGAAAGAAAAATATGAATAAAACGATTAAGATTGCCTGCTCTTGCGCTCTCCCTCCCGCATAGCTTGTTTAATATTCAGCCTCCCCCTTTTTTTTTTTAACTTTGCAGCTTAATTTCATTGGTTCGATTTGTTTTACAAGGACTTTTCAAGAATAACTTGGTGTTTTAAAAAAGGAAACAGGCAGTTTATAGGGAGAGCTAACTATGTAAATCTCATTACATCCATTGGAAAAACTGATGTCAAGATTGCCACTTGGAAAATACCAGGTTCTTTGCCGAAATAACAAAACCATGGGTTTATCACATGCCAAAAATGCTGAAGCTTCTTTCCCAGGTTATCAAAATGAATGCCTGAAAAATTTCCTACATTAAAGTCATTTTCATTATCAATTTAAAGAATTCAGCAAACAACCAGAGCTATTACTGTAAATCTGAAGTTCTCGCTAATATACTTTAGAGACTTTATATCATTAAACAATGCCAAATAAAATGGGCAGGATACATTGTATGACAATGGGTGAATACAGAAAATATATGATGATTGTCCTACAATTACTGTATACAGATCTACTTGGGTGACTTCTGAAAAAAGGATAGACTATGAAAATATCTTGAACCCAGCTCAAACACTACAGCAATCAACCAAAAGAAATATACATATCTGTTGAAATCGTTGCTTTGGATATTAACACTATCCAGATGAATACAATGATAAAGTGGAAGCATGATATATACTCAATGTACAAATAAATACCTTACGCATGGCCAAGCAATGCTGTACTGCAGAGCAATTGGCTCTCTCAAAAGTAAGAAGAGAAATGGAGAGCCAACATGAAGTAATTAAATTGTTGGACTGAAATTGGTTGACTCACGTTCAGGTTCCCATTTATGATGGTAGTCACTGAGTGACTTTGACCCAGCCTCAATCTTTTAGCACAAGGGTCTCCAAACTATGCAAGTTTAAAACTTGTGGACTTCAACTCCCAGACTTCCCTAACCATCCAGTCCCATCTGAACCGTTACCTTATAAAAGGTCTCTCATGCAGAAGGCAGGAACACCTCTATCTATTTTCTTCTGACACTCTGCCACTATATGGATTAGTATAGACTAAAGATTTTATTAGAAACTGTCATTTTAAAGAAAGAGCACCCATTAGCAAGTGCTAATTAATTAATGTAATTAATAAGTGAATTAATAAATCAATAACTTATTAACACATTAATAAGATTCATTCATTCAATCAATTTCTATATCCACCCAACTCAACCAAGTGAAGATAGGGCAGTGTTTCTCAACCTTAGCAAGATGTGTGGACTTCAGCTCCCACAATTCCTTAGCCAGCATACTAGTTGGGGAATTCTGGGAGTTGAAGTCTATACATTTTAAGCTGCTAAGATTGAGAAATACTGAGCTAGAATAAAGTTAGAAGTGGGAATGACATATACAGTACATGGGCATCAAGTTCATATCCTTTTGATACAACAAAACCCTCAATTGATTAGGATGCATATTTAGCCAGTAAAAAAGAATAAAGTGTTCCTCTGCTTGGGTTTGACTCCTGGTGATTTCATGGACGCATCTAAATAGTTTTTGTGATAGCAACATAGAAGTAATTTGCCTTTTTCTGGATTGTCATTTGTTCATTCATTCTTCCCAGTCTAGCTTAGACCCTAAAACTCCTCAACCATCTCCCATTCAAGTAGTAACCTTATTTAACTTTTTTTCAAGATCAGCTACTTTCAGTAAACCCCCATCAATTTAACTCTGCTACTAAGAATGCCTTTTCCTTTTGAGGCTGTTCAAACAGAGATACATAAAGAATATATTTTTTTTAAAAAAAAATACAGAAGTCATTATACAGGCTGCCATAATTTATGTTTTGTTAATATTTGTTTTGGTAGGACTACTAGATCTTTTTATGACATACCGAGTTAGAAAACACACCTAAACATTCATAATCTAATCAGACATGGACATTTAGATGGTTTGAAAAGTACAAACTTGGCCATTGTGTGCTTGTGAAAGAATTACGAGCTGTGGTTTTCCTCCACAAAGTAAAAGGCTATCTTCCTTCATTCAGGTTTTCCCACCAGATAAACAAACGATCAATCACTAGAACAGGATTGTCTACTTTTTAAAAAAAGAAAAGAAACTTATTTCATGAAATTTATACTTCTTTGAATCCAGGAAGTAAAGTAACCACATCCAGCAGAATTTCTCCATCACATTATTCTTCCTTGAAGCCAAATGGAGTTTCCATTTGGGTAAAAATCCGTTAATTCATACATAACAATGTGTTTCCAAAAGATAACTTTTGGGAGATCTGACAGCTACGCTTTTTGAAAAAGTGAAATGGTTTCAAATAGATTTCCAATGATTTTAAACAGAAAGGTACACTTCTGTACTGTGTGCTAATGTTTTTGTTACAGAATATAGCTTCAGAATTATTTTTAAAAGTTTACTAGAGTTTTATAGTTTGCAATAGTGGCAAATATCTGTAGCTCGGGTGTAGGATGAGGGTGAAGGTTCATTCTCCGAGCTTGTGGGTTGGTTTCCGAACATTTCGTTACCAGGCTAGGTTACAGTGGTGGGATTCAAATTTTTTTACTACCGATTCTGTGGGTGTGGCTTGGTGGGCGTGGTGTGGCTTGGTGGGCATTGCTTGGTGGGCGTGGCAGGGGAAGGATACTGTAAAATCTCCATTCCCACCCCACTCCAGGGGAAGGTTACTGCAAAATCCCCATTTCCTCCCGATCAGTTGGGACTCGGGGGGCAGAGAATAGATGGGGGCGGGGCCAGTCAGAGGTGGTATTTACCAGTTCTCCAAACTACTCAAAATTTCCGCTACCGGTTCTCCGAACTACTCAAAATTTCCGCTACCGGTTCTCCAGAACTGGTCAGAACCTGCTGAAACCCACCTCTGCTAGGTTACATCTTCAATGGAGTTTAGGGGATGTCACTGTCCATGTTCGTCTGTTTATAAGAGCTTCAGGTGTGGGTGTCTCAAGTGAGCTTCTTGCGATGGGTCAGGTGTGAGTGATCAGTGAGTCTTGTGATGGGTCTTGTGATAAGGAGGTTACATCAGGTCAGGGTCATTGGGAGGTGAACTGGTGGGGCGGGGTTGCATGGGTTGGTTGCGGGTCAGTGCTGTCTCTGGTTGGCTGTGTGGTTGATTTGGATTCTGAGGGATTCATAGGCTGGTTGTAGGTCAATGTGTCTGTTAATGGAATTGCTTGTGGAGTGCCAGGCTTCAATGAACTCATGAGCATGGCGGGTGGTAGCTTGGCCAATGATTTTTGTATGGCTCCAATTGAACTGGTGTTGTTTGGTGTTGGTGTGGGTCAGGGATGGGTTCTAACTTACCTCGCTGCCGGTTCGCTTCCTCCCGCGCCTTGTGGGCATGCCTTGTGGGCACACGCGCGCTTTGCAGTTCAAAAAAATCAAAAAGTCCCCCCCCCAAAAAAAGCCAAAAACAAGATGGCGACGCATGTGCAGTGCCGAAAACTCGGCTTCTGCGCATGCGCAAAAGAAAAAAAAACAAAAAAAAATACAAAAAAAAAAATTAAAAAAAAAAAAAAGATGGCGGCGTCTACAGACTGGCACTGACCGAACCGGATCCGTGACATCATTGTGACGTCACCAGCGGGTCACTACCAGTTCGGTCAAACCGGTCCGAACCGGGAGGAACCCACCTCTGGTGTGGGTAGAGATTAAGGATTTGGGGTCGTGGCGTTTGACTGCCAGCCGGTGTTTGGGGATCCTGGTTTTTAATTGATGTGATGTTTGTCCCATGTAGAATTGGTTGCAGTGGTTACAGTTTTATAGTGCTAAATGTAAGGGGCATGCATAGATTATAAAATTCATTCTGAGATTTGGAACACAACCTGATTTATTTCAGAATTGTTTTGCTACTCTCGGAACCCAAAGATCACACTTCCAATTGTGATCAGTGAAGGTAGAGACCTGAGTTATTTGTGTATCTATGTCCCTTATAAAAAATATGCATTAAGACTCTCAGAAATTATCACTGATAAGAAATGAAGGGGCTGGCATTTTCCATCTATGAAGTAGTTGGAACCAGACATTGTGCTAAACTACTAATTACTTTGTTTTGTCTTAGCATGATGTGAATTAGCCAACTATAGCTTATTCAACAAACCATGACTAATCAAATGATAGTTTAACCTACTGGGTGAATTTAGCAGATAGCTGTAGGCTAATCACATGATGTGATTTCTCAATGATGGCGGCTGTTTGATTTCTAAAAGAGAATGATTAGTATATAAGATTACTACTGAGTTTGTGTAATAAGATAATTCAGCTACAAATCCTGAAGAGGAATTACAGGGGAGGAAAATCTAGAGAATGAATTGAACTAGATAATGTCAGCATACAATTGTATATGTTGCCTCATGAAATTTTGTATTCTATATCTAATTGATCATTCTTTCTGAGTTTTGAACACTATTTTAATTTAGTTACACTGTACAGGTAGTCCTCGACTTACAATAGTTCATTTGGTGACCATTCAAAGTTACAATGGCACTGAAACAAGTGACTTATGACTGTTTTTCACACAACCGTTGCAGCAACCCCATAGTTATGTGATCAAAATTCAGATGCTTGGCAACTGATTCATATTTATGACACTTGCAGTGTCCCAAGGTCATGTGATCACCTTTTGCGACCTTCTGACAAACCAAGTCAATGGCGAAGCCAGATTCACTTAACAACTGTGTTACTAACCTAACAACTGCAGTAATTCACTTGACAATTGTGGCATGAAAGGTTGTAAAATGGGGCAAAATTCACTTAACAACTGTCTTACTTAGCAACAGATATTATGGTCATAAACCAAGGACTACCCATATGTGACTATGAAAATACATTACAACAATTTGTTTGCCCAATTCTTGAATAATGTGTATGAATAATGTAAATAATAATAATGTATTTGACATTTTTTGCATCCAGACATTCAAGAATTACAAGACATCTCCAAGTGAGGATGTAAAAAAATCCTGTTAGGAGTTCATTAAGTCTGGTACCAAATTTAAGATAAAATTTAGAAAAGATTATCAAATACCAAATTGGAAAGTCAATTTTGTTTTGCACTAATTATTTAAAGAAAATTCAAACTGCAAGTTGGCCTTGCTATTTGGAGATGAATGTCCAATTTCTGTGGATGTTGTATTATGCCTCAGTAGTTATTAAGACAGAACAAATATATTTTCAGTCAAATAACCTTGTATGTCAGTGTTATTGTGCCTGCTAAGAAATGTGTCAAGTTGTTTTTGAGATTATATCATAGCATTGAGTGTATCTACATTTTTTTTACCCTATCATAGAAAAGTGATCAAAAGAACTAAAAGTAAATTGAAAATCTTATAATGTTACAATCCCTAAAAATGGGTTTTTAAAAAGCAAAATGAAAAGGCCATTAAAGCAAACTTTCCTCCTTAGTTGAATTTGTGTTTTGTGTTTAAACAGGAGAGGTATTGGAAGCTAATGAACTTTGGGCAGTGGAGAATTTTACACTTTGAAAATGGGCAATGAAAATCCCAATTGTGGTGACCAGTTTAGATATGGAACCAGACAGAGAGGCCTCCTTGGGATGGACAGCATCACAAGAAATAGAATTACAGAACAGAATAACAGAGTTGGAAGAGATCTTGGAGGTCATCTAGTCCAACCCCGTGCTCAAGCAGGAAACTCTATACCATTTCACTTGATAATCTTTCAAGAGGCTGAATTCCAGAGACAGTGTGTGGATTGCATTGATCAAATCTATGGAATGAAGCGTCTCTTCTCTGTATTTAGGATTTAAACGCATAAAATGTAGGGAAAATAGCAATGTTTTTGTATTCTTCATACATCATCCTTTCTGAAGATGATTTCTAAGGAAAGTTTAAACATAAAGGCTTGAAAGTTTGGGCATTTGGATACAGCTTATCAAAGGCAATTTTAAAAACGAACATTGAGGTTTATTGTGTCAACATGTCTGAATGTCATTTTATGACCGTTCCATGCTGTACCGATGTAATAAACATTTGCACTGGGTGAGCCTTTTAAATGGGAGGTAATTCAGTTTTTGATTACAGCATAATGTAAACCAGCATAAAGTTTTAATCTTGAAATAGGTTATCAACACACTCCATCAGATTTTGCATTCCTTTCATCCCTATGCTAAAATTACCACATACAAACTTCTCTCATGGATAAAGTCAGTATAAACAATTCGGTTCTCTGAAATGTCCACCTAAAATTGTTATTTAACAATACATCCTCTTATCTATTAGCTAAAAGTAGTGACTGTAGTGACTGTTAACTTAAAGGAATTATAGTAACTATTTTTATATAAATTAAATATTTCTGTATTGAAAAAAATCAACTGAAACCCTTAGCAGAAAGGAAAAACCAAACATGAATGATTAGTGAATGAGGAAAAAAGAATGTTGTGGTCAATAAACATACAGTATTTGTATTTGTTGTCTAACAAGATCCTTTTTACTAAGTACTTTGGTATTATTATTTTTTTTACAATGACAGCAATCTACAATTTGTATATATAAATCTATGTCTCATCCACCAAAATGTGCAGCAAAAATCTAACATATCAAAACTAGGATTTTTGGATTGAACTCCTAAGTACATTGATTTGAAAACACAGCTCTCTCTTAACTGAGATTCATACATTTGCACTTGAGATGATCAAGAGTCATGTGTCAGCAATGTTGCCTGCCATACATTGTATGTTATCAGAGCCTGATGGTACGATAGAGTCAAATCTTTAAAATTAGCAATTCTTCTGGGAGTTGTTTGCCTATTTCACTGCTGTCTGAAACAAATGGTTCCATATTATGCTCCCTTTTTAGAAAGCTTGCATGCTGCTGGTGCTGAGAATTTATCTTGCTTCCTTAATACGGATGTATAATTAAATTAGATACGTAACAGATGGAAGGAACTTAAGTCTGTTACTGGCAGAAGGCAGACATGCATGCTAATGAGAAATCACAAGAGCATTCTGTGGCAGGGAAGTGATCTGCCGACATTGTATATCCAGGAATTCAATGATTTCCTTATTGTTAAGGAAATTGTGAAGCATATTCAGATAGGTTTTGATGTACCTTGGACATGTTACACATGCCTTGTAAGAGGAAGGCCCAAGAAGGTTGAGTACTTTGCTGTTCAGGACTTTGTCAATGCTTATACAATGGTTCATACAAGACAGTCTCTTTACTTACTTCATTTCAGTCCCAAATTTTTGATGGCATATCAGGGGGTGGGGGGAAATAGTCCTATGTTGTGGTTAAGATGAAGGAACTGGGGAAGTGTGGAAAATTTACTGTATGACTGTGGGCCACCTGCTTTCTCTTAATCCAACATGCTTGAAAAAGTAACCAGGTTAACAAAAGTTAGCAACAACACTAGCACTTAGACTTATATAACACTTCACAGTGCTTTGCAGCCTTCTCTAAGTTACAAGTTAACACATTGCCCCCAACAATCTGGGTCCTCATTTTACCGACTTGGGAGAGATGGAAGGCCGAGTCAACCTTGAGTCCTGTCGGGATTGAACTCCAGGCTGAGGGCAGAGCTAGCCTGCAATACAGCATTCTAATCATTTCATTTCAGTGCAACATTTTTTCTCAGGTAGGAGGTTAAGTTCATTTCATGAAGTATAGACAGGAGAATTTCAAAGAATTGCTCCTTGAAATAAGAGCAATGGCACTAGAGTTATGATTTGTCTAGGAAGGAGGAGGAGGATGGTGGGGGGAGAAGAGTAGAGGAAAAAGGGGGAGGGGAAGGAGGATTTGGCATGATCTTGGTTTTCAGCTTTTTTCCTCAGAAGAATTTGTCTCACCACCTCTACTATTACTCAGTAAAAAGACCAACTGGAAAGGGAACCAAATAATGTTTAATTCATTTTTTTTATCAACTATATTCATCAGTTCTGTAGATATTGAATATGTCTCCCCACCTCCCCATTCCCTTCCTGCGAATTTTCTCCTGGCAAACAGCAATCCTTCAACTTGCCAATGTAAATGTAACTGCAGTGAACTTTCAAAATAAAAAGTCATAACTACCAGCATAAGAATAAACAAAGGACCCTCTACCTAGATCTGGGACAACCTGGAACAACAGTTGGCCTTTTATTTCAGGAGAGCAGACAAAAGGAGCATTGCTTACTAATACCTTAAAGAAAAAAAATGTTTAGTTTTTGCTTATAGACTTCAATGGGATGTTGTTTAAAATAGGGCCTGAGTGGCGACAGACGCCTACATGAATCATCTGGTATAATTATATTTTTTCTCAGTCCCTCCCTCTTCTACTTTTTCTTCATATTTCAACAGGAGCACTGGCAGTGAAATGAATAAAACACCAGGGTTATGTGCATACAGCAGCACGCAAGGCCCATGCTTAGAAACTCGGTCTCTAGTGGCCTTACTCATCACCCAAGTTTCTAACAAAAATATGGCATTCTGCGATCTGCTCTGAATGGTCTCTTTTCTAGAAGGACTTAACATTTCAGAAGTACAGTATGTATCATTACTATCCTATAAGTTAAACGAGTATTACGGTATTACAGTTCAAGTACAAACCCAAATGTCAATAAGTCTTAATTGCAAAAGCTGTGTAAATGCAACGTGAGGTCGTTTATTAATAAGGAAATAATTTGGCAAAAATAAAAAAAGTGACTTACCTTTATGGAAGCAAGCAAGCAATCCTTTTTCTCCTCCCAGCTTTAGCCTAAACCCTCGCTGTTTCTTTTGGAATTTAAAGGGGGGAGGGGATAATGCCATTTCTTTTCTATTCTGCTAAAGAGGTAGTTGAAATAAAGAACAGAAGACTCTGAAGTACAGAGAAGAATGAAGGAGTTTATGATCATGACCAAGTCTAATTCTAATTGTCCATAGGCATCGCCAGACAGTGCTGTAACATCCATAGTAGGAAATAGTTTCCCTGTTCTTTCCTAACTCCTGTGCCTCTAGATCAGTGGTCCCCAACTTTTTGGGCTCTAGGGACCGGTTTTGTGGAAGACAATTTTTCCACGGAGTCGGGGGGGGGAATGGTTTCACGCACTATCTAGATCAGGGGTGTCAAACTCAATTTCATTGAGGGCTGCATCAGGGTTGTGGTTGACCTCGGGGGGCTGGGCGGGCGTGGGCGACTGGGTGGGTGTGGCCAACAGGGTGGGCATGGCCAACAGGGTGGGCGTGGCCAGCTTGATGCCACTCCCCAAACTGCTGGCATGTTTCCTCTTCGCATTGGGTAGACCAGGCCGAAGCTACGCTGGCCTGATCTTTCTTCTTCGCACTGGGTAGACTAGGACGGCCCTGCATGCCGGATCCGACTACATCGCAGGCCGGATCTGGCCCGTGGGCCTTGAGTTTGACACCCCTGATCTAGATCCTGTGCATGCACAGAGGAAGCTTCATCTGCTTGCACAATAGCGGTCCATGGTCTGGGGGTTTGGGGACCTCTGCTTTCGATGATTTAAGTTTCTTGCCATTGTTCATAAAAAGCCACTGGGTCCTATTTTGCACCCAAATCAAGAAGCCATCCTTGTGCAGGTATTCCTCACTTAACAACTGGTCACTTAGAGACTGTTTGAAGTAATAGAAAATACTTGTAGCTCGAGTTTTAGATATTGGCAGTGGTTTGCTCTCCAAGCTTTTTTCAATTTAGTTTCTGAACGTTTCGTGACCAGACTAGGTAACATCATCAGCAGGATTTTCTTGTTCTCTTCTTCTTAGCTTATAAATGTCTTGGGTGGTCAGTTGGTCGTGTGATTGGTTGTTCGTTTGGAGCTACATTTAAATTCTGAGCAGCTGATTGGTTCTCTTGTTGATTGGTCGTTCGAATGGTCTGGTTTCTTACTTATTCATATGCTGGATCTAGATCAATATGCTTGTTAATTGCTCCTTTCTCACTTAGCAATATAAATTTTGGGCTCAATTGTGGTCGTAAGTCGCAGACTACCTGTACTAGCATTGTTTAAAACAAAACATTATATTAAACCACAATTTTGAACCTGCTTTGAGTATGAGGTAGAAGAAAGGAAAGCAGGAGCAATGCAAGAATACTGCTATGCTTTTTTTTTTTTTTTAAAAACCCTCTTTATAGAAAAGCAATAACAAAAAAAAATGAATAAAAGAAAGTGGATGGACATATTTTATTAGAAAAATCCTATTTGGAGGCAGGAATGCATGCCTATTGGTTTCTAAGTCAATTAGCATTTGGCATAGCAGAAATTTTCCTCATCCAGCAGCTGCAACACCCCTCCAATGTGCTTCAACAGACCACCTAATCTTCTAGAGCAAGTTGGAAGCCACGGGGAAGCAGATGGCAAGAGAAGAGGAATTTAGAGGGGATGTTGGAGGCAGCAGAGAAAGGGACCTAGTTCCCTCTTTCTTTGGAAGATAGCTGTTCCCCTAGCAAAACTCACCCTCACCAGAAAAACTCTTCATTAGATCCTCATTTTTCTGTTGTAGTTGAAACTGGAATGCCATAGCAAACATTAATAATGACTGGCAAAACAATAATCACTGCTAAACCTCTGAAATACTTCATTGGAATAACAATAGGAGAAAATGCTGGCAGTTCAAACTGATTAAAACAGTGTGTGTGTGTGTGAGAGAGAGAGAGAGAGAGAGAGAGAGAGAGAATAAGTGTACATGGTTATGTGACCCCCGATACAATAGGCTTTTAGTGAGAAATGCTGCAGAAATAAAATCAACTTTGAAGTCAGTCTGTTACCATAACAATTATGATTGCTTAGAACAATGCAAGAACATCTTTAAAAACAAAACCCCAGAGCCAATTTGCTAGCAAATTAAGTTTTCCTTCGACATTCTCCCCACAAATCTCGTGGCCCTTTACAATCTTTGGTCACTACTAAATGCATAACTCTGTCCTACTTTGAAATATTAGTAAAGGCCTGACCTGATCCAGATTTTTCCATTATGAACATAGAGCAAATGCTTAAACTTTGTTATCAGCTTTGCCATAAATTGCTCTGTTGATGATCTTTCAATGCTCCAATTCCTTTCGTGAAAAAATAGGAATAAAATGGTGTGATTGTTGATGTTTCACAAAGCCTCATCTTCCACACATTGAGTTCACCTTCTATTTTCATTTCATCCTGGCTTTTCAAAAATAATTTGTACCTCCTATAAAGTTCTCAGGATGGTGCCAGGCCAGTATTCATCTGCAAGTGTGAGTTTTCTGTTAAAAGAACAATACCGTGCCTCTTTATTCTGCCATTGTGTTGTATGACTAGTCTAAAACTGAGCTTCAGCTGAACTTTGAATAAAGCAGGAAATGCAACAATGAAGCTAATATATGACATTTCCATTTCGAGGCTAAATAGACTGAACGTCACATGTACCAAGCAACCACTGAAAAGGCTTACATTTTTGTGGGCCTGATTAACAGGTCTGATTTAAGAGACCTTTGCTTATTTACAAATAAACTCTACAAACATAACATTGTAAAAACATAATAACAATAATCCTATTAACAAGAGTTGTGAAGGAATGGGACATTCCCACGGCTGAAATCGGAATCATTTCTAAAGTCAACACTGAGTTCTGTAGCTCTTAGGAGGGATCACACTTGTTTATTTAAAAGTATTGCTGCTCGACATCTTCAGCTTGGCTGACAGCTTTCAGGATTCAGCATAGGAACATGGCTTCATGTGAAGAAGCACTGGTCAAGACCATCTATTTCAGTGGTTCCCAAAGTGGGCGGTACCACACCCTGGGGGGCGGTGGGATGACTTAGGGGGGGCGCTAAGAGGCAAGGGGGGCAGCAGGGGGTGCTAAGAGGCAAGGGGGGCAGCAGGGGGTGCTAAGAGGCAAGGGGGGTGGCAGGGAGCCGCTAAGAGGCCGTGGAAGGCAGAAAAGCATGTCGGGGTAGCAGGGAAGGGAGGTAGCAGCCTACTCCCTTCCCCGCAGCCCTGCCATGCTTGGCGGCCTTCCCGGCAGTCCCCCATGCCTGCTTGCCTTCTGAGGTCGGCGTCCAGCCCGGTCCGGCCAGTGGGTGGGTGGAAATGCAGATGCTGAGAGGGGCGGCGGAAGGGCAAGCGGATGTCCCAGGGCTGCTGCACATGTGCCTGCCCCATTTCTGCAAAGACAGAGCCCCCCCCTTGCAGGGCGATCCAAAGAGGGGAGGGGGATGCTGCAGAAAAGGCCGCCTTCCACCCGTGCCAGCTCCACGGTGATTGGGGCTTCTCAACCAGCCACCTGCCTGCTCTCTTTGCGGATCGGCCCGGCTGACCGCCGGCGCCACTCTGGGAAGGAGGCCCTGGTGCCTGGTGGGAAGCCAGTGGGCTGCTTCGGAGCCCCAAGTCCCGCAGAGCCAGCACGGGAGGCACGGGTGGAAGGCGGCCTTATCTCAGCTGCCTCGGGCCTACTTGACTTCCACTCTTCCAACAGCTTCTATCTTCATCTCCACTCCTGTGGGTTATTTTCTTAATATCTAGGAATTCAATTTTACTTACTTGGTTTATATAGCCACCCATCTCACTTTTACATCACTCCAGGCGAGTTATAATAAAAGAAAAACACAATATACACCATAAAGCAGTCAGGCATAATCTAACCTATCATGTAGTATTTGCTACTTCAATGGCATGAACAGGCTCATACGAAGGATTTCTTCCTTA
>QLTV01001132.1:1955736-1966972 GCA_003457575.1 Thermophis baileyi
CGGATTCGTTGTAGTATGGATAGGTCAGGCCGTGAGCGAAGTTTTTTGGGGTTGGAGTCATTTCTGTTAATAGAGTTTATAGTGTAAATGAATTTTCGTTTGCTGAATTCGTCCTTGCAAATGACTCTACAGAATCGTGGGGCCACCGAACCATCTCTGTACTTAAACTCGGGGCCATCTCTGGAAACTTCAATGATTTCCTTGGGGGAGATGGTTGGTGCAATAATTTTGTGAACCTTTGTGATATCAGGTTCATTGGTGACATCTAGTCCAAATAAAATAGCGTTATTATGTTTTTGTTCATGCTCAAGGGTGTCTTTGATGAGTAAGGATATATTGTTTGGTTGGTTGGTAGATATTTGTGGTTGTGCTTGTGGTTGAGGTAGTGGTTGTTGAATTGGAATATGATTTTGAGCATTTGGGTTTCCATTTTTCTGTGCTGTAATTTTTTTATCCAAAGATGTGAAGCGTGCTTCTAAACGTGCTTCCATGGAGTCGATATATTTTACATCTGTTAGAGCAGGTCCTTTCTATTGAAATAAAACAATATTTTCATTACGCATTCCATGAGAGAGTCCAGAGTTCCTAATAAATAATAACTCCAAAATGGTTCAATTACTCTTTTATTTCTGCATTTTAAGTGAAATTTGCATGAAAATTGCATACATCATCATAGTGACCCTAAGGGGGAAAACATTGAGAAGGGTGTTCCCTAGAGATTTCAAACTGCCTCTTCCTCTGATTTTTTTAGAGAATGTATACATATAAATAATATATCCCTAATTTAAAAAAAACCTATACAGCTAAGGAAAATGCCATGGTCAGGGAAATAAAATGAATGAAATATTGCTTTCAGCAGGTAATTAATTTTGCTTTAATAATTGCTATTGAAAGTGCAAACAAGACAATCAAAATTATTAGAGGACTTAAGCTACCTTTCTGTGAAGAAAGGCTACAGCCATTTAGATTCTTATGCTAAGAGCAAAAGTCAGAAATGGAAGGCATGAGAGAGAGAGAGAGAGAGAGACATAAAATTACGCATGGTATGGAAAATGTGGATAAAGTGCCTTTTCCCCTCTCACAGAGCTACAACTGTCTGTTGTGTCTCTGCGTAACCCATTGATAAGAGCCCATTGCTATTCAAATGAGATATTCTCTTTGGATGTCTCAGATAGCATGCCTGCAGGATGTTTGTGCTTTCCTCTAGCTGGCAAATGGTTACATGCATCATTGCCACTTGTAGAAAAGGGGGGGGAGGACTTGCATTGCAATGCTGCACTGTTGCTTTTGTCAGTCCGATCTCCTTGCCTCCCTCACTGCTATCCTGACCTCCGTGTTTCTTTCTGTCCTCCAAGATGGATGGATGGATGGATGGATGGATGGATGGATGGATGGATGGATGGATGGATGGATGCCTTCAAGTCAGTGTTGACTTCTGGCGATTGCCTGGACTAGTCCCGCCAGTTTTCTTGCAAGATTTTTCAGACGTGCCTTGCCTTCTCCCCAGGATTGAGAGAGAGGGACTATCCCAAAATCACCCAGCTGGCTTTGTGCGTAAGATGGAACTAGAACTCATAGTATTCCACTTTCTAGCCTGGTGCCTTAACCACTACTCCTGAGCATTGTTTGGCAAACACCTAACTGCTGATTCAGCAGCATGTCTATTACTCATAAACATAGTTATCAATGTTATGTTCCCTTGGCAAATAATCAAAACAAAGGTCCATAACCTATGCAAACACCAATCTTCCCAATAAGATTGTTCATTGTTGCAAACATTAAAATCCTGACCAATATAAAGTCTGACCCAAAGCAGCAGCTGATTGACATTGTATTCACATCCTATATTTCTGTGGATGAGCTGTAGGGCAACAAGGAGGGTCTACATTTAAAAAAAAAATTGAACCATTTTAGATGCATTGCATGGTCATTTTAGTGACAGACAGGATTGAAGTGTTTCCTTTTATGTCAGGGGTGTCAAACTAGCGGCCCGCAGGCCGGATGCGTCACGTGCAGGCCACACCCACCCCAGCTCCGCAAACGGGAAAAACATTGCGATACGTCACGTGACGGCAACATGACGCCACAAATTTGACACCCATGTTTTATGTCATGGGAGTGACTGGCTGGCTGGACTTCTATCTGCTGTGCAACTGCAGAGAGATATTCTTTTCAGGCTAATGGGTTACGTGCAAAATGTTTCTGAACATTGGTTTTGGCCAGAGAAATCTGCTTCCTCCCATTCCACGGAGAAAGCATGAATTTCCTTGCCCTGTGCACAGAGGTTTTGCCACCCAACCGAAGGATTCCCGAAGGACAGTGCTGCCTCCATCAAGCTACCTGAGACAGATGCACTTGCATCCTGTCTCAATCTATAATCAATACATGGAGGAAATGGATAACCAGAGAGGAAAGAAGAAGAAAAAAAGATCCATTTTTCCTAGTCACAAGCATTTTGCTCTAAAAATACAACAGGTTGCTAGGCAGAAATGTTAGTGACCAGAAAAGCTAGGATAATGAGGATGGGTGGGTACTTTGTTTTTGCTTTTTTTTGTTTTTTGTTTTAAAAAACATGTTTCAGTAGAGTTGTAGTTCATCCATAAAGACACAGCTGCACGAATTCTTAAGCTGCCCCTCTGCTAGGCTTGATTCTAAGCTGATTTAAGAAAATCCTGTCCAGACTGAGACACTTTACAGCAATATTCCATCCAGACTGCAGGATACCAGGCAGAGGTGGGTTTCAGCAGGTTCTGACCAGTTCTGGAGAACCGGTAGCGGAAATTTTGAGTAGTTCGGAGAACCAGTAAATATCACCTCTGACTGGCCCCGCCCCCATCTGGAAATGCTGATCTTTCCTTAACCTTCCCCTGGAGTGGGGAGGGAATGGAGATTTTACAGTATCCTTTCCCTGCCATGCCCACCAAGTCACGCCCACCAAGCCATGCCACGCCCACCAAGCCACGCCCACCAAGCCATGCCACGCCCACCAAGCCACACCCACCAAGCCATGCCACGCCCACCAAGCCACGCCCACAGAACCGGTAGTAAAAAAATTTGAATCCCACCACTGATACCAGGCCCACCCGCTGGATAATTTCCTTGCTGTAGCACCCTCCCAACTTTGTGTCGCAGGAAAGTAGTAGCCAATTGATTTCCTTCCTATGGTTGGGTCTTACTGGACATATATTTCAATATACACATATAAACACACTCACACATGCACCAATTTAAGTATATATGTGAAGTCTGCTGCAGACCCCATTATATCAGGTCTTTTCCCCTAGCATAGTGGTTATAGCGCTTGTCTAATCTGTAGAACATTACCAGCAGAAATATTGTTGCTTTTCTTCCAAGCTACCTATTATTATTATTTTTTGTTATTCTGTTTTTCTCATATATAAGTTTACTAGTATACCATTTTGTCATTTTCACAGTAGATGGTGAACTTATGTTTTAAGGGGAAAATAAAACAGCCCAGCAGAAAAGTTGGTAGTTCAGGGAAAGAAAAATAGTAATGTTTTTTTAAAAAAAAAAACTGCTGAGTTTTGAACAAAAGAAGTTCTGTGTGTCAGGCAGTGTTATAACCATTACGTTCATAGGAAATATTTACCAAATTTATCAAATAATAAATGTACATAACAATACACTGCAATAGGCAATGTAGCAGAATTTATTGAGATGAGGGAGCATTCATGACTTATAAAATAGCCAAGTTGAAGGTTGCTTAGATTCTAGAAGAAAGCAAAACAAAGCAGACACAATGAATAGCCGTGCTTGGCCAACTGAAGCATGTAAACATTACTTTGAAAGTCAAGCAGGAAATACACCCAGAGGATGCGGTGGAGGAGGGCAATGCATGGGGGAGCAGGGTAAAATTAGAGCAATTTCCTAGCATCATTTATAGTGCGTTCATATGGAGGAATCTCCTTGAATGCTTTATAATCACTGAGTTGCCATTTATGAGATAAACCAACAACACACATGGCTTTTGTCTCTTAATGGCTTTTTATTTCTTCTCCCAATTTTTCCCAGAGTCCACCTCATCTGTCCCCCAACTCAAATTTAGCTGCCTGCTCCTAACCACAAACCCTAATTATGTGAATCCACCAGATACCCTCCAAATATATTCAGATTACAACTCCTATCAGAAATAGGAAAGAAAATGATTGACATGCTGGAGAGGCCGCCTAGAAATTGTACTTGCAACAAATATGTAAGATATCAGGGCATGAAGGCCTGTGTTTGAATATCTTAGAACTTCAATTTGTTACTAAACCGGGAGAACTTTGAAGATGAATATAGAAGTATGGAACTTTCTGGATTAGGTTTAAAATCAAGATGTTTCCAGTTGAAGATATGAATTTGTCAATTGTTTTCTTTTCTATTTCTACATTGGCCAATCATCGTGAATGAAACAGCAGGTAATGAATTTAGCTACTCAGAGAAATATGTTGCATTGACCTGTGTGTAGCTTACTCCCAAGGAAACCAGTTTCGCTCTGCAATGTTTTCATAAAACAGCAGGTACAGTAGTAGGACAAGGGTCATTTTTAAAATAAAACAAAACAAAATAAATGGCTACTGCAAGCGTACAGGTTATAGTGTGGAGCACATTGTTCCCTTGGGCCAAGGATGCAGCATGTCAGTTCCTGGTTTGGAAAAAGAAACTGGGTTAAAATAATAAAGGTTTAAAAAAAGGGGGAGGAAACTGTGGGTCAAAGAGCTAAATAGGCTTACGTTTCCAAGCTGTCTCAGTTCTGGTTTTTTTGCGGCAGATCTCTGGCATTTCAGAGAGGCTCCCCCACCCCACCCCAGATTGACTGCTCAGGAAGTGGCTTGAAGATTTTTCACAGTCCATAATTACAACAATCCCACTGGGGATTCTTTGGTGTGAGAGGGGGACCGAGTACAAAGTGGCCCCACTGCCCTGCCGCTGATGGAGAAAAGATTAGGCCCGCTGGCCTGGACACACCAAGCAGTATGATCAGGAAGATAGCTCAGCAGAGCCTACCCACCCCCAAATGGTTTCTCTCTCCTCACCCCCCTCCCCAGCCCATGCCCACCCCCCACTCCCTCTCTTTCTGGTTACAAAATTGCAGCAGTTAAAAGGAATGTTTTCCTTGAAAGCCCCCCTACTAAACTGGGATTAACTTCAAGGCTCTGAAGTGGGAACAGCTCCAGAATGACCAGTAATCAAGACAATAGACAATGCTGCTTTCTTTAATCTGGGGCCTGTTGAAACAGCCCCCTTGACAGGTGATGGATTAGCAGAAACTAACACAACTTCCTAATGTCTTCACAGAAAACCCCGTACAGTTTATCTTCAGGCACACTGCGCCCATTCTTTCGCCCTCTCGCCGGGCCGGCTTCCCTTAATCCCGCTCTTTTCCTCTGGCTGCCCAAAAGCCTTCTCCTTGGTTTATCCTTCCCTCTCCCTCCAAGGCCGCCAGAATCCCCCTTAATCAGCATCTCGCCGGCTGCTGTCACAGCAGGAAAATGGATAGGATCTGCATTGCAGATGAATTTGCCGGAGAGCAAGATTAGCGGCTTGGCTGCGGTGCTGGGGCCGGGGCATCCTTCTTTGCAAACGCCGTTGCTCTGGGCGCTTTCCTTTGTCTGGGTGGGGGTGCAGTTGGCGGCGTTCAGCCTTCGGTGCCAGCCAGTTACGTTTCGGCTAACAGATGGCGCGCCCGCCTCCGCCCCTCCTTGCAGAGAAAAGAAGCAGCCAAAAAGCCATCTGGCCAGAAAGAAAAAAAAAAAAAAAAAGTGGGGGGCATTGTGGGCCTGGGGATCGGCAAGCCGGACGGACAAAAGGATGCAGAAAGGAAGAACTTGCTCCACAAAGCGCAGGGGCCGCGTAAGAGGAGCCCAGTTGCTTCTCTCTGCTCTATTATCTAAAGCGTGACTAAATCCACTACCTGCTCTTTTGTGGCCATAGATGCATCCTCTTCGTGCCACATCCCGGGGGGGGGGTCACGACTCATTCCATGTCATCTGTACAACAAGTTTGCCAAATAGGTGAATGTTTATGCTTTTACCCTGGTTTATTGCTACTGCAGCACATTCCAAATTCCACTGCTATATCTGTACTAAAAATTCTTAGTGTTTGTCAAGTTTCTTCTACTGTTCTACTATTGTTTTGGGGCCTTTGAGGGAGAGACAGAGGGGAGGGGAGGGGAGGTTCTCTAGGGTTACCAAGCGAATTGTGTAATCCAGGGAGGGACCTGGTGGACTTCAACTCCCAGAATTCCTCATCCAATGTAAAATGCCATTGTCTCCTCAAAATAATGAAATAGTACTTTTAAATCGTGTAAATATTTTTTTTTTATTAAGAGTAGTTTGTTTATTTGTTTTTTACATCTTGGTTTCACATAAGATGTTTAAATTAGAAAGAGAAAGAAGAAAACCTCCTGGAGAGGAAATTGGTTTTGGCAAAGGGGGAAGTAAATTGAATTGGATTTACATTAGTTTGACATCCCTAGTTATGATCACTACAGGGACCCAGTATTGTATTTAGGTACATAATAGTGCCCAAATCCAGGACTAGCATTGTATGGTGCATTTTTCTGCTACCATTCTCTGTGTTCTGATCCCCAACTAGAATTCACTCATTCATGATTTTTAGAACTAAGTAGGACCTCATAAACCCTTCTAGGGCCCCCACTTTTGAATATGCAAAAAAGTGTGTCTGTGTGTACATGGGTGTGAAATACTAAAGAATCTTGGGATGATGTTATGAAGGGATGGTAATGATGATAATTCCCACCCCCACCTATTATTATATTTTTACATGGCTGTTTTCACTTCACCAGCAGTGAAAATATTCTTTTATCTTTAATTGCTACAAGGCTAAAATACTTCCGTAAAAACTTTGGTCGTCACCATCCCTTCATAACATCCCATAACACATATAGGGATTCCTGAGTGTTAATGTTACTCTTGCAGACCATTGTTAGAAGTTTAATTAAATTACTGCAAAGTCAGCTAAAAAATCCCAAAACAGTATTATTGTATTGCTCTCATTAACAGTAGTGATTTGAAAGTTATGGTGAATTTGCTTATTACAATTGTGATACGCATTGCAGCTGACTGGGAAAAACATCCCTGTCACTTAATTTAGAATAGAGATAAAATAGCAAAACAGACTGAACATAATGAAACATGCCATAAACACATTCACTTGTTGAAAAATAGACTGTATTTGAAATGTTTTGGAAATAATACAGTTCAAATTAACATTCAGCGTTCTTCTCTTTGCTGTAATGATTCTGCATTATTTCTACAGTGTGAGTAACACTGATATTTTAATAAAACTTCAAATATAGGAAAGTACAGAATTTGAGGCTGATCAGTTGTTCTAACCCCATGTGCTACAATTGTTTTGGCTACACTGGTTGGGAATTCCGGGCATTTTAATCCCAGCACATGAGAAACTCATTAACTCATTAGAAATGGCTAACCTAACCCATAATTTAAATCAAAGAGAGCAGGGGCAACCTGCAATTCAACCTAATTGCTTTTCTGCAGATGATCAATTCAGATTTTTGATAGTAGTGGTGTGTCAGATGATCTCAGAAAGAGCGGTAGCTGCACTCATCTGTTGTTCAGCTCTCTTCATCATTGGCATATAGCTTCCAACACGTAACTCCGGGGAGAATGTGGTTCTTGATGAAAGCCTACAGAGAGTGGCCTCTGAACTTCTTTGTCATTCTTAAAAGCAATTCCACTTTGGGTCATGTGATCAGGAGGAAGGTGGCTTAGAAGGAAGCAAGTGGCAACATTCTGAACCACTATCCCAAAGCTTCTCTCATCAGGATACTTGTGGGAATTTTTCTGGATTCTTTTCCTCTTCAGTCCCTAACTGGATCTGGCCCATTTTCAAACTCAATCTTCCTTGGATCAACTTTTCCCACTAGAGCACATTTGGTCCACTTTTGTTCAATTTTCAGAGAGTTGCCTGCTGATGAGCAGGCGAACTATCTGAGTCCCTTTATACAGTTTATTTTCAACATTCCGTTGGATGGGAAAGAGTAAAATTATTCCGTAGCGGGCTGCAATAGGCAAGAATAGACCAGCATAGATACAACAGCATTTATTGACTCAAACTGAACTGAACTGAGGAACAACAGGCAAATCCCTGTAATTTATACTCTGGGCCCACAGGGCCTTAACCAATCATAATACTTGAAAAAGCCCGCCCAAATATGAATGTTCTAAGTTTCCCTCCAAAACAGTTGCAGTTAACAGGGTCATCTAAAGGTTAGTTTCACTTTAGCAGGGCTTAACACAACTATGTATATTCAATACATAACAAAAATCACTGCCCATCTCTGTCTTAGAAGATTGGATTCAGATATCACATTCCTGTGAGTAGGAGAGATTAATCTGTTTGGCTGAGGTAAGTCTAAACTTAGATAAAACAGAGGGTCCTTAGAACTATCAAAGGAGAACTTCTGTGGAGATATCTTCTTCAAGTTGACCATCTGTGTCTGATTGAACTATGGATGTGTTTTATCTTTTGATATGTGTTGCCATCTGGAGCCATACCCCCATTGCATGCAGCTAGTGAAGCAGGACTAGACTGACAATCAGACAATCGTTTAAAAAAAATAAAGGACTTTATAAGGCGGAGTTTATATGCACCATATCAGAAATCAGATGTATACCTCCCACACATACCTCCCAGTTTGGTTTAATAGTTAAGGTCCTGGACTTAAGAGCAGGGAGACCTGAGTTTTGTCCCTTCTTAGGCCCAAGCTAATTGGGCAACTTTTAACCGGTCACTCTCTTTCTTGGTCCTAAGAAGAAGGCAAATGCTGCCAGGACTTGACTGTGTCAAGACTGTGGCAAAACTGGCCTGTTCCAAGGCTGACTCAAAGGCAAAACACAGATACACTTTAGGGGTCCTTGGTGCTCTCTGAGCTGGGTTGTTTTCTTGCAGACGTTTCATTACCCAAACTAGGTAATATCATCAGTGCAACCAGTACTAGCATTGAGATGTTACCTAGTTTGGGTAATGAAACATCTGCAAGAAAACAACCCAGCTCAGAGAGTACCTTCTGTCAACCCTGAGCTACAAATATTCTCCTTTATTAGTGCATATATACATTGTAACAGGGGTCCCAACCCCCGATCTGTGGATCGGCACCAGACCGCAGCATGCCAGCAACTGGGCCACGCAAACAAGCAAAGCCCCATCCACGGGATGCAGGCAGCATGCAGAACCACGGCCCTTCTGGTCCGCGGAAAAACCTCTCTCCACAGTGCCCAAAGGTTGGGGGGCACTGCAATATAAGTAGTTCTTACTTAATGACTACAATTGGAAACAGCCACTTTCGCTAAATGATATGGTTAAGCAAGCTATCACATGACCCAGATGGACTTACGATCTCACTTCCAGCACCATCATTCAGCAAATTGCTATGGTCGTTAAGTGAGATATCACATGGCCATGTTTTGCAATTTTACTGCCGGCTTCATCATTGACTCTGCTTGTCAGAAGCCAATTGTGTTATGGGCAAATGGCGATCATGTGACCATGGGACATTGCAAAGGTCATAAACATCCACCATTGCCAAACACCCAAAATTCAATCATGTAACTGTAGGGATGCTGTGATTGTGGTTATTTATAACTGGTGGTTATTTACAAACATTACAACCATCAAAGCATTCCTATAGCGCCCGAATCTGAATCATGTGACAATAGGAATGCTGCATTGGTCTTAAGTACAAGGACCAGGCATAAAATTACTTTTTCAACATTGTTGTAACTTTCAACAGTCACTAAACAGGGTGTGATGACCCGGGGCGTGGCACAAAGGCAACACAGCCAGAGAATGAGTCCCTTTATTAGCTCCAACTTTGCCCCCAATGTCCCTTTTACTCTCCGGTCTGGAGAAAAACTCTCCCACAAACCTGTAACAGCCTTTGGCTGAAAATACTCCAGTCCAATTGTTATAAGCAGAAAACTTCCAACTATAAATCCAACAAGGCAAGATAAGGTAATTAATCCGGCAGGGCAAGCAAGATAAGGAGTTCCAGAAGTGAAGTAGCATAGCAGTAAATCAAACCAGTTGGGAGGATGCCAGGAACTCAGATAAAGCAGTTAACACGAGATGAACTCAGCGTTTGTTCCTGACAACCGCCCCTCCCATTTGCTTCTCCCCAGGTGTGCCTTGTGAAGGGAATCAGGGCCCTTTCCTCCCTCGTAAGCCACACAACCCACGTTGCTCTCTTCTGCATTCTTCCCTGCGCGTCCTAGGATGAGGAGGGGGTGGGCCTTTGTCTTCATCTGAACCCCCTCTCCCTTGTTCTACCTCTTCCCTGCTCTGCCCAGCCTGACTTTGCCCTTCCCCAGTTTCCTCCACAGCCAACGGAGCCACTCTCCCGCTCTCTGTCAGCTGTTCATCTTCCGTCTCAGATTCAGACTCCGACGGGGGCATGACACTGGGCAGTTGTTAAGTGAGGACTACCCATACCAAATGTGTACTGCAGGATGACAAAAAACATTGTCATTGTTGTCGGTATGTGTCTTTGTTTTAAAGGTTGATATTTTTCTAAATATTACTTTCTCTGAAAATCCAATTAAAGCAGGCAGCTGCTTTTTCTATTACTTGCCACTGCAGTAAATAATTTTCAAAAAAGTCATCCTCCCTCCCCCCCTCTTCAGAATATTCAGAAAGGAAGCCATTTGCACCTGTATCCAAACAATCAGAGGCATAACACTGTGACGGGAAAAGCACCAATAAATAACTCAGCCAGGCCCTTTGCTGACCTTGATGGATATGCCTTGAATTAAGTCACAACATTATTCACAAATCATTTCAAGATCAATATTAACCCTGGAAAGGCAGCCGACAGAGGCCACAGAGGTTGGGGACGGGGGCAGCAAGACATCGCCTTTCCCCCTTCCGGGCTATGGCTTCTCTACTTCAAAGCAAATTCTCTGAGTTTTTTTCCCCCCCCCTCACCCCCTGGTATGCTAAACCTGGAATGTGTGCATGTTTTGGCCACAGCATGAGAAACATCCATCTCCTGCATCAGCTTGATTCATATTTAACATTTCCCAGGCAAAGTTGGGAGGGAGGGAGGAAGGGAGGGAGGGAGCGCAGAGGACTGTGGGCGAGATGATTATCTTAGACAATTCCTTCCTTCCTTCCTTCCTTCCTTCCTTCCTTCCTTCCTTCCTTCTTTCCTTCCTTCCTTCCTTCCTTTTCCTTCCTTCGTTCTTTCCTT
>QLTV01001132.1:1975134-2011517 GCA_003457575.1 Thermophis baileyi
TTTGGCGGGGGGGTGGGGGTGGGGGGGGGAAAGGGTGAATGAGACTGCCAAAATAAGCAGATGCAATTATTTGGTATGTGAACTCACTTGTGGATGACAATTTCTGGAGAGCCAAAAAGGAACAAGAGTCTAGCCCATGGGTGTCGAACTTGTGGCGTCACGTTGTCATCATGTGACGTATCGTGACTTTTTCCCCCCTTTGCTAAAATGGGTGTGGGTGTGGCCAGCGCGTGAAGCATCCGGCCCACGGGCCGCGAGTTTGACACCCCTGCCTGGTCTAGGCAAACACTGAAAGGTAGCTTAACTTGAGAAGGGCTCCCACTTTGTGCGCTCCTGAAAGAATTTTCAATTCCGCTTGAAGACGAATCAGATAAATTCAGTGAGAAGAGCTCCAGTGATACCTATTCACCCTGATAAAAATGTTGCAGCAGAGCCTCTCTCCAGAGGAAGTGCTTCCGTTCGGGCATGAAGTCTTCTGCAAGCTACCGTGTTTCCCTGAAAATAAGACTCTGTCTTATATTTTTTTGAATCCTGAAATAAGTGCTTGGCCTTATTGCCATGCATTCAAAAGCCCGATTGGGCGTATTATCAGGGGATGTCTTATTTGGGGGGAAACAGGTTATGTATGTATAGTTATTTAGTTATTTTTGCTAAAAATCATGTAATAATGTTACATGTGGGCCATGGTTTGGATATGCCTGTTTTAGAATGTGCCTTATAGAACGTGCCTTAGTTCTGCATGATTCTTACTTTGCTTTTCTTAGATCTTCAGGAGGGAAAAAAACCCAGCCAGAAGCTGGAAACAGGCCCAAATGGAATAAGAGATAAATGATAGCCTGTGGTTTGGCCCTAAAACATTGAAAGAAGTGTGTGATAAGGTGGCTTTTTGGGGGGGGGCTGTAAATACTAGCTAGACTGTTTTGCTTTATGCCAGAGGTCTTCAAACTTGGCAACTTTAAGACTTGTGGACTTCAACTCCCAGAATTCTCCAGCCAGCATAGCTGGCTGGAGAATTCTGGGAGTTGAAGTCCACAAGTTTTAAAGTTGCCAAGTTTGGGGACCCCTGCTTTATGCTAAGATTGGTCTGTCTTGAGGGAAAGCATATTGCTACAAAGACAGATAATTAAGTCTGCCCCATTATGCTTTGGCACTGGAAGATAAGAAAACAACTCAGGCAAAGCCCTTTTTTGCCCATTCCTAGTCTTCAAATCTCATGTCCAAAAAGTTTTTGCTCATTACAGATGCAATTGATTGGAGCAATACCCTTGTCGTAATTACAAATGTGTAGAGCTAGCTGTCATAGAAGACTGAAACCTATTTGGCTCCAGTGATACCTATTCACCCTGATAAAAATGTTGCAGCAGAGCCTCTCTCCAGAGGAAGTGCTTCCGTTCGGGCATGAAGTCTTCTGCAAGCTACCGTGTTTCCCTGAAAATAAGACTCTGTCTTATATTTTTTTGAATCCTGAAATAAGTGCTTGGCCTTATTGCCATGCATTCAAAAGCCCGATTGGGCTTATTATCAGGGGATGTCTTATTTGGGGGGAAACAGGGTACTCTAAACCAGTGTGTCTCAATCGTGGCAACTGGAAGATATGTGGACTTCCAACTTCCAGAATTCCCCCAACTGGCAAGGTTGGCTGGGGAATTCTGGGTGTTGAAGTCCACACATCTTCAAGCGGCCAAGTTTGAGAAACACTGTTCTAAGCTATTAGGATTGAACAAAGGAATCTTCCTTCAAAAAATAGAAGTTGTTTTCGACCCCTGCTCCAATGCTCAGGTATAAGTGTTCCCATCAGCTATGCTGATTGGGGATGATAGGAGTTAGGGTTCATTTCCTCTACTTACAGTTTTCTAAGTTCTAATCCACCATCTGCCCTGATGTTGATACAAAACAAAGGAGAAAGGTACCCTTATTTGTATAAGGGCAAAACACTAAATGATTTTGTCAAGATGGAATCCCAGCAGTAGGCCAGACGGTTTCTGTGAATTCCACGAAAGTAAAAATAAAATGTCTCCTTGCTTTCCTTTCCTAGGTTCTTTGTATTCCCATTGCACAGCCTGATTTCACTTCATAAAGGGCAGGGGAAGTTTACGGAGCAGAGACCTTAGAGTCTACTATATCAAATGGTGAGGTGACCTGAAAGAGAAACATATTCCTCAGAGGAGTGGGGGAAATAGGGGAAAACAAATCCTCCAGCTCCCCCCCCCCTCCATACAGAAATATATGGTCTCTTCGCAAGCCTTGGATGTTTTACCCACCCAGATCTGCTTTGGTGCTAACATGTGTTTCATATGAAGCTATATTAAGATGAATTTTACCCTACAAATAACTAGATACAGCTATGCAGTAGGAGGGAATTCCTCCAAGATGATGTCAAGTCTCTTAAGCAGTCAAATTAAAAATAGCACATAAAACCTGACCAGTCATTTTGGCTCTGAGTCCAACCAACACATTTGGGAAACATTATCAGGTTTATTGGGAGGAAACGTATCACAGTAAATCTGCTTCTGTTTATATATCATTTTATTATTCATTTTTGACATTTTCCTTTTTTCTTTAACCAGTTCTTCCTCTGCCCCCAGCAAATAAACATTACCCTGAGTTGAAATGCAAAGCAACAGTGAGATTTCCCCCCCCCCCGTGCCACCCCAAAAATCACTTTGAAGCATATACAATGGGAAAACATTGATATATTTTTTTTAACATTTAGAAGTTCTTGACTGCTGAGAAAAGCATGATAAATTTTGTGGTAGGCTAAACTGTTGAATGAAAGTAAAATAAATGAAATAAAACAAAATGGAACAATATGTCAGATGAGAAGAAAATTGGATAAAATGAAGTTTTACAAGATACTTTGCATATAGATTGTCAGTAAAGTTTGGGGGGGGGATAATTTATTTACTATTATATTACATCTAATAACCAGAGTTCTTTGTGCTGTTTACAAAGTCTTTTAAAAGAATAAAATGGTGAAAAGGTGAAAAAAATAATTATATCAATAGCACAGGAAGTACAATTCCACAAAAGCATATATTCCATTGTAATGCAGGCATTTAAAATATAACAATCAAAACCTATATTCCTAGATGACTATTCCTTTATAAACTTTCAAAGGGCTGATTCAATTCCGAAAGTTCAAACTGATTTTCAAATCAAATCAGGTCCCTATGAAGCGATTCAAAGGCAATCCAGAAAGTCAGTGAACATTCTGATGCTTACTGATTTTACAAAATGTCTTAATCATTATAGCTTTCTTTCCATATTTGGAAGGTTGCCTGGCATAATAGGATGTTTGATATTGGTATGAGTAGCTAGCTAATTAATTTTCTCATCTCCATTAATTTATCCATAAGAGCACCTGAGACAGGTGCTGCTTTGCTGCTTGTGTGTCTCAATGTTGTTAGGTTTTGTTTAGGCAGGTTGACTTGGAGAGAGACACCTGGATTTTACTTATTTTGATTTTTATATCACCTTTATTACTTTGTAAGTAATTCAAGGCAGCAAACATACCTAATCCTCTTTCCTCCTCCTATTTTCCCCACAACAACAAACCTGTGAGGAGGGTTGGGTTGAGAGAGTCACTGGCCCGAGGTCACCCAGCTGGCTTTCATGATGAAGGTGGGACTAGAACTCACAGTCGCCTGATTTCTAGACTGGTGCCTTAAGTAGTACACTAAACTGGTTCTCACTATTTATGATTTTGCTTTTGGTTCTTTCTACATTTCTCCAATTCAATACTCTTTTATCCTTTTTCTCTAACCTTCTGTTTATCAGATCTGTAGTACAGATGCTATTAAGCTCTTTTCATCTGTCTGCAATTAGCTTTAAGGACTGAGGTTTCAGAACTACATACCAACTAGTCTTGAAATGTAGAAGCTCTGTTTTGGACTTGCTGTTTTCTTAATCTTCTTCAAAGTTAAGTCTCGCTTGTCCCGCATTACCACAGCATGTCTAATGATACAGGAGGCAGATGGCATATTTGTTTGAACTGATAAGGCCCTCCTTATCATTGATGCTATCAGTGCTTCCAGTGGAATCAGAAACCCCCTAAATTGCAAATGTGATTTCTCCCCCCCCTCCCATTGAAAGCTCAACTCTCTCCCAAAAGGTGAAATGCAACTCATCTGGGCAACTGGACCATACATTACTTCCTTCTGGATGGAGCTTTAACTTAAGTCTCTCGTGAAGGTGTCCTGCTCAGGGTCAGTTCAGAACATCCATTGCCTCACCTGGTTAGATGAAAAGATGAGGTAACCTTTGACATTATCTCCATACTGATGACAGCCAGTTATCTCTTCCACAACTGATTTCATAGAACTAGTTAATAGTATTATTCATGTATATGTGTGCATTGGCAGAGAACGAATTGAGTAGTCAGAAGGAATCTTACCCCAAATAAGTTCTTTCAGAAGGATACAATTCTTGGTAGTATTAAAACTACTCTCAGGCTTAATAGTAGAAACATCAGCTCTGAGAAACATCAGGGTTGCATTTAACAATGAAGGCGGTTTCCACCCTAGAACTGGATACAGAACTGATTAGAAATGGATCTAGAACAATACCATCTAAGGCAGGGGTGTCAAACTCGATTTCATTGAGGGTCGCATCAGGGTTGTGTTTGAGTTCGGGGGCCTGGGGTGGGCATGGCCAAGGTGGGCGTGGCCAGCTCAACATCACTCGTGTCGGGGCACCTGTGGTGGCCCGAGCACTCTGCCAGCAAAAATGGGCTCCCGAGCTCTGTTTTCGGCTGCAACCGCTGACAGGTTACCTCCTGCAACCTTCTGTCAGCGAAAACAGTGCTCAGGAGGGCTGCTTGCGGCCCTCGCGAGCTCTGTTTTCGCTGGCAGAGGCACCACGGGCCAGTCCTTCGCTGTTTCCAAGGCAGCCCGGTGGGCCAGATCTAAGCACCCCGCGGGCAAGATCCGGCCCCCGGGCCTTGAGTTTGACACCCCTGATCTAAGGGATGGAGTCAGTTTGCAACCACTTACTGGAACATCTAATCAAAGGAAGTGGTGTTAGCAACTGGCCTGAAGGCCTACATATTTTTTTCTGTGTTAGTTTTCTTCAAAAGAAGAATTAATAGTCCAATCTGGAGAATGTCTAGAAGGCTGCTGAAGCACAAGAAAATGTATGCAGTGGACCTTATGCCTCTCCATTCCAGCATTGCCTGCTAAGCATCTGCATATGCATTCAATCAGCAGGTTGCAAAATCTGCAAATGGAAGAAAAATGCTTCTTTGGTGTGTAAATGCACATATGGGATAGGATTATAATATTCTGGAGCAAACATAATCTTATCATGATCTCATTGCATCCTTTCAGGTTTGGCTATCTAATCTGTCCATTATGCTTTGTAGCACAAGTGAGTGATTGAGATTGTGATGAGATGCTTCTGCTACTGTAGCCGGGATATCACACTAACTGTTATGGAACAATTTTGTCTCCAAAATTTCCAGCAGAACACCTAAACAAAAGTTAGCTGAACAAATGAAGAAAGAATCCTATTCCAAATTGAAAATGCAATCTTTCAAAAAGACATTTTAAAAAAGAAATGTGCCTTTCCACTTGCTTGGAGCAACACTAAAAAAAATGATCACTGACTTCCCTTTGTGGTATGCTTTGCTGTCTTTAATAAGAGTATCCTCTGCAATGTCTGGAGAACTGATGTATCTATTCAGTTCAGTGAAGGACCTCTTGTCAGTTTCGGTGCCAAATTCTAACAACTCTTTGCATTCGCAAGGCAAATTTCTATGGAAAACTCCAGTGAAGGATCATTGACTTGCCCTTGTGGGATGGTACAGTTTTGCTGCTTTTGATAACTGGGATTTTTGGAGTACGAGAAGAGTTGGCAGGGCTAATTTACTTTTCACATTTCTACCTTGCTGCAATGCAGAAACTCTCCAGTGGCTTATTTAGAGCTTAAAAACCCAGTAAATATGCACCCTGTAACAACTATAAAAACAATAGACCCACCCAAATAGAAAACTATAAATGAAACTGAAAATGGCTCATTAACAAACTTGTTCTCTTACATAAGGATGCCCTTAACATTAGCTTTAATGAAATGCCAGGTTGGGCACAGCATATGGCAAATTAGCAAGTCTAGGATGTCTGGGTGCCAGGAAGGTTGGCATTACAAATGGCAAGCTTCACCTCTCCTGGAAAATCTCTCCCCTCCACTGGCAAAGCTCAGCTGTATCAGGGCCATGGCTTACTTGCAATAATCTTTGTTAGCAGAAGCAGAATGGCCCAGCCTGACACTATATGAAAAAAAAGCACTCTTTTAGAGCAATTCACTCTCTTAAAAACAACGGCCATTATGTTATGGTGTATTTTATATGTCTTCAATCGGGTCTTTTATTGCTTTCAGCTTTACCGCAATGGTGAACCACTACAAAATTGCTGTCCAGGTTTTTTAAAATTGCATCCCCCCCCCCCCAAGTGGCCTGCTGCACTGTCAACTCAAACAGAACAGGTCCGTGTGTGCTCAAATTGCAAGAGTAACACAATTGGTTTTTGATTTTTTTTTATTATACAGAAGGCAAATAATCATTCTTTTGGTTTGTTTCTTTTTTAAAACAGAACTCCATTGTTAAAACATTAATTCTAAGTACAGTAAAATCTGAATATTCCATTATGAATAAAAGTAATGAAGTGCATCACACTATTGTAGAGAGATCTGTATGGACTGTTGCTTTTCCAATGGCAGGAAGTATTTTACTCTGAAGCTAGGATAGGGGTTCCTCACTTGAGCGGTGAATCTGCTACAAATGGATCCTGGTTTTTTTGGTGTTTTTTTTTTAAATAGATGATACCATCGTCTGTTCTTGATCAAGCTCTGAGGTAACCAGTTCCATGTGAATACAACACAATCATTTAGATCAGCGGTTCTCAACCTGTGGGTCGCGACCCCTTTGGGGGTCGAACGACCCTTTCACAGGGGTCGCCTAAGCGCGTGCTAGCCTGTCACGCCCCCTTTGTCACCTCATCGCGCGCGGGGAGGGGGCGGGGGTCGCGGCGGGAGTCGCGGCATTAGGAAGGTTGAGAACCACTGATTTAGATGGTGCAATCATGACCCTCCTTTACCCAACCGTACAATTCAAGGAAAATAGAAAAAGAGGGATTGTCCACTTAAAAATGGGGACAGAGGCAAGAAATGAAGAACTCGGTCTCTGATACATTATGAAGTAGATTAAGCCATTTGCCCTAAGAAGCAAGGGTCACTTCATGGAGAATACTGTATTGTAACGTTGCCCCTTTCTCAGTATTATCTGGACTATTTCTGTGTAAAAAATAACCTCCAGAGCAGGGGTGAAATTCAAAATTTTTCCCTACCGGTTCTGTGGGCGTGGCTTGGTGGTCATGGCAGGGGAAGGATACGGCAAACTCTCCATTCCCTCCCCACTCCTGGGGGAAGGATATTGCAAAATCTCCATTCCCACCCCTCTGGGACCAGCCAGAGGTGGTATTTGCCGGTTCTCCGAACTACTCAAAATTTCCGCTACCGATTCTCCAGAACCTGTCAGAACCTGCTGGATTTCACCCCTGATCCAGAGGATACATTCTTCTAAACCAGAGATGGGTAAACTCTTGGCTCTCTACACGTAGTTGAGAATCTCGCCACCTTTTACTGCTGCAGACCAGCTCTTCTATGAATATTTCTTCAGAGGCAATTCTGCAGTGACTTGGCAAGATTTTTTAAAAAATTATTGCTATCCAATAAACAGCCAGGACAGCTGTATCCAGTTCATTTCCTGATTCTAGTCTGGCTGAAAAGGGATAAAAGCTCCCTGCATAGCACATGTGTGCTATGCACATGTTTGTGCATATGAATAATTATCAAAGAAGGGTAGTGAGAAGCAATAGTTTGGTTTAATGCAGGAGTTGAATACCACAAGTCTTAAAGTTGCCGAGGTTGGACATCTCTGTTTAATGCATCAGGCTATATATGTATAACTGAACTTATTTTAATCATACTGATCTAGTTTGATTTCTGTATGAATACTTCAATATATTAGCTTGATTGCACAGTAGGAAAATATTTCATCAAGCTATGTTCTGTGATAAAACGTGCAATGTTTACTAGAATTTTGAAATCTAATAAAATTACTTTGTGAAAAAACTGTCAAATCCAAACACGCACAAAGAGAGAAGGGAGAAAAACTATAGATGCTGAGAGACTCACTGCTACAATTGTCTATTTTCCTCCTAGCATTAAGTAGGTGGAAAATGGGGTGCATTCAGAGCTAGCTGAGTGGGGTGAGATAAAATCTCTTGACATTATTTTGGCCAAGGTAGCTGAACCTACTGAACCAAGTTGTAGTTTAGCAATACCTGCAGTCAACACTTTGAGATTCTTCATTCACGAATTGCCTGCCTAGATGTTGGAGAAGAACAGGTTGAGCTAGAAGGCGGAGTTAAATGTGTCATCAGTTTGGAGTCATTGTGTTACCACAAGAGATCTAATTCCAGCCCCAGTCCCCCCCGTGAATTCCATTGACCCTTTATCTAGTGCCAATTTAGCTTTGACCATTAGTTGATTAGATTCTTGTGTATGGGTAGCAATAATAACCTATCCAGTGCTTTGAACTCAACAAATGTTCCTCAGTATTTGCGCATGACATTAGCATCACAAAATGGCAGTGGTGAGGATTTCAGATCTACACAACAAACTTATAAATTCAATAAGAGATATAAAAATAGAGAGTTTCCACTTGTCTTAAACAACTTTCAACAAGGCTTACAAGACTGGCACCCCAAATAGCACAACCTTGTGAATTCAAATCAACATTGCCAGGACTGCTCTTACCAGAGGTGGGTTCCTCCCAGTTCGGCCGAACCGGTAGCGACCCGCTGGTGATGTCACGATGATGTCACGGATCTGGTTCAGTCGGTGCTGGTCCGTGGATGCCGCCATCTTTTTTTTTTATATTTTGGGGGGGGGGGGGTTTTTCCAGGTTTTTTTTTTTCTGTGCATGCGCAGAAGCCGGGTTTCCGGCAATGTGCATGTGTCTCTATCTTGTTTTCAGCTTTCTGTGCTTGTGTTTCCCTCTTGTTTTTGGCTTTTTTTTTTGAATTTTTTTTGAATTTTTCGGCACTGCGCATGTGTGTGCTTTGCATGCCACGCGGCGCGGCCACGCGGCGCGGGAGGAAGCAAACCGGCAGCGAGGTAAGTAAGAACCCACCCCTGGCTCTTACGTCCCTGGTTTCTAAATTTGTACCAAGAAAGTGATGTTTCCAATTTAGGCCCTTTTATCTCCTAATTTTTTGAGGGATCCAAGTTTCTACAAACATACAAATATTTATTTTAGCTAATCTGCACAACTTAGTCAAAGTTAGACATACATTTAAATCAACTGATTTAAATATATGAATACCATATTCCATATACTGTACAAAGTGAGCATGTTTTCTGAGAAATCTTACAAGTTGAACATTTCACAGCTGCAGCTCATCATTTAGAAGAAACATTCAAAAGAGAAACAGGCAAAAAGTTCCTTGTTTAAGGACCGCAATATGAATTAAAACAAATGCAGCTCCAGGAAGATTCTAGCACCACATTTAAAGATACTAGCTAGTTCAAACTGATTAATATGCAGAAATCAACACAATACTATGCCAAGTGTTTTGAGTTATACAATCTGAACCATATTTGTGAACTTAAGGAGATCTGTGAGTACCAAGAGCTGCATTCCCAAATCAGTACTGTTGGGTAACATAAAACTATCTAGGGAAATTGGCAGCAACTGCAGTGTCATTAAAAACTATTGACTACTGTTTACATAGCATGACTTGGGGCCCCTGGAAGGTAAACTCACATTTGTTTTTCAGAAGTATTTCTTTCTATTATACATAGGTGGAATCTGTGAAAGGAAACAATCATAACAACTCCAGCAATATCAGCATAATATCAAATATGATGTTGCTCAGAAAAGGCAAAAAAAATTAATTTTACAAGTTGTATTCCTAGGAATAGATATATTAAGAGTTAATCATGCCATGCAGTCAACCGAACCAGGTTTCATGAGAGAATCTCTTTCTACCCAAGATCTCTTCCAATGCCACAAATAAAACTATTTATTTTTTTTATATTAAAAAATCTTACTATGTGGCTCATAGTTAAGTAGAGTGGAGTAGAGCCACTTCACTTTCAGCATTAGAATGCACAACACAGTTAACAGAGATAGCTGAATTACAATTTCAAGTTGCTTGAATTGTGAAACACCTGTTAAATACATCTTTAAAAATGTCAAAAATAAAAGCTTCTTAGAGTCCACCCCGCCCCCCATTTTCCTAGTGAATTTATTGGATGTTATACAAAAAAAGAACTAGGCCTTAAGTAAGGTCTAAATCAAAAATGGCACACATATTAATGCCAAGATGCTGTGCACGGTTAAGGAATCGTTGTGGTAGGTCATGTTTCAATCTTCTAAGATAGAAGTATGAAGAAGACAGCAAAAAAGTGCCTTACACCCACAAAGCGACTCAGTGCTGCTGTTGGTATGGTGACAAGCATACATAGACACAGGCAATACTATACACAACAGCATTGTCTCTCATTAGGTTTCTGCACAGTCCTGCATTCTGGCTTGGTTTGAATGTACATATATCTTGCATTACTGAGTCAAGAGATGCATAGGCCTTGTGTGGCATATATGTCCTTGCACTGCTCCTTCTCTCCTCCAGTTGGCAGTCTGTTTTAAGATTGGGGCTTCTTCTGATACTAGGAAGGAAAATTTCCAGGTATGGACATGATAAGAAATTATGGCTAATTAATCCATGAAGCACTGCTTATGGTTCACAATGAACAAAGAGAAGATAATACAATGAGAGAATGCAAGGGTGCAAGTCTTACACATATTCTATCTTGGCTTAATAAGCTGAGAGTTCTACATCAAAACTCGGCTGGCATTGGTTTACATCCATAATTCATACCTCACTTATCTGCCTAAAGGCACAAGGCAAGCATTACGCATATAAATTTAAAAACTTAACAAAATTATTGTATATACATGTGCAGGCCTTGGTGAAAACCCTGCTAAATTTGTTAGAAAAGGAGTCTACCAGTCTCAGAAAGAACTGGCTAAACTGGAACACACTCCTTGCTCCACACAACACATGCACTCGGTGTTGCAAAAGTTAAATGAACGTGGAGACCGAGAAGGGGGGGGGGTTGCACCAAGATCTTCACAGGCACACCGTCAAGAGTTATGACTGTTTATAGAGATTATCCCAAAGAGTTATTCTGCATACAGCCACACACACACAAAAAACACCTCTCCCCAAAACACAACCCTCTTAACAGAACAAAAAACAAAGGCACATAGACACTTTCATTATTTATATATTCAAATTAAAAGGTACCTCTTAAACTTTTTGAATGGTAATACAAGCATATAAACGGATGTCGTGCATTACGAAGTCAGTCATGTTATTGATACAGATCCACACACACTGCAGCAACAGGAGGAAATCAATTGTTATATCGTGTAAATTATGCATCTTTACTAACACCACCACAAACTATTAAATTATGTAAACAAAAACCTTCTCTAAATAATTTAAAAGTCCATTTCTCAAAGGGGGGCATTACTGAAGCATCGCTCGAACTTGCTTCGAAGTGGATTCATCATTCAGGTGTTTTGTGGTGAACCTAAAAGTGACAAAGACAAAAATCAAAAGGCTGGTATGGGGAAAGGCAATTCTGCACATCCCTTCACAGCAATAGAGCTGACTTCCAGATTTAATCTGTAGGGCTTTCGGCCTTAATTCTATAACATTTTCCTCCAAAGCCATTTTGAGAATAACTGATAACTGATACCAAACACACCGAAAAGCATAGGATTAAAATTGGTCAATATAGAAACAACAACTATAGACTTACGTAAAAAAAATAATAGCATCAGCCATCATTATACTCGCATTATACTATCGCATATGCAAGATGAGCATGTAATGAGTAACCTTAAGAAATTCATGGATTGAAATGTGGCTTATGCTACTTTTACTATAAACTTATATTACAAATGAGCTTGTGGTATTGCTTCTCTAATGCAGATATTGTATATTCCAAGCTCATTGATTTTTCCTATGTTTCTCCAGCCTTGTCTTCATTTCCCTCCTTCCATGTTTCTCTCAGGAGACCCATTTCCTTGCAACCTGCAATCTACTTAAATAGTCAACCATACACCTCCATAGCTGATGTTTTAAAACCTGGAGATCCTGTGTAATAATTAACTGTTCTGAGCCAGTATGTAGCTCACGCCTGTCCTTTGGAGGGATGGAGAACTGAATGCATCTAGAATAGGCTTCAGCATCAGCCAATTTACACCTTTCAAAGTGGAAGAATGTGCAACCTGGTTGAAGTAAGGCCACAGCTGTATGGGTAACTCCTGACATTTTTGATTCTAACAATTCTTTCTGTGCATGAAAGTAAGAGTCCAAACTCGATTGCAGGAAATACGACTTCAGCAACAGAGTGGTCAATGCCTGGAATGCTCTACCCGACTCCGTTGTTACAGCCTCAAACCCTCATAGCTTCAATCTCAAACTGTCTACCGTGGACCTCACCCCATTCCTAAGAGGTCTGTAAAGGGGGCGTGCATAAGCGCACCAGCGTGCCTACCGTCCCTGTCTTACTGTCCCCATTTATCTGTACCTACTTCCTTTGTTTATGTTTATGTTTATACCTATACCTGTTATCTTATTCATGTTTGACAAATAAATAAATAAATAAAATTCAAGATGGAGAAGAAAAGTGGCCTCACTGAGTCCTCTCTATTTTATCCTCCTCCTCCTCCTCCCCTTACCCCTCCCCATACAAAAAGAAAAGCAGCTCTTTTCTAGCAGCTTCCTCAAGTGAAGAAAATAATCTGATGGCTGACCTCATTCCTTTGTGGGCTACAGTTTTGCAATTAGTACATTGAGGGGAAGGGGACAATCATGCATTATGCCCATAAAAATAAAATATTGTTGGTCCAGGAGGTACCTGAGAGCATTCAAAAGCCCTTCAACAGTGTCTGGTGGCTGTTCTCTTAAAACCTTTATGCAACCCTTCATCTGTGAAAAAAGAAATGTGCAAGAAAAAAAGCCTGAATTTGGGTGCATGCAAAATACCCAAAGGTAAGGAATGAAAACAATGAATTCTGTCAGAATGGTGTATTTCCCTTGAGTTCCTCTCCCCGCCCCCCCAAAAAAGAACGTCTGCTCTGCCAGCCTCACGGGACAGAAAACAGACAGGAAATAATTTGCTCTGCCCATCATACCCAGAGAGCCTTGCTGCCTTCAAATCAAGTCTTTGTAAAATAGGACTCTCTCAGCAAATTATGCTTCAATTATGCCAAGCATCTCAGTCATTTTCCAACAAGATGATAACAATTTTTATAAATACAATTACATGATCTCCCTGAATCCACGCCTCAAAGTCTTCACATAGTTTTGAACGCTGTTTAAAGCTATTAGGCAGAGCTGAAACTCCACAAATGATTCCAACCATACTTTTATCTAGGGAACACTGCCGCCACTATCTTCCAGACCGCTTATCTTCAGCTTCTGCAACAGGGGGTTTGCCCAGCGCTTTATCTCTCAATATTGCTTTGAGGAGTTAGAATGGTGGGGACAGAGGCATGCGTGCACATTTGAAATATAGAGCAATATAGAAAGAAAAGTGTGACAAAGAAAACGTCGCATTGGGAAATGCTCATTTTCTCCCTTGTCCCCATGTCTCCCCTTTTCAAAATGCTGACAGTAAACTCTGAACCTAAAATTCATAGTACAGCCTTGGGCTCCAATGGCGGATGGCTCCTCTTATCGGCTGGCCTGGGGGAATCTTCCACCATGAGGAGAGAAAAAGCAGCAACCGCCGTTGCAGTAGCAAGTGACAAACTATTATCTTTATTAGCTGCTGAAGTTACTGAAAGAACTAAGAACTTGCCTCCCGCTCCCAACAGCATACAGAGGCCAAATGCTCTACAAGGAAAAGCAGCGGAACTATATTATCTGAAGGTATCCACTCCGTCTCCAATCCACTTTATAAGCAGCGTAAAACATTTCACTGAGGCAGCTCATTTCCCTCTTTATCCCCATTTCTCTCGGAGATTTTAAATTGTAAATCTGTGAACAGAGATTGCCACTGAGGGACCCTGCGCTAGTTCGGTAATCCTTTTAACCCAAGGCATTTAAACATGTTTCTGGTATATAGCTTGGCTTGGTTTTAAATTTTATTATTTGCTTTTATTCTAATTTTATTATTGCACAGAGTTTTATACTCAGTAATTAATTATCTAAAATGTTAACATTTGGATAAGGTGCAGGTTGTCTTCAGGAAATCATTGAAAATTGATATGGAATAGTAGTGAGTTTCCAATTTTCTATTCCTTCTTTGCGTGTTAACGCAACATTTCATTGGGTTTTTTTTCAGTACTGAAAACTGCTTTGAAATTCTTGCAATCCTATATGTCAGTGTAGCGATTTTAATCAAGTATTTTTAAGAGCAAATACCCAGCGTAAAGTTTTTTCTCTTTGCCATACAAATATGGTATGTTTTAAACCACCGCTGAATCCAACATAATCGTCTTTTTCCACAAGACCTGTGAATTTTTGCTAGGAATAAGAAAACCTTGCCGATCGTTATTCTTACATCTATTTTTGAAGCCTTTGAGAAAGCTCCCACTGGATGAACGTGGTCGTAGAGAATAATTACCCCAACCATTACTCTCATGCAGAACATGAGGGTTTCTTCACTGGTGAATCTACTTCTATATTCTCTGAAACATAAGATTTTTTTTAAAAAAAATAGTATTAATGTCAGTATTTTTAAAATAAATATTATTTCAATACATTTCCATCTTTCAAATTAAAAATGCTTTACCTTCAATGCCATGTAGAAAAGTATTATTCAAGGGAGAATAACGTAGAGGACAATATCAATGACTGCAAAGATTAGCAACAGTAGTCACTGGCAAAATAGAAGGCTTTGTAAAAAAGTGAGGGAGAAGAGCAAAGAAGACAGAACTCAGAATGAACACAAACGTTTGTTTCCTTTCCAATGAATATTTATTTCACATTGTTGATCCCAATTCTACTGCTAAAGGGAAGTGGGAGTGTTTGGTTCAGTCATAAAATGACTGTAAGACATAAATAAAAATACAAGTGTGTCGATACCCTACAGATGCACACATAGGCATAAACACAAATGTCATTGCCCTTGATTTGGCTAAAGTTACTTCACACATTATTGTCTTTTAGAGCATTGTGCTGCATCCTGAAATCGTGATACATTTAAAACGGAGAGCTGTGGAGGAGGATTAGTCTCTCGTTGTCACTTTGGTGTTGCAGAATCATTATAATATAACATTAATATGCTCTGATAAGTCGGGAAGCTCTTCCAGCAGTGGGAAAGTAACACCTTCACAGAAAACTGATACCTTCAGCTGGTGGGAGGATATAGAGGAACATAATGAACTAGATTTGTTGTTTGAAGTGAGGTAGGGGTGGGGAAGAGATAGCAAACGGGCCATTTGTTGCAACATCTTTGGGGAAAAAACTATTCTTTCTTGGCATCTGATGCAAGACTAAAAGGTATGCTACTGGCCTCCAGGATGGTTTACTTGTATCTTTTAACATTACAGAAATCTTTTAAAGTTATCTTAGGTATTCAGAACTTTCTGAGGAAATTAAATCAAAACCTGGCATAGGAAATTCATAATTCAGGAAAAATGAAGGGAATATGTAACAATGTGTAATTTTAATCTTGCATTCTTTAGGCTGCAAAATTGTTATTTTATAATGACTTTGAGAAAGCTATGCATCAGCAATTTTAAAATTACTGGATCAATAGAAATGAAGTGTGTGTGAAAAAATATTTTAACACTATTCCGTTTAAAAATATTTTGGCTTTAAACACTATTGTATTACTAAAACCTATTTGAAAAGAAGGTGCAAAGGAAGGATGAATAGGTAGGTTGCTAGATGATGAAGAAAAGTAACTGTTGGCATTTTCTATACATAGTCATTTCAGCATGGATGATGGGAGCAAGGTTCACTGAATTTTCCTGATAGAATGACCAACCTTCAAACATCAAAGCCTGTAAAAATACACAATCCGCTAAAAGGATAAGTCATGTGGAAAGTGACCTGTTTTAAAGATCTTTAACCTTTTCATCCTGCCATATCATTTTCCACTCTCCCCAACTAAATATTGAAGCTTTTTTAAAAAAATAAGGATAACAAGCCAGTATAATTCATTTAAGGATTAATTTATAAAAAAAGCATTGCCTGTTACAATATTCAAAAATATTTTAAAAATGCTTTTAGCTGTTCCTTTAAGAAAGAGTACACTCAGAAAAGTGACTTATAAAAATACAAAATAAAAACATGTCTATTACAACCAGCAACCAGTAGCAATATGACTTTGGAAATCATTTGATTGGAAGCAAACAGAAGAAAACATTCCACTTAATGGACTACCCATATATACCCGTGTGAACAGAATGCAAGTTTCCACAACCCTTTAATCTGTATTCAGCAGGACTTTCCTTGTGTTATGGTAGCCTCGGCAGGAGACAGTCCCTGGGACCTTGTTGGGACCCAGAAATTAACATGGGGCAGGCCTACTTACTACTTGTATGGGAGACTGCCAGGGCCACCTCAGAGGAAGGCAAAAGCAAGCCACTTCTAGAAGACGGCCAAGAAAACTACACTGTTGTGTTCATGAAATCACCAAAAAATTGAACTCAGTTTGCAGGAGGTTTGATTTCACCAACTTAAAGTAAAAAGTATATAGATAAGTGATGATAGATTCAATTGACTAGGAATTTCCCGGAGAAGAACAAAAGAGACCTTGGCATAACTTGTACTTCAACTCCAGAAGAGATTAAACTAGAACTAGACATTAGAAATGTTCAAATTACTGCCAAACATGTCTGACATATACAGATTATCTCTAGTTACAGCCAATGAAGTCATATATTTTCTGTTTAGTTCTGCATTGAAGATTTCAAACACAGGCCATGCCTGCAAGAGGCAGCCTTATGCATAAGCTGCATCTAAGTGACACAGCAAGCCAGAATTCACAGAGGTGCTGGGTCAGTAATGAACGATCAGCATATTAGCCTACATTTTTACTTCAATGGCTCCTTCTTAATTCTTCTGACAGAAAACCATGGACAGCTCCTACTGTGATGTTTTTAATGCAGAAAGGAGTAGGCAACCTGTGGCATCAGGGCTGCATGCATCTCAAACTCCTTTTCTAAAGCCACCAGAGCCTCCTATATCACAACTGCTGAAAATCATCAGGTCCTTTCCTTTTCGGGTAGGAAATAATCATGCAAGCCCTCCACAAAATCATAGCCTCCTGTGTGTGTGATTCACTCCTACACACTTTGCCTAGCTGCCCAAACTACCGTGACTTTTAGCCCCGCAAAAATGACCAAACCAGCCCCAACATCTCAAAAGTTTCTCGCCCCTAGATATAGGGTGCTTGAACAAGGGCCTTTGTCTTATTTCACTGTGGTTCAGATTGCAAAATACATCACCCTCAGCTTGTGTGTGTTAGGGCTGTGGAGTGATTCATATTTGACAGAGAAAAGATGATGGATGATAAGATGGACAGACATAAGATGATTGATGAAAAGATATAGCACCTGCTGGCAACTCATTAACAAGCTTATGCATTTTCCCAGCCACACTACAGCCTCAATAAAAGTTTTTATAAGTAGTCCTTGACTTACAACTGGTTGTTTAGAGACCAACTGAAAGTATGTACCGTACTTATGACCCAGTATGTACCGTACTTATGACCCAGTTCCATGGTTTTGTGACCAGATTTTGGGCACTCTGCAACCAGCTCACATTTAAGACCATTTTCAGCATCCCCTGGTCATGTGACTGCGATTTAGGGCATTTTTGCTGATAACCAGTTTACTTTACTTCCGGTTTTCGACGAAATGCCCCATGGCAAACAATGGATTTTACTTAACGACTGCAGATTCACTTAGCAACCATGGTGATTCTCTTAATGACTGCCACAAAAAAGGTCATAAAATTGGGTTTGTCACACGTCTATGGAGATTCTCAGTCATCCAGGTCATGGTTGTCCCAAAGGTGCTTTTTTTTCAAGAGACAACTGGACTTTCTGGTTTTTCTTGGTGGGGAATGGAAGGATTTATACTCCTTGCAGAAAGCTGGTCATTTGCATTCTTTTTAGAGAGCTGTTGGGGCCACCTGGTGGTTTATGTGTGTCGTCCACCATTCCATTCCCCAGCATCCAGTCAGAACTGAAGAAGCTTCTTGGATGAGAAGCGAAACGTCTTCAGAGAAAAACAAGGAAGTCCAGTTGCCTCTTGAAAAAAATCACCTTTGGGTTTATCACATGATGACCTGCTTTACGTACCCTCATGATGTACAACCATAATAGGCAAGCTCCATTACGGTCATAAGTCAAGGACTACCTGCATCTGATTTAAGGTAGTGTCAAAAGGTGTTCCATCTGCTTCCAATCGCCTTTCCCTTTCAGATCTGGATTGTGATGCAGCTTTCATCAGTGCCTTGCTTAATTGCTGTTGATGACGGAAGAGTCAGTGGAAGCTACTGGAGCACTGCCCACCAGCAAGCTGCTCATTCATTGCTAAGCCAGAATCTTGGCAAAAGATGACTTGATTTTTTTTTTTAAAAAAAAATCATTTCCTTATTATAGCAACATTGATACATAAGTCCATTGCTCATAACTTACGGTGTTTCCAGCATGACTTTACATACACTGGCCATCGTGCTTAGACAATCTGTTGTGTTCTCAATTGGCAACGTTTTATTCTACAAAAGTTAAAATAAGCCAACAAAAGAGGTCAGTTAGGGTCAGTCTAGACTTCTGATTTGATTTTGAGCTTTCTGAAAGAAATTAAAACTTTTGCTCACTTCTACAACAAAATGGGTAGTAGCATTACTCAGCGTTTTCAGAACCGGTGTAGCTTCTGCGTAGAACAGTGACATTCTGTTAGCCATCTCATTGTTCACTTCACTCTCAATGTCAAGCTGTTTAAAACATGAGAGAAGATTAGTGTTATTTGCTTTTTTTAGAAAAGAGCTTCCCCCCCACATTGGTATACATAAATTTATGAGAAGTTCCAGCTCATATTCAAAGCATAAAAATGTTCCAAGCCTTGTAACCAAGACTGCAAAATTATGCAATCTTTGTGTCCTAAGGAAAGCTGGAATTCTGGTTTTTTAAACACTATTCCTCCTTTACGGAAACAGCTTTTGAAGTGGATGTATCTTTATACACACACACACACACACACACACACACACACATTATATATATATGTCATTGCTCCTAGAAGCACGAGGCCGAAGACACAAGCCTGATAACCAGCTTGATGATGACGAATGAGACTTCGTCGCAACGACATCTCCAACTTCACGCGGGAGAAAACCCGAATAACCATATATATATATATAACCATTAACATATGGCTTTTCCATGCTAATCAGATTATCTAGTTTAGTAATCAGAAGAAAACACCCATCCCCACTGCATCAATACACAGAGGGATGTGTTTTGATCCTTGTGAACAAAGGAGAAGTAGCACAATAGAAGTCTAAAGGCAGAATCTCAAAATTTAAAAAATGACTGACACCATGCAAAGAAAACATTTCATGATTTTTCAAAAAAAACGACATATTTATAAAATTATAAGCACGCCATTCAAAAACATTATCTCCTGCTGATGTCAGCTGCATCTACAGCAGTGGATTTTTTTTCCAAAAGCGTCCCCTGCTACAACTCTTTTAAGCAAAACAGGCAAAAACAAAACTCATGGATTTAACCCACATAAATGTAAAAGAAATCTGCCTTTAACATAACTACAAAAATTACACTGGAATGAATGTGGCAAGGAGGAAAGGTAGTAGAGTAGTAGAACCTGGATGGTTTAGATCAGGGGTGTCAAACTCGATTTCATTGAGGGCCACATCAGGGTTGTGTTGGACCTTGGGGGGCTGGGGTGGGCATGGCCAGGGTGGACATGGCCAACTCAATGTCACTTGTGTCGGGTGCCTGTGGTGGCTCGAGCACTCTGCCAGCGAAAACAGGCTCCCAAGCTCCATTTTCGGCTGCAACGGCCTCCTGCAACCCTCTGCCAGAGAAAACGGAGCTTGGGAGTGCCGCCAGTGGCCCTCACGAGCTCCGTTTTCGGCTGCGATGGCCTCCTGCAACCCTCTGCCAGCGAATACTGAGCTTGGGAGTGCCGCATTCCCAAGCTCCATTTTCACTGGCAGAGGCACCGTGGGCTGGTCCTTCATTTTTCAAGGGCAGCCCTGCAGGCCAAATCTAAGCACCCCGTGGGCTGGATCCGGCCCCCAGGCCTTGAGTTTGACACTCCTGATTTAGGTAATACTCAGAGAAATAGGCCAAGTTGATTCTCTAACTTAGTATGAAGTAGTTTCCTATTGTTGCTCCTAATTGTCTCATAAATGAAATCCCCAATTCTGGAAAGAAACATTTTACTCACATGCATGTTGTTTATTCTGTTGCGACTTAATGTCCTTCTATAATAGCTAAAGTCGTTTTGAATTGCTGGGTTTCTCATCTGAAACAACAAAAGGAAGATCAACTTCAGTGTTACTGAAGAACCGACAATTAAAACATTCTGCATTGGCTGAGTATTGCTTTCTCCTTACTAACCTTAAGTTCATCAAATCGGAGAGTAAAATGCAAGATCTCTGCAAACTGTTTTGCTAGGGCTTGCTCTCGCTCTAAGTGCTGAGTTGGCGTGTAAGGTGGACAAGTCAAGGATTCTAATAAGCTCTGCAATGCTTTTTCTGGAAAAAAGAAATCCAAAATATTCAATTTTGTTTCATTTTTTTAAAAAGGAATCTTCCTGCTCCTAAGCGATCACTTAAACATTCCAAAAATGTTCAGTTGCATAATTGAAGACTACTTGGAGGAAAACAGCAAAATATTTTAAATGTGAAATAATTTGCAATTTATAGAAACAAGTGTTAGAGGAAAGGATAAGCTTTAATCTTTTACTTTTCACTATTCACCATTTACTGTTCAGTAAGGAATATGGAGTAGCACAGTGCAAGATTTCAACACAACTCTTAGAGAGATCAAATCTGGAAGCTGATGCTTGTTGTGAACTCAACCAATATCAGGGACTGGGGTAGGGGAAGGGAAAGAGGGGAAAAAAGACCTTTGGTATAATTACATGGGACTGCAATTCAAACAGGTGGAAAAAGTATATATTAGCATTCTTCCTGTCTGAATTTGATACAGGTAGTCCTCGACTTAATAATGGCAATTGGGACCGGATTTTTTTTTTATCGTAAGTCAGCACAGTCATAATGCAAGACCAGACTCAATTTTATGAACATTTTACTGTAGTTATTAAACGAATCACCATGGCTGTTAAATGAATCATGTGGTCATAAAGCGAATCCAGCTTCCACAACTGAATTTTTTTTGTCAAAAACTGGCTGTTGCAAATTGCAATCAGGTGACTGCAAAATGTTGAAATTAGTCACAAATGTGAGCTGGATGCCATACGCCCAAATTGCAGTCACATGAGCACAGGGATGGTGCACAGTCATACATGCAAGGACAGATCATAAATCACTTTTTCCAAGGCTGACATAACTTTGAACCATTGTTAAATGAATGGCTGTTAAGTCAATGACTGCTTACAGAATTGACATTGATAACTATGGCCAGTCTGCAACTAATTAATCTCATGGAATAGAATTTAGAAAGCTAATGCTACCGTATTTATTAGTATTCAAGTACCACAAGTTTACTTCTTAGTTTTTGTTGCAGCAAATCAACATGGCTCTTCTTTTGCATGTTTTATCTTTCTGGATTTTTTAATAGGTACTGTATGTGTAATTGGCAGCTTGCAATTCACAAGTTTTTTTTTTTAACTCTTTAAAGCTTTCACAGCCCTTAGAAGTTCTACTTCTAAAGTCTGGTAACAAACTGACAAGTAATAAATTTGTGCCAGTTTTTGACAGCAAACAAAACCAAGTAAATTGTAAATCCTGGGAAAAGTGCAGAATTTTCCCTTTTCTAAAACCCAATAAGAACCGCATTTCAAACTTCTTCAAATTCAGATCACCTTCTGTGATATCATCATTTTATCCTTGCAATTCTAGCAGTTAAAAACAACAACAAGAAACTTAGCTTTCGTCAGCCTCCAAGTTATGTATCGCTGCTCTAACTACATTATTCTAAGAATTCATGCACACAGTATTCAGAGGTGCCTATATCCAAGGGAAAAAATGTAACAGGGCAGTAGAAAATGTCCAATAATATTCACAAAAGTTCATGAGCTAGCCAGTTCTTGAGAGCATAAAAGACAGAACCTCACCTAGTCTGAGAGAAAATTCATAGAACCGCTTTAACCTCACAACCAGAGGGCATACTGAATTCCATGCTCTTTCCTGAAGCTGAATATCATTCGGGTTTTGTATTGCCTGGAAAACAGTAATAACTTGAAAAAAACTTCATTTATTTAATGTCACAGTGCCCATCCTGTCGTTCCCATGCACATAAATGAATGAACAGTCAGAATGAAAGCTAATTCTAATACAGTATGGTATTTGTCTTTCTCTCAAAGAATTTTGTGTGTCCCTTTAAAAAAAAAATCCCAGAAGCTTTTGACAAGAAATCTCTTCCAACTTTTGGCAAGAGCGGTTTGCCCCTATTTTAGGAATTAATTGGATGAATGAGAGGAAATTTGTTGGGGTGGGGAGAGAGTGGGGGGTATCCTTCAACAGAACATGTATATATGCATAAATACATATGTACACTGATTTATTAGGATGTATTTTACTGAAAGATCTTAATTATTCTGGCAGATTTCTTACTATTTAAAATATCTTCTCTCTTTCTCCCCTCTCTCTACTTCTTTGTATGAATAAGATAAAAATTTAAACAATGCCTATTTAGAGTCAAGGGAATAAGAGTCTGTTTTATTATCCCCCTCCATGTCTATGGAGATTCTCAGTCATCCAAGTCATGGTTGTCCTAAAGGTGCTTTTTCAAAAGGCAACTGGACTTGGTTTTTCCTTGAAGTTGTTGATTCGATTCTCATCTAAAAAACACATCTAAAAAACATTCTCATCAATTGCTGGTCTGGCAAGTATGCTAGAAACTTTTTGGCCACTATTCACTGTTCAGGTCCCATTATTATCGAGTTTAATAACAAATAATAACCTTAGGAACGAAGTCTTATCTGATGCAAATGTATACATCTGTACATACCCACAGACTGAACTACTAGTTTCTAATTAAGAATAGCAAAGTGTAACACTCAAAGCTTAAATTAGATTATCATTTTAATAATTTCCCACAATAATTGGCTGCAGTGAAATGGTTTTGGTTTTTTTTTTACTTCCCAAAAGGAGATCTCTGCAAATGTCTCTTAAAATGTGAATAGCTCTTAGTTTTAAATTTTCAGTTTTGCATATTATAATTCCAAGAAATCCTGGCTGCATTGTTTCAATACAAAAAAATAATACATAAATTGCACACTTGTATTTCCTTTGCTTCTTGAGAATATATTGTTTTCCTATAATATAACTGAACGCACATCTCTAATCTCTTGTCCAGCTCCTTTGTAAGACTGCAGGTCTGAAAGCATACTTTCTGAGTCCTGTAAAACAGCATTGACTTGGTTCCATATTTCCCTTTCTCCATCAGTAGGCTGAGCATCTAGATAAAACATAAAAAGCAAGTATTGCGAAAAGCAGTCGACCGTAATCAGGACAATCATACAAAGTATAATTACTGTCAACTAAAATTCATTGGTTATTTGATCCATATTCTACTACTTTCATATAGTTCTTGTGACACTTTATCCATTTTCAGATCCATTTTATTAAATCATAACCAGGATTAAAATTAGGGCTTCAAGCCCCTCATATATGCAAATAGGAAGAACTATTTGCAATTTTTTTTATTGTAATTGATTAACCAAACTTGACATCGAAGACGTCCCTGGACTAAAGTCATCTTAGGTGACTTTAAAATTAAAAGGTGAACTTTTAATTTTTTTAATGCAGCTTTATATGGAATGTGATATATTCAATGAGTGAAGAGTTCTCCCTGTTTCCAGTCTAAATAATAGTCCAGTGTTGTGTCTTGCCGATTACTTACTCTTTTCATTTTTACTTCAGTAGCAAAATTATTGCCCTATAACATCAGATTTAGAAGAAAATTATTAAATTAAGTATATCAGTTAGAATTAGGACTTTAAAAAAAGAATTAAAAATTAGCAATTTCTTTTGGGATCTAAAAGTCCACCCACAATAGTGACATTTTCAACCATTGTCTCCCTCAATATTTAATTTAAATCAGGCATTTGCTTGGTATGTGACATGCTGCATATTGTTTTCTTTTCTGAAAATATTGTAGGAATGACAGTAGTGCTGGGAACACGTCTTTATCAAGAATCCAGGTGTTAACCCCAGTACAATCTGAACCACAAACATTTCTCTAGGCACAAATCTTTATAATGAACCTGTTGGGTTGTTTGTCCATTCTATACTGCGACTAAATGAATGAAGGTTTTATTATGGTCTTAGACCAAAGTACTACTAAAATACAATTGATATAAAGCACAGATTAATTGATAATGAGATGGTAACCAACTGAAAGAGAGAAAGAAAGGGGCCATATTAAAGTCACCTCAGTCAGCAGAACTGGGAAGGGAGAAGCTCTAATCCCTAGATGCAAAGAGAGGGAGTAGGACTCTGTCCACCCTTCTTGTGGTGAGTGACGGTAGCAGAGGGAAGCCTTCTTTATCCATAGAATGTTCTAAATCATAGGCTGGAAGGAGAGCTTGTCTGGATAAAGGTTCCACAGTGCACACTGAGGTTCTCCAGAAGTCCATTCCTCACAATTATACTCCCTGAAGGATTAGTTCATCATTGGCTACATAAAACTGGATATGTGGATCACTATTTTTAGAAACTAAATATATCGCCAGATGAAGGTGTAGATAAACACATAATCAATTCATCCAGACCCAGGAAAGCCAATTCACTCTAAAAAAATATAACCTGAATTCTGCATAGATCATCTGGGGGGGGGAGAACCTCTCCTCCCATCCTTCATGTAATCATCTTCTAACAGAAGAGACCACAGTGTCTGCATGTGCCTGTTGACTGAGCCTAATAACTAGTTTTCTGTTCACTCAATGTTGCCTCATCCAGCAATAACATGTATTTATTTAACATGTCTTAGAGATCAGCTCTGAGAATTGTAGGAAGCATTTCCAAAGAATCAATTTCCTCCTGCTTCTCGTGCGTTAAATTAAAGTGCAGTTGTGAAATCTAACAGTACACATCATATGAGAGAAATGCTTGCTGCAAATGTTCAAAATGCACTGTGCAAGTTATTAATTAGGTAGGAACAGTGTCTAAAAATCTTTACTTTTAACAATGCTGCAGTTAAATACACTCAAGGTGCAAAGGAAAAAACCTTCATGAGGAAAAAAAAAGAAGTCAAATCTTGTACTTCTTCATCACCCACAGTTCATTTGGGTAGATGATTTGGGTATATGTGTAATAAATAAGTCTGGAGGATCTAAACTGAGTTAAGATTTTGCATTTATCACTTTAACATCTTAAACTCATTCCGATCTGACAAGTCAAGTGAGGCACTGGGGATAATGGCTAGATAATGGGTGTAAAACCTTTCCATTATCTCTGGCAAGGTTTGACTCAGCCATTACAGAAAGTAAAGTTCCTATCCCCAACTAATTGTTCTATCCAATTAATAAGTTCTCCTGCTTGAGCAGGGGGCTGGACTAGAAGACCTCTAAGGTCCCTTCCAGCTCTAGTCTAGTCTAGTCTAGTCTATTATTTCTATTCTATTCTATTCATTGTATTTTTATTAGCAATCCTCTTCTATCCATGAAACCTGACAAGCCTTTAATATAAGCTCAATATACATTGATGCAAAGTTCAAATCCTTTTCATTGTAAAATCCACATGCCTCATATCTGAAATATCACAGATACATATTCAGTATTTTTCATACAGTTTTCTATGGACTTGGAAATTATGATGTAGAGAAGGCACTTTCATAACCAATCAATTCAAATTCATAAGTAATATGAATCTCTTAATATTATATTTAAATGGTATAATTGACTCATACTATTTTTGATGTCAACTTCTGTCATAAAACATAAACAGGTAGTCCTCGACTTACAACAGTTGGTTTAGTCACCGTTCAACGGCACTTGAAAAAATGACTTATGACCGTTTTTCACACTTACGACCATTGCAGCATCCCCATGGTCATATGATCAAAATTCAGATGCTTGGCAACTGGCTCAAACGTATGACAGTTGCAGTGTCCCGGGGTCATGTGATCCCTTTTTGCGACCTTCTGACAAGCAGTCAATGGGGAAGCCAGATTTAACAACTGCAGTGATTCACTTAACAACTGTGGCAAGAAAGGTCGCAGTATGGATCGAAAATTCACTTAACAAATGTTTCACATAACAACAGAAATTTGGGGCTCAATTGTGGTTGTAAGTCGAACACTACCTGTATACAGTTCTTTTTCTTTCTAATTTCATAGTGAAGACTCTGTAAAGGTTTCCCTGTCCAGTCATGTCTGACTCTAGGGCTGCTCATCTCCATTTCTTGGCTGAGGGAGCCAGCATTGTCCAAAGATATTTTCTGTGGTTATGTAACCTGGATGCTATAGGCGCACGAAACACTGTTACTTTCCCAGGGGGAAGCATTTGCATGCTTTCGAACTTCTAGGTGGGAAGGAGCTGGAGCAAGGAACGGGAGCTTACTCCATTGCACAGTGCCTGGGTCTCAGCTCTCCAGCTGAAAAGCTCAGCATCTTTAACTGCTGAGTCATAGGGTCCAGCTAAACACAAAATGCACTGTGTTGTAATTTGCTAACTTCAAATGGAAACAGTAACATACAATAGTTCCTGTCTGGCATTTCAGCTGTAATATCACTTTTGAAATGTTTTATAGCAGAAGATGACACAATGTGAAGCCAGTCATATGTTGGTAGATAACTTCTCTCTTTCCCTGATTGCTGGGCTGATGGAATTAGAAATCCAACAACATCTGACAGTCACCAGTTTCTCATTTCTGAGTTGTACTATTATATAAGCATTGTAGGCAAAGTGTCATGCTTTAGGGAAATGTATCAGTGTAATCTCTTTTAAAACCACGATAATAAGAGAATATAATAATCTTTGTGTTAGTTGCACAGAAATAGATTTTCTATGATGACTCCATATTAAATATAATACCAGTGTCCTTCAGGAAAAAAAAATCATTTTAGCTTTCCTTTTACATTTTTTTTTAAAAGATCGCTGCATATCATCTTCTATTCTGTGGTTCTGGCACGATTTGTTTCTTTAATTTTGTAACATTATCTGGTAATAGAAATATATTATATGAAGCAGCATATTTGAAAAGTTTAATGTAGCATGGATATTAATTTTGAATAGGAATCTAAATACCTAGAATCTCTGCATTCAATACAAGTACTCATGTAAATAATTTTCAGGACTCTGAGAAAATTCAAGTCTAAATAAATTATTGAATACTTTGAAAAGGAAGTTCCTATGAGGCCTGAAAGTGATAAAATACCCCTTAGCAGAACTTCCAACCAAATTCTTATTATGAAATATAACTGCTTGTATTGAGCAGCAACATACACTTACCTTATTGTTTTAAAAATAAGGTATTAAATAGCACACAGGGATAGAACGCAACTGAGTGAATAAAGGGGATTTAATGCAGTAGTTGATCACTTTCATGAAAAAACTCAAGCTACATGCACACTGCAAGCTGTAGTACACTGCAAAATGTAGCAAAAAAATTAATGTGTAAAAGTATATTATTTCACCCGCTTTGATACAAAAAGCTACAGGAAATGTAGTCAAGGATTTGTTCAGTTGCTATATTTTGTTTATATTGATAATAGAGATTAATTCTCATATGGGCTGCCCTTAGTCTACATCTGGTCCTCAACAGATTTCCATGCAAACAGTGGACCTCCCTCCTAATAGTAATCAACTAGGCACCAAGAATTTTTCATCGAGAATTTTTATAGTTAGTTTATCAGAAAGGAAGATTCCTCCCCCTCCATGTAATTTAGAGTTGCTGAGACTCAGGCAGCATACTGGGAAACCTCGATGTACAACCACAATTTGGACCAGAATTTTTCATTGCTATGCAAGATGGCTGTTAAGTGAGCCATGCCTGATTTTGCAACCATTTTATGCCACGGTTGTTAAACAAATCACGGCAGTTCTTAAGTGGATCCTGTGAATCCAGCGAATCCCCTATTGACTTTGCTTGGGAAGATTGCAAGTCTGGTATCTTGCAATTTGTAAGCTTGCAATGATCACATGATCCTGGGATGCTCTAACCATCAGAAATATATGCTGGTTGCCGACTGCCCAAATTTTGATCATGCGACCATGGGGGTGTTGCGACGGTCGTAAGGGTAAGGACCAATTATAAGTCACTTTTTTCAGTGCCGTTGTCTTTGAATAATCACTAAACTAATAGCAATAGCAATAGCAGTTAGACTTATATACCGCTTCATAGTGCTTTACAGCCCTCTCTAAGTGGTTTACACAGTCAGCATATTGCCCCCAACAATCTGGGTCCTCATTTTACCCACCTCGGAAGGATGGAAGGCTGAGTCAACCTTGAGCCTGGCGAGATTCGATTTGCAAAACTGCTGGCAGCCAGTGATCAGCAGAAGTAGCCTGCAGTACTGCACTCTAACCACTGCACCACCGCGGCTCATTATGGTTGTAAGTCAAGAACTGTCTGTACAAGTTTAAAAATTAATAAATTTAAATAATTAATAAATTATTATCACACGTGAACGGGGAAATGATTGTCTTATATTCACTGATAAGAACAGAAATGAGCTACTGGAAACAAAAGAATGAGCAAAAAACATGATACTCATGAAGACTTGCCTGAAGTTAAAAACTGTTGCCTGGTAGAGGAAACTTATAATACAGCTAGTCCTCGACTTACAACAGTTCATTTAGTGACCATTCAAAGTTACAATGGCACTGGAAAAAATGACTTATGACCGTTTTTCACACTTACGACCATTGCAGCATCCTTATGGTCACATGATCAAGATTCAGATGCTTGGCAACTGGTTCATATTTATGACGGTTGCAGAGTCCCAGGGTCATGTGATCCCCTTTTGCGACCTTCTGACAAGCAAAGTCAATGGGGAATTCAGATTCACTTAACAACCATGTTACTAACTTAACAAATGCAATGATTTACTTAACAACTGTGGCAAGAAAGGTCGTAAAAGAGGGCAAACTCACTTAACAAATGTTTCACTAAATTCTGGGCTCAATTGTGGTCATAACTCGAGGACTACCTGTACTTAATAGGGCTCTCTTGCTTCTATATACAGTTACCTCTTTATCTGTCTTTAGTCACTTAGTTTTCTCCCCTTCTCTTTTCTTCCCAGTGCAATTGGAATCACATCTTCCCCTACTTTTTTTCATTGCTGTTTCTGCTGAAAGGGGAAAGAGGGGTGTATATGCGTGCAGGCCTATGCACATGCGTGCATACTGGGATAAGCAAGACTTATTTATGTGTGCATGAGAGAAAAATTCTACACGCAGATGGGTATACATTAATTTTGTAAACTAGTAGCTTATTTTATAGACAATTAATTTAATTAGCTTTAATCAATTATATATATTCTATTCTGGCCTATGCAAACTCTCTGGATTGGCAACATTAGGTTGACAAAATAGAGAAGCATTAAACAGGATTTTGGTTGCTTACATTTAGTTATAGCAGACCCTTTGAATTTGCCTGTTTCCTTTCATATACTATTAAAGTTTTGAAATAATATACCGTAGAAGTTTAGTAATGTGCTTTTAGACACACCAATAACGCAAGAAACAAAATAATTTACTTGCAAGTTTATTTTGAATATAGCACAAGCCACTTATAAGGATCAGTTTAGAATAGGCTGTGGTGATTTTGAGCCCCCCCCCTTTTTTTTGTAAAGATACAACACAGGGTCAAAATTTGGATCTGTGAACCAAGAAGCACTAAATCTTCTCTCCACAGGCTGTGGTCTTCGTCCATGTTTTGAATGCTTTTCAAAATGGAGGCTGCTGAACTAATCAGAATAAAGTAAGCCCACGAGCCAAGTTCTTTTAGCTAATGCTCATGATCACAAGCAATTATTATTGGGATTTTGGATGATCCGAACAATGACTTTTCAGAATGAAAGAGGAGAACTCCAAGTGGCGTGAGCTAGAGTACTTGCATGGTAGATTAATATATGCTATTTATTAGACTTTTTTAATGTTAAAAAAAAAACCTCCAAAAATAATGCAGGCCAAATTTTGCTCACTTTCAAAGTCTAGGAAAAAAAGGGGCCCTTGATCAAAGTCTGTACAAGTGAGAACTTTTAAAAGATTTCCCATTTGGTTTCTGAAAAATAGAAAAGGAACAGAATAGGTACTCAGGAATAAATCTTGAAAACACTGTTACCTCTAATGTACTGCTTGAACAAGTTTTATCTGTCAAGGCAAATCAAGCTTAAACATTCCTTCTCAACTAGTCCCTAAGTCAGGGAAAACAACGTTCCGAGCTTTGAACTTACTTTCAAAATCCAGGAAAAAATGTGGGTAGTTTTCAATTTCTCTGGTAAGGACTTTAAGAAGATTACCCATACCAGCGAAACCTAGTGAATGCAACAAAATCATAAAGAGTTATATATGCAAAAGCAGAAGATGAAAACAAAAGGTGTGTGTGTGTGGGGGGGGGCTTGGCATGCACTGCTAGTTCAATCTGAAACAGGAACATTCAGACTGTTTACCAAAGTAATTAACGATCAATGCCACAATAAACGTATTGGGAATATTGACCAAATATGAAAAATATATTCAGAAACCATACTTTGTGACTGAGAGAAACATGTAATGAAGGCAGAATTTCCAGTGGTGTGCACATTCTTTCCTTGTATACAGGTAATCCTCTACTTACAACAGTTCACTTAATGACCGTTTGAAGTTACGTCAGCATTGAAAAAACTGACTTATGAGAGTTTTTCACACTTACGACCGTTGCGGTATCCCCATGGTCACGAGATCAAAATTCAGATGTTTGGCAACTGACTCATACTTATGACGGTTGCAGTGTCCAAGGGTCATAATGTGATCGCCTTTGGCAACCTTCTGACAAGCAAAGTCAATGGGAAAGCCAGATTCACTTAACAACCGTGTTACTAATTTAACAACTGCAGTGATTCACTTAACAAATGTGGCAAGAAAATTCGTAAAATGAGGCAAAAATTCACCTAACAAATGTCTCACTTAGCAACAGAAATTTAGGGCTCAATTGTGGTTGTAAGTCGAGGACTACCTGTATCTGGACAAGCAGCATTTTGTAGATTTTGAATGCTTTAACGAAAGTGAATGTTCAATCTTTGAATGCATCCTCATTTTAAAACAGTTTAAATATAAGCTTAAACAGTTTAGTATAAGGTTCTGTGAAAGGACATTCTTTCCTCTTTTTTCTTTTCTATGATTCATCCATTGTTCCAGAGCAGACTTCAGGAAGCATGCTGGGGGTTTCATCTGGAAGCCAATCAATTTCTTTGGAAGACAGACACCACTGGGAGAAACTCAATATATTTAAGATAAACATTAAAAATCCCTGAGCTCATATACGCATACAAAATATAGCTGAACATAATTAAAGGACTTGTTTATATCTTAATTATATTTCTATTCTGCAAATAAGATCTGATAGGTTTTCTTTAATAATTACTATTGAATATACTATTGAATGTAAATAATTATTAATTACAATAAGATAAAGAGAATGGTCCATTATCAGATCATAAGTGGTTTGCATTGTTACATTTAGCAGGGTGGTAAAATTAGTTCTGTCTAAGAAAGTTTGGTTGATTTATTTGACAGAATGATCTAAACCTGAATTGGTTTTACACTTCATTATTTTGTTTACAGAAACTGAATGAACCTGATTTCAGTTTAAAAAAAAAATGACTCAGAAGTAGTATAGTACTAATTCTCATATTAGGTATAGATATCGTAGATAAATACACTCTAATACACTCTAATTCTCTATTTTGAAATCTCTGAACAATACTGGGGAAGAATTCAGATCAATATAGTATCTGAACAAACTTATTGGTTCAATTAATTTTAATATATAATCATTCAAAACAAATTTACTCATTTCAATGAATTTCAATCACACTAAGGCTTAGAAACTCCTGGATATATACCAGTCTTACTGTAAAAGTAGATATGTCAAACCTTTTCCATTACTACCGTAAATTTCCCCGAAAATAAGACCCAACTGAAAAATAAGGCCTAGCATGATTTTTCAGGATGCTCCTAATATAAACCCTACCCCAAAAATAAGGCCCAGTTAAGCGCATTTAGTACTGTATGTCCCCTAAAATAAGACCTAACTGTAAAATAAGCCCTAATGTGTCTTTTGGAGCAAAAATTAATATAAGACCTGGTCTTATTTTCGGAGAAACATGGTCATTTTGGGGGGTATCATTTTATGTTAAAGTTGGCAACATGGTGCAATACAGTTTTAAAATACAACTATATGATTATCTAGATTTAACTCTGAATCCAGCAATACTTTTATATATCATGCATTGTACAAAACATAAGAATCATGCTTAAAATGGATTTCAAATATAGTACAATTAAGAACCAGAGATTTCCAACTTGAATTTAAAAGTACAACTTACCTCATTGAAAAAATGAAGTGTATTTTTGTCCTAAACCATTAGCGTTATTCTCCAGAAACACTTAATCTCAAAGCATCCTTATTAAAAACAAACAAGCTATCCAAGATTGGTAGTCATGTTGACTATATTATCTCTAATATCAGAGGTACTATGTCTTTGAATGCCAGTTGCTAAGGAACATGAGCAAACGTGGGCTCTCAAATGCTGGTTGGCTTATCCTTGAAAGAGAATGCCATGCTAAGTATACAATTGTTGTTGTAAGTCAAGGATTATGTGTGTGCATTTTTTTCTTATTGAATTATCACTGTATTAATAATAATGTGGGGTGTTTTTTTTTTTACTTTACTGTTAAAAAATTGAATATTCCATGTTCCTTCTTTCACTACTATTAAGCCTGAGTTTTCTCTGTATATAAATCCTGGATTCTTCTTGCAAAGCCATGGCTTCCTAGCCTGGATTGAGGAAAATCCTAGTTATCCTCAACTATTATTAACAGACCAAAAAAAAAAAAACCCCATTCACAAGAATGTAACTCCAAAAATCTACCCTACCTCTTAAAATGCTTAGTCATGATCCTCAGGAAAGCTGGTAAGTGGAAGAGGAAAACAATGTTCTACAATAACTGGTATTCAGAACTACATGCTTTGTAATTTAAGCTGCCTTCTATACAAGCACAATAACAAGAAACACAGAGATGGAAATTAAAACATGACTATTGACTCAGGGATACTTTGAAGCATTTAAATTATTAATTAAGTAATTGAAAAGGGTAAATTATTTTAAATTAAATATTCCAGGCCTGCCACCTGGAGTTTCATTCCTACTGTAAGTAAAATTTGCATACTTAATTTTTCACAGGCGATACATTGAATAACAGGTATATTAAGCAGTGAATAAGTCTATGCTAATTTTTGTAAGTTGAACTCTCACGCTATGGTGGTTCCAAGAAAAATATTCCCCATCTCATTAAATATAAACAATTCCTAGTGGAGATCATTGAGAGCTTTCAAATGACTCAGTTCAATGAAAAATTACAATTGAGAATTAAGTACCAAGGGGGGAAATGAATGAAATAAGTTTTAAATATTTTACAATGGCAGTAAGAAATATCATAAGGCTACCTCATGATAGGAACCTTACCTATATAAAAGGAAAGAAGGAACTGGGCTGCACAAATTTAGAACTCTATGAGGAACCTCCCTCCCAAAATTATAGTTTCTAATGTAACAAAAAGAAAAAATAAATGTTTAACCTTAAATTGATTAAATTATTTTCATGTAATCTTACATTTAGATTGAATTTAATATTTGTACTTGCCCTAACCCCAGTTTTTGTCTGCCCTGCCTGCCTAACTACTAGAGAAAATTTGCCTGCCAACTAAAGTATGTGTGGCTCTTACACTGAAAGCTGTATATGCCATTGAAAAAAATATTTGTTCCTTAACATGTTAGTGAAAAAAATGACATCATTCTTTACTTATTAAGAAAAAGCAGAATACAAATCTACTACAGGTAATCCTCGACTTATGACTGCAATGGAGCCTAAAATTTATGTTGTTTAAGTGAGACATTTGTTTTAAATGAGTTTTGCCCCATTTTATGACTTTTCTTGCCACAGTTATTAAGTGAATCATTGTAGTTGTTAAATTAGTAACCTGGTTGTTAAGTGAATCTGGCTTCCCCATTGACTTTGCTTGTCAGAAGGTTGCAAAAAGTGATCACATAACCCTGGGATACGGCAACCATCATAAATATGAACCAGTTGCCAAGCATCCAAATTTTGATCACGTGACCATGGGGATAACTGCAACAAGTGTGAAAACTCTAAGTGTGAAAAACAGTCATAAGTCATTTTTTCCAGTGCCATTGTAACTTTGAACGGTCACTATACAAACTGTAGTAAGTCGAGGACTACCTGTACGTATACCTGAAAATAAATGACTTCTAAAACAATTTTGCCTCTCCTTTACAAATCAACCATTACTCCCACCCCATGCACAATTCCACATCCTATCTAATGAAACTAATTCTCAGTTCCTAAAACATAATTTACAGAACAAATTTTGAAAAACATTTGGAGATAAAGAACATATTCATACATTCATTTAATATAAGGAATCATATCCATAATGTCCAAAGAGGTAGAAGTCAATGTTTCTATTCCATGTTATGGCCTAAAGCTGATAAAACACTTTTAAAGGGCTCTTTAAACAGGTGAAGAGGGGAATCTCATCTTGACAATCTAGACCAGGGGTGTCAAACTTGTGTTGTCACGGCAGCATCACGTGACATATCACAACTTTTTTTCCCCTTCGCCAAACCGGGCATGGCCAGCGCGTGATGCATCAGGCCCGCCGGCTGTGAGTTTGATAGCCCTGATCTAGACTGACCATTGTATGTGAGATAGCACTGCTTGGGCTGACAGCATGTTTACTGTAAGACATTAATCTGCAGACACATCCTAGGCCCAGACCTTTGCTTTTTCTGTTCGTAGGAAGAATCTTCCAGGAAAGGTATAATATTTTTCCTCTCTAAGGGCCCTCTCCTACATTGTTTCTTTGACCTGCTGAGACTAATCTTTGAGGACTTGATGAAGAGCATGTAGTGCTTATAAGGCCAGATGAACTTTAGGGATCATAGACAAATGCAAGGTTGAAGAGAACAAAAAAGCAAGAATTCTTCCCATTGTATGCAAACATAGTGCTTGTTGCATAGACGAATGAAAAACATTATTATCTGTGAATTCTGGAAGAGTTAAGAATCTAATCCAATTGCCTTACAAGTATGACACATTATGCACATATTATTTCAGAATGACACTGTCACACTCCATCTGGATATCTGCCTGTGGGTGACAACAACAAACAGCCCTGATGTCTGATTACTATTTACTAGGAACAGGTCATGAAGTTTTGGAATTCACCTTAGATAACGTGGTCTGTGAGCAAATGGAACGTGGAATTAAATAGACAAACAAACAGGAATCCTGAGCAAGGGATTAATTATCTTAGTTGCTCTTCTTCGCACTTTTTCCAAAGTCTCAACATCTGTTTTTGTAATGTGGTGACCAAAACTGGATGTAGTATTCCAGGGATGGCCTTACTAAGTGTTAGATAGTGGGTAGAGATGACAGGAGACAGACTTCCAAGCAGTTCTTTATTTCAGCTCTTGTATCAGCAACCAGCAAAAAGCAGTCTGACAGCTTGCCCTTTTATAGGGAGCTGTCAGATAGACCAGCCAATAGCGTTTGAGCTTTTTCCCGCTCAAACGCTGGACCTGGTTGGAACCATGCAACACAGTTGAAACAGTTAGAACATAACACCCCTCCCCTCCTGGATGGAGCAGTCCAGCATACGTAATCACGCAGGTAGGCGGGGCGTTTTGGAGCCCTACTAGCAGTCTGACAGCTTGCCCTTTTATAGGGAGCTGTCAGATAGACCAGCCAATAGCGTTTGAGCTTTTTCCCGCTCAAACGCTGGACCTGGTTGGAACCATGCAACACAGTTGAAACAGTTAGAACATAACACCCCTCCCCTCCTGGATGGAGCAGTCCAGCATACGTAATCACGCAGGTAGGCGGGGCGTTTTGGAGCCCTACTA
>QLTV01001132.1:2014553-2030803 GCA_003457575.1 Thermophis baileyi
TGATTGATCGATTCGCCCTCTTGCTGCATCCGCTACCTGAATTCATAGCGCCGGACGACTTTGGACGGGGTGGGCGCATAGTGGGTCTTCAGCGTTGCTTGAAGAACTTGCCACGGGACGCTCTGGACCGGAGTTGGGTCTGACAGCGACTCCGCGGTGTCAAACACCTCGGGGCCACAGTGACTCAAGAACACAGCTCTTTTGCGGTTGTCGGTCAGACCCAGCATATCGTTTGCTTCCAGGAAGCAGTCGAATCGCCGCATGTAGGAGTCCCATTTCTCCTGGGTCGGGTCGAAAGGCGCCGGCGGGGGGAAGGTGGACATAGTGGCAGAAGGAGGCAGGAAGATGTCTGCCTGGCTGGTTGAAAGTGCTGAAGAAGCTAGTCACAGTTCTCCTGGCCCAAGCCCTCATCGCCACTGTTAGATAGTGGGTAGAGATGACAGGAGACAGACTTCCAAGCAGTTCTTTATTTCAGCTCTTGTATCAGCAACCAGCAAAAAGCAGTCTGACAGCTTGCCCTTTTATAGGGAGCTGTCAGATAGACCAGCCAATAGCGTTTGAGCTTTTTCCCGCTCAAACGCTGGACCTGGTTGGAACCATGCAACACAGTTGAAACAGTTAGAACATAACACTAAGGCTTTGTAAAATGGTAGTAATACTTCACATGATTTTGATTCTATGCCTCTGGTTATACAACCAAGGACTGTGTTAGCTTTTTTGGCAGCTGCTGCACACTGCTGGCTCATATTTAAGTGATCATCCACTAGGACTCCAAGGTCCCTCTCACACTTACTGCTTTTGAGCCAGCTTTCGCCTAATCTGTACTTGTACCTTTGGTATAAGTTTCCAAATACATCCTGAAACTACTTAAATTTCTTTTAGCAAGCCTCATCATTTTGATTCCCGTGTCCAGGAAGCCAACATCTCCCTCTTAGGGTAGAAATGATCCTGACAACAGGAAGACTTGAAAGGAACCTGACTGGCGGACCAAATAATTTCAGGGATCATGGAGTTTTATAGCCAGATCATTCCTAGAATCACTGGTAAGTGAGGTGCCATTGTCATATATCTCTTCCTGGTGGCAAAACAGTATATTTTGCAAAATTCTAGCAGCAGAAGACGGATTTTGTGAACCAGAGAATTTAGTGGGCAAATATACTGTAATCTAAAGTTACTAATAGCCTCCTGTTAATCAATACTCTTGTTTATACAGAAGCCCTTCCAAATATTTAATGGTAACTGAGAATATTAGGAGATTAATTTTGCTCTATCCTGTAATTCTGCTAGTATAGCCATTTTCATCAAAGTTATAGGAAAAAGGCTTGCAAAGCATACAGAGCATTTCTTCTGAGTCTTTTTAATGGAAATTAATGCATTATACTGCAGAGCAATTTGATCATGAACACCAAAAACACACTCAATGATCTAAGCTATTCAGGATGTATTTATAGACCCATATACTTGTTAGTATGAGAGCAAATGCACATTTGACTATATTTACAAATAGTTCAGAAAGAAATATGGCTTACAAAATAATAGTTATTATTGCCTGAAGATTCACGGATAATCATTTTAACTTACTTTCCTTCATGAGCAAAAGCATTCAACCTTTTATAATCTAACTACTATTTAAAATACTTCAGTCAGTTTATGAGTGTGCTTTATTTGAGAAGAAATATCTCAATTTTCTGGCATGATTAGACATACATTCAAAAGCACACTGCAAAATAAAAAAAAATAACACTGAAGTATATATGGGTAGTAACTAAAGCTGGCATGTTTAAAATGGGGGGGGGGTTTCCTTGGATGAAGGTTTGGGGGCCCCAGAATCTGGATTCCACAAGAGTTTGAAATTAGTTTCCTAACCTTGAATTAGAAAACCTTGCCACAGAATAACAGAGTTGGAAGGGACCTTGGAAGTCATCTAATCCAACTCCCTGCTCAGGCAGGAAACCCTATACCATTTCAGACAAATGGTTGTCCAGTTTCTTCTTAAAAACTTCCAGTGTTGGAGTATTCACAACTTCTGGAGGCAAGCCGTTCCACTGATTAATTATTCTAAGTGGAGGCTGTTCCTATGCTGCTGATCTCTTTCCCATAGGATAAAGCTGGCCCTTGAAATTGCTTTGGTTCTTCTCATTCAAGTAAATCCAGAGTGGGCTAGTTCCTTAGGGCAATGAAGGCCCTCAGAAATCCCATGCTTCATCATCTGACAGGGTGCCCTTCTTCTTCATCCCTCTACCTACCCAGACTCGTATAAAATAAATTTTGCAAGGTGAGAATGAGAGGACATTTTATTCCTGCACGTTCATTCCTCAATGTAAGCATTCACCATTGAACCCACTAGATATTGGGGAGGGGAGTTGTTTTATTTTTGCTGGCAGGACCTTCAAAGTCTTCTGTAAATCAAGTGCAATTGAGCACTGAAGCCCACAAAGTCATTCAGGTTCCTTATCTGGCAAAGTGGATAAGGAAATGGCCCATTTAGAGGGCAACAAGATGATAAAAACTCCACTTTAATTTGGTCATCTAGAAAAACCTTACAGAGATATGTGCAATGTGCATTCCACTAAAAATAAAGGGTAGCAACTAGCAACTCAAGTTTCTGAGGCCATCATTTGGGTGAGCCATGGTAAAGGCCATGGACTGTGCTGCACAGATGTGAAGCATCTATAGCAACAGCTAATTGAGCCAGCTACATTTGATAAAAGTTTATTCTGTTATTTGAAAACCTCCTTCTAGCTAGTTGAGGTGTTTTATGGCTTCAATCTGTCCTCTTTTATGGCCTGAAGTCAGCAATAAAACACTTCCAAGGAGATGTTCAACTAAGAAGTAATAAGAATAGGAAGAAAGCTGTTTTCAAAGTCAGAGAAGCCAGGAAAGCAAAATAAATATAGTTTACTAACTAAAACAGACTACATGAACAAATCTTTACAACAGAGGTGGGAAAGTTCAGAGAATCCAGAAACCCAGGTTCATGACAAGGCAGGGGGGCTGAACAACAGAACCAAGGTGTTTGTTGTGTATAGCATTATGAATGAATTGTCTGTCTGATTTCTTTCTAGGACTGAGATAGAGTGACTGGCCCAACCCAGCTGGCTTCTCTAGGCTTGACTAGAAGTTATGATCTCTCAGTTTCTAGCCTGATACCTTTAACCACTATATTTGTGTTGAATGTTTATGTTTTACCGACAAAGAAATAAAAGGAGACTAGTATAGATCTATTTCAAGCTATTTAGCTCTCATCAGCTAGCCATACCCTTCTGGGATTCGAACTTGGGCTACTTGCATATTAGGTAGATGTATTAACCTCTAAGCCAGGGGTGTCAAACTCAATTTCACTGAGGGCCGCATCAGGGTTGTTTTTGACCTGGGGGGCGTGGCAGGAGGGGCGTGGCCAGCTCGACGTCACTCGTGTCAGGGGCGCCAGTGGTAGACCAAGTGCTTTGCCAGAGAAAAGGAGCTCCCGAGCTCCATTTTTGGCTGCGACAGCCTCCTGCAACCCTCTGCCAGCGAAAATGGAGCTCGGGAGAGGCCCTGCGGGCCGGTCCTTTGCTGTTTCCAGGGCAGCCCCACGGGCCAGATCTAAGCACCCCGGATCCCTATTCTAAGCCATGGGCTCTTCTCCCTTTGTTGGCTATACCAGGGGAAAGATTAAGTGTTTTTTGTCAGGGCAACCTGGTCTACTCAATTATGGGATGGAGCATACTGCTTCCACTTTCACCTTTCAGCCCCAATCCAGGAGTCTTCACAGGCAGTCGCTTTCGCAAGAAACTATTTTTGTGTTGAATTTTTAACCACTATACAAAACTGGCTCTCAATCCCTACATATACAAGACCTTAAAGCACGTTGATGCAGTTCTTGGTAGTAAATGAACCTTTAAGAGAGCATATGGTCTTGAGAAGCCTCATGATCCTTTCAAGAACCTTCTTTTTTTCGGGCCTGGGAGGGAGAAGAGTTTATTCTCTTCATCAAGATGAACTATCTATAGTTGTGCTTGAGTTAGCACCTCGTTCCAACAGAAGGTATCTGTGATACCTCCTGGGTCTCTGTTTCTTTTTTCCCCTTTGTGGCAGGAATCCATCAGGAGAACCATAACAGAAAATTACCGGTATATGCTAGCAAGCTCATTAAGAAATTATTTACAAGGCTGACACAGCATGTTCTCTACCTCAAATAAAGGTTTTTAATGAATTTAACATAGCACAAGAGAAAATGGAAGCACAGTCCCCACACTCAGCAAAAGATTTAAAGAAATTTTTTTAAAGAGAATAAAAGTGAAATAAATGGAAACAAGTAGCCTTAACTTCTACTTCATGCAGTTTGTGTCAGCCCCGCGAGCTGAATCAGACCAAAAAGTCAATTCATCAACAACAACAACAAAAAAGCTATTTTTTTGACATTGGCTATAATAGCAGACTCTTGCAAATCTGATTGTGCGGTAACTCCATCTGTCTGAGTTATTACTGAATGTTATCTCATTTCTCTGGATTTAAAATATGTTTCAGCCACTTTTGCCTAGATAATGGCTCTCGCATATTTCAACCAAGGCAATCTTCCTTACTCTCTATAGTTCGCACCTTATCACATTTGCTTATCACTCTGAGTTTAATGGGGCTTTTTCCCAAGTCAAGGTGTACAGAATTGCAACTTTGAATATACATCTTGATTCCAAAATGGTACTTGGAAACCAACATCAACTACATAGAAATCTAGCTGATTTAGCGTATTTGTGTGTATATTTATCTGTGTCAGCTTCTTTAAAAAAAAAAAAAAAAAAAAAAACCTTAATTGTTTTTTATTTAGCGTATTTGTGTGTATATTTATCTGTGTCAGCTTCTTTAAAAAAAAAAAAAAAAAAAACCCTGACTTGTTTCTCACAGACAGCTAGAGGGAAGCAATAGATTAGATATCTACATTAAGCAGGAAAATCTGGTATTGTCCAATGCATGATTCTTTTTGTAATTAATAGCAAACAGGTGATGGAATTAATAAGCAAAAATGTATCCTGGCTAAACCAATAGAAATTCCTGGGCAAGTCATCTAAAGAAAGACTTAAAATTAACTAGTCCTGTTAATCAATTTAGGACAAAATTTCTTATTGTAACTTGAAACAGGAATCAATCCCCTAAAAAGCAAGTAATTGCTAGCTCAGCAATTAGAAAAGCAAAATCAAATTCCAGCAGCTGATTAAAAAGACTGTCAAATACAATCAAGGAAATATTCCAACTTATACAGTATGCGGAACAGTATTTTTAAAGATGGCTTATTTAATAGGAAGCAACTAGAAACTAAAGTTAGTTCAATACCAAAAGTTGTATATTAAGATGTTATTAAGACAATTACGTTGTACAAAGTTTGTTCTAAAGTGGTTAGTTTTAAGCCATAACAAATCTGCATGGTGATTAATCACACACAGACAACCTTCATAGTAAATATCACTTTCTCCTTTCATAATATTAGAGTAGCATGTGATTAAAATGATCTATTATTCAAAGAAAACAGACATTGGTCAATGATATGAGCAAAGTTAAACATATGCACAGAAGTGGACATTGTGCCAATGTTTGGACAACCCTGCAGTGCTACACAGTGGATTTCCTGTGAAGGAGACATTTAAAACTCACAGACCAAGTCTATAGACATTTGCTCATTCAACATGGCTTCAGAGGAAGGAAGATTTTTTAAAAAGGGACTAACAGAAACTCAGAATGGATTTTGTTAGTGACAAGAGTGCCCTCTGCTGTTGGACTTTAGGAATAAAAGGAAAATGTCTTCTCTATCTGTTAGTCTGTTTTTCTATGGCTGTTAGTCTGATTTGGTCCAATTAAACATTTAATTCCTCTGTATGTTCACCAGGTAGATAAATACATAGTTAAAATTTAAAAATAGGTGAGTAACATCAGTTTCAAACATCAGAGTACATTTTTAAACATCAGACTATGTTCATATGATAGTGATTATAGGGTAGATATCTATCATACAGTTCTATATGAATTTTACTCTAAAGTAAATCCCAGGATTTATTATTAATTATTTGTAGGAACCATGGCTGCCTAAACAATTCCTTTGGTCCTCATGTATTTCTCACTCACACATCATACTAAGTCATGGATTTTTAACTGCACCTTATGAAAAGCAGACCCTTAGCCAAGGTTCACCCAACAGACCAGGGCTGTCAAACTCCTGGCCTGCAGGCCAGATGCGTCACGTGCTGGCCATGCCCCCGCCCAGTTTAGTGAAGGGGGAAAAAGTCCCGATACGTCACGTGACGCCACCGTGACGACGTGGGTTTGACACCCCTGCAACAGACTAAACCAAAATCAGGTAGCTTAATCACTTACTTTGTTTCCTCTGCCCTGACATTCTGTAAGTTTCAATATATGAAGTATTTTACAGGGTTTCTATATGACAAAATCTTCCAACAAACTGGATGAGATTAAAAATGGCAAGACAGATCATCAAAATAATGAAAATTAAGCTCTATACATAGTGAAGGAATTTGGAGGGACATTGTTAAAGATCTTCCCATTTTCAATGTAGGACTGGAACAGATTTAAATGACATAAGGCATGTCCACATCTTACTCCAGGTCCACAAATGGAGCTAACTAGTTAACTATGAATGCATTTTTGTTAAGTGTCACATGTGAACCAAGCTACTGTGGTTTACAACTATGGCACAATTATATAATGTCCTTGTTAATTTGTGTAATTTAAGATGGAAAGCTGAGTGAGGGGTTACATATATTATTATTTGTGTTTCTTAGTAAGCTTGTAAGAGTAAATAATTAATTCTTCAAATTCTCCTTAATCCCAGCCAATTTTTTGATACAGTTAGGAAGAGAAAAAGGTAAAAGACTGATCAAGAAATCTCCACATGTACTTTTGTTTTAAGAGAATATTCTAGATTTTGGACTTACCATAGGAGGGATCAAGTTGACAAGGGTTCAGGAACCCACTTGGCTATATAGTTGATTTTGGGCTAGTTAGCATCTTTCTGTGTAACAATTCTCAAAGGATTGGTGTGGTGAGAATAAAATAAAATGCCCTCAAGTGTGCTACACTCAACTTGGAAAGAAAGGGATGATACAAATGTGGTAATTAAGAAACAACATAAACGTAAGAATTATTCATTCATTACTGAATCTGTTCAGCTCACAACAAAAATCTAATTAACATCTGTGTTTAAATTAAAAATTTCATAATGATCAATGATTTATTAAAATTTAAAAATATATTATTGTTACTGTAATTTATTTTTTATTCAGTTATATTAACTGGATAAAAATGATGGTAGACACGTAATCCGTAGCTGTGAAGATCATTGTCCTGGTGCCTTTATCGTATTTGTGGAGTTTGGTGTCATTTAACATTCCACGTATAGGCACTGGGATGAAATCCTCTAAGTCATTCACAGTGGACACAAAGTGGAAGTTATTTAAGAAACTAGACAACCAAGGCCAATTCCCTCGACATAAAAGTAAATCCCAAATCAATTTCAAAGCCTTATTGTTGCTGGGAAAAGCTTGTCATTAGAAGATTTGACCACTAAGTGGCAATCTTAGCTTGCCAAAGTAAAAACAAAAACACAAATCTCCACCCACTCCAGCGCATTGCAGATACCTGATCTTAGAACAAAAATGTAGGTGGCAACTCAGACCGCCAGTAAAATAGACAGTGATAAAGGCTGGAATTTATGATATGCTATAATTAAAATGAAAGATCAGCAGGAATAGATTTTTTAAATCTTGTCAATAGGAATAAGGGATGAAAAAACAAGACAAGGAAATCCTGGTGAGACTGGCTTTCAGGAATGCTTCCCAACCCTTTTACCAGCAGTGGCCAAAGGAGATGCCTGTATTTTCTTTTGTGTCACAACATAATATGGGGTGTGGGGAGGTATGCATGTGTGCATTCACATCTTCTCCTAGGGACTAATCAGTGTCTGTACATACTGTTGTATATGTTTGTCTGGAACAGCATAATCAATGCGGGTCCCTTTCTGGTTTGTGTGCATGTGAGGATGTTGTGTTTATGTATTTGCTGCACCCTCCATTTTGTGTTGTCTTTGTCAATATGTGCCCTGAAGGCACAGGATCAGCTGTTTGGGAATGTGATTCTTATTCTTTCCGAAACTTATCCTGCACTAACTCATAATCAGTATTTTTTTTTTTATAAACATCTTAGAATAACCATGTTGGTTCAGCCAAATGTTGTTCCAGAAATCGTCAAGATTCAGATGAATCGGGTAAATCCGCACAAAGAAGACATGAATATAATAGCGCCCTTTTGCCTGATTTCCCTAGTAACGTATTAACTGTGCCTCATGGGCAAAACATGGGATGTAAATAATAAAAAAAAGGACATATTTCTTCTGATACTGGAGAAAATACACAGTATCATTTGTAGTAGCCACAATTAATTCATGAAAGTCAACCCTTATTTAAAGCCACCCAACTTGATAGCTATTATATTTTAGAGTAAGTTATAAAGACCCATCTTCTTTTATTTGTTATGGAACTTCCACTGTTCATCTTTAATCAGTAACTCAGACTCTAGTTATTATGTAAGAGAGATTCCCTTTCTCCACATTTTCTGCACCGTGCATGAATTTAAATATTCCATTAAAATGTATTTATTGCAGTGCAGACTGTTATAAAAACAAGAGAGCATGCATAAATATATCTTTCACCGATGTAAGAGTACTATTATTCTATGACTAAGGAAAAAAGAGTACATAAAAACATATACATTTCATATGATTTTATGTTTTAATGATTGTTTCATATATACTGACCATTATTTTAGCAACATGTTTGCCTTAGTATTTTATTGTGCTTTACTATGTCCTGCCAATTTTGCACGTGGGTGGTATAAAACATTGGAAATAAATAAATAAAATATATAATCCAATGGCAGCTGTTATGTATAAGTTGGGTTGACAAAATCAGAAATGAAGAGGTCATAAGCCGCCTGGGAAAGCCAAAGGAAATCATCAAAACATAAAAAAGCCAAAGTTAGAATATTTTGGACATGTGATGCGACATCCAGAAAACTACAGCATACTTCACTTAATCCTCCAAGGAAAGATTGAAGGCAAACAAGGTCCAGGCAGAAAAAGAACATCATGGCTTCAAAATCTAAGGGACTGGTTTGGACAAAACTCAACAGCACTTTTTCGTGGGTGTCCGAGTGCCTAGCTCCCGCTCCCGTCCTGCAGCCCCGGCCTCCCTCAGCAACCCGGGGAAAGCGGACACCCAGAAAGCTGCCAGACGCAGGGAGGGTCGCCCGGCAAGCCATAGAGGTTCCCCCTCCCCCGACGAAGGCGAGGAATCTCCGGCTAGAGTCCCTAACCCCGGGGCCACCAGTGGGAGCAGCGGTGAAGATGACCCGATGGTAAGTGAAGCCATCCACCCCTTCACTGTCAAAGTCAGACTAGTGGTGCCAGAAACTGGGGCGCAGGGGGATGTGGAGGCAGTAATAGACACCGGCTGCACCAGGTGTCTGATCTGTCTCCCCATTGTCGAGCAGCTAGGGATAAAGATGCGGCCCCTAACTCGCCCCATACGCTTTGAGCAAGTAGATGGGACACTGATAGGCAGAGCCTCTGCTACACTAGTCACCGAACTCGTTAGGCTGGAAATGGGACATCACCGAGAGCTCATCCAATTCGTAGTAGCCCCCGAGATGACAGAATCGGTCATATTGGGACTCACTTGGTTAGACAAGTGGGGACCTACCATTATGTGGGAAGATGGCTACCGAAAAATAAAGATAGGCATCGGCCCCTTACTGCCGATTCCACCCAATAGCTGCCAACCGGAGATGTGTGCCAGCGGGCCCTGTCAGTTGGAAACAGCGGCAGCCACCACAGAAGCACCCCCAGGCTGTCCCCAGGTCCCCAAAGAGTACCAAGACCTGGCCGACGCTTTTAGCGAGGAAGACTGCAACGTCCTCCCTCCTCACCGCCCAACTGACTGCGCGATTGAAATTGAACTAGGGGCTAAACTACCAAAACCAAAGATGTATTCTATGACCCCGAAGGAGATGGCCGAGCTGAGAAAATACATAGATGCCAACCTCGCCATGGGCTTCATCCAACCCGCAAAATCCAGAGTAGCACCCCTGTACTATTTAAGGAGAAGAAAGATGGGGGGGTGAGACTTTGCATGGATTTTCGCGGAATTAATGCGGTGTGCATAGAGAACACCTACCCCCTACCCCTCATGAAAGATATGCTGAACCATTTGTCAAAGGGCAAAGTGTTCACCAAGCTAGACTTGAGAGAAGCATATTACCGAGTGCACATCTGAGAGGGAGACGAATGGAAGACTGCTTTTAACTGCCTGCTGGGCAGCTTCCAATTTAAAGTCATGCCTTTTGGGCTCCAAGGAACCCCCGCGGTCTTCATGCAGCTGATTAACGAGGTGCTGCATGAACACCTGTACAAGGGAGTCCTAGTTTACTTGGACAACATTCTCATCTTCAGCGAAACGCTAGAAGAACACATTAAGCTAGTGCAGTAAGTCTTGAAGAAACTCCTAGCAGCGAAGCTCTACGCAAAGCTCTCTAAGTGCGAGTTCCATAAAACCTCCCTAGACTACCTGGGCTACCGAGTGTCAAGTGAGGGAATTGAGATGGATCCAGGGAAAGTGAAAGCAGTGCTAGACTGGCAACTCCCTCGCACACGCAAACAACTCCAAAGTTTCTTAGGGTTTGCCAATTTTTACAGGCAGTTCATACCCACTTTCGCTGAGGTGGCCTTACCCCTAACCAAACTTCTGAAGATTGGGCCCCTGCCAGCTAATCCACGGCCAAATCAGCCGTTGGCCTGGATGCTAGACTGTCAGAAAGCATTTGAAAAATTAAAGTGCCTTTTCGTGGAAGAGCCGATTCTTCAGCATCCCGACCCTGAAAGGCAATTCATTGTCCAAGCCGACACCAGCGACGTTGCGGTGACGGCGGTGCTCCTCCAAAAGGACCCTCAGGGTCGGCTATTGCCCTGTGCTTATGTGTCCAAGAAACTGACCGACACTGAGCGGCGATGGGCAATATGGGAGAAGGAAGCCTTTGCAGTTCTCTGGGCGCTCCTCTCGTGGAGACACTTCCTAGAGGGAGCCAAGCTGCTTTTCGAGGTCTGGACTGACCATAAGAATCTCGAAGCCTTGAAAACCCCTCGGAAGCTTTCCCCCAAACAAGTCCGCTGGGCGCAATATTTCCGGCGATTCAGATATATACCGGGGGGGAAATCTGTTGGCGGACGCACTATCAAGGAAACCCCAATTCGAGAGCCGGCGGGAAGAAGTCGTCCACACCATCATTCCCACCCACCCCAGATTGCGGCGCAGGTCACTACCAGGAGTCAGGCCAGGCGCAGAGCCAAGCCCTTAGAGGAGAAGCTGACAGCTGAGCTAAAAGTGGCACTTCCAACAGAACAGTGGCTTGCTGAAAATCGAGAGACGTTAACCTTGAGGGAAGGACTAGCATGGAAAGGGTCCAAACTCTACGTCCCCAACAGCTTGAAACTGCAAGTCGTACAACGCAGTCATGACTCACGGCTGGCCGGCCACTTTGGATTTCTAAAAATCCTACACCTGGCGCGGAGGAAATTTTAGTAGCCAAAGATGAAGGCAGATATGCAAGACTACATAAAAAGTTGAGCTACTAGTGCCACTATGAAGATGAGATCCGGGAAACCCCCTGGGCTGCTCTAACAAGTGGCCGAACCCAGCTGGCCATGGGAAGAGATTGCCATGGATTTTATAATTGAACTCCCCGAGAGTGGGGGAAATAACGTGATCTGGACTGTCACTGATCTATTCTCTAAGCAAGCTCACTTTACTGCTTGTCAGGACTGCCATCAGCCAAGAAGCTAGCCAAGATGTTTGTCATTTGAGTACGAACGGAGCCGCGGAAAGCGCAAACGCCATGGTGGAACAATACATCAGATGTTATGGGGATTACCAGCAAGAGAACCTGGCGGATCTGCTACCTTTCGCAGAAGTGGCTTACAACAACACGGTGCACAGCAGCACTGGACTGACCAAAAAAGCACTAGCTGATGCCACAGAAGCGTATAAAAAGCAAGCCGATAAATCTCTCCAACCCCCCTTTCGGGTGGGAGACCGAGTTTATCTGTCAACAAAATACATTAGGCTAAAATTACCTAGTAAGAAACTAGGACCTAAATTCTTAGGACCTTTCCCCATAGTGAAAATGATTAACCCAGTAACAGTGCAGCTCAGCCTCCCCTGCATACTAGGGAAAGTGCATCTGTTGTGGCCCGCCAGCATCCTGTGCAGTTGATCATGGATCCCGAGGATGATGAGGCGGTTGTGGCGAGGTACCATCGGCCCGTGCACCTGGCACCCGAGTCAGAGAGCGAGGAGGTTGGAGAGGACTTGGTGCCAGAGGCTGAGAGTCAACCAGGGTCTTCTGTACCTCCTGAGGAGCCCATCAGGGCCGAAGAAGAGGAGGAGCCTCTTCTTCTTGATGCTCGGGCACGCAGGGCTGCTAGACAAGAGTGGCTACTCAGGAGGAGGTCTCCTCATGAGTAGAGCTGCAGGCTAAATGGCCACACCCTTAGACTATTTAAGCCCTGACCACGCTTAGCCTTGTTGCAGGAAACGTTTATTATTACTCTTGATCTTTGTGACTCCAGTCTGCTCAGTTCTTGTTCCAGTAGGAGCGGCCAGCTGTTAAGATTATACATTAACAGTGGGGGTTTGAAAAAGACTCTTCTGCCTTTATTTTGTTTTCAACGACTCCTAAGAAGTTATTAGGAGACCTTTATTATTAGTAAACAAACAGTGTTTTGCAGTTTGTATGTGCGTATTATTGGTGGCTCGTCGCTGGGGCAGAACAGATTGTTTCCTGCCAAGCCACACACAAACCGGGATTACAATGGACCAGCTTTGTGCTGAAAACGCCCAGCTCCAGTAGCAGTTAGCTGTGATGGCCGGCCAGCTGGCTCAGATTCAAGCCCAGATGGCCCCACCTGCTCCTCCTCCTAGTCCACAGAGAAATTGCCCGGTAGCTGTGCCAGACAAGTTTGCTGGTGATGTGACTATGTTTCCGGCTTTTCTGGGACAGTGCCATTTGTTTATGGCTTTGCGGGTGGTGGATTTCCCAAACAACCAGGATAAAGTGGGTTTTGTGATAAGCCTGCAGCTCGTTGGGCCACGCCCTTACTGGTCCAGAATAGTCCCCTCCTCAATGATTTCAGGGGCTTTTGTGCACATTTGGAGGAAATGTATGCAGACCCGATAAAAGCCCAAACCTCAACTAGACGCTTGAAAGCGTTAAAGCAAGGCCGGCAACCCCTCTGTGATTATATCAGCGAGTTCCGGTTGTTAAGCCAGGACTCGGCCTGGAATGAGGCAACACTCCTGGATGCTTTCCAGGATGGCTTATCAGACAATTTACAAGACGAATTGGCCAGAGTGGACATTCCTTCCACGCTTAATGAGTTGGTACGTCTCTGCCTACGTATTGATGCGAGGTTGCAGAGAAGGAGCTCTTGTCGTGCTGCCCCGACACCTCGTGTACCTACAGTTGTCCGTGAGACCCCGGCTCCACAAGTGGAGCCCATGGAACTTGGTGCAGCCAGACCCCGTTTGTCAAGTGCTGAAAAGGAGACGTTGGGCAGGGGGGTTGTGTTTGTATTGTGGGGAGCCCGGCCATTTTGCCATTTCTTGCCCCAAGAAGGGATGAGGGGCGTCTGTTCCCGGCCCTGCTTCTCAGTCCCAGTCTACCCTGTCGGGAAACGGCTGGAGCCCGATTTAGTAGAGACGCTGGGTCGGGCACGAAATAAAACAGACTCACGCCCTGCGGAAGTGGATCCCGGACCTCCGCGTCATTTGATATTGGACACCCAGGTGTTTGTGGCCAATCACGCCCGCGGGATTCCAGCTCATGCCTTGGTGGACTCCGGCGCAACCACGAACTTCATGGATGAGGCGTTCACTCTTCATTGTGCCGTCCCATTGTATTCGGTGGATCCTCCTATGCTGGTCGAGACTATAGATGGTCGGGTGCTTCTGTCTGGGCCGATTAAGGCCATCACGCAACCTGTGTGCTTGACCATCGGACGGCATGAGGAGGCCATCCAATTTTATGTGACGGCTGGACTCCATTTCCCCTTGGTTTTGGGACTGGCGTGGCTGTGGACTCATGATCCTCACATCCTGTGGTCCCAGAATTTTATATCCTTCCCAAGCCTGCAGTGCGTGGATCATACGCGCCAAGTCTGCGCAGGCCAGGTGCAGGGGCCCCCCGACGTCTCGTTGCCAGCCGACCTCTCGGACTTTGCTGATGTCTTCAGTGAGAAAGAGGCGGATCAATTGCCCCCGCACCGGCCGTATGATTGTCCCATTGACTTGCTCCCGAACACGCTGCTTCCTGGACTTTGTGGACAAAAACCTGGCCCGGGGTTTTATCCGGCCCTCGTCGTCACCCCTGTCCGCTCCTGTCCTATTTGTGAAAAAGAAAACCGGGGACTTGCGCCTGTGCTATGACTATAGGAAACTGAATGCCATTACAGTGCGCAACCGGTATCCTTTGCCCTTGATCCCTGAACTCATGGAAAGACTCCGGTCGGCTACCATTTTCATGAAGTTGGACCTGCGCGGCGCTTACAACCTGGTGCGGGTCCGCGAAGGAGATGAGTGGAAGACTGCGTTCGGTACTCGGTATGGCCATTTTGAGTACACTGTCATGCCATTCGGACTAACCAACGCTCCTGCGGTCTTCCAACACTTCATGAATGACATTTTCCGGGATCTGTTGGACCAGTTTGTCATGGTCTATCTTGACGATATTTTGATCTATTCGACATCCCGGAAAAGTCATCTCCACCATCTCTGTCAGGTCTTGCAGCGTCTTTGAGATCACCACCTCTATGCCAAGCTGGAGAAATGCCAGTTTTATCAGTCCACCATTGATTTCTTGGGCCATCGCATTTCTCCAGAGGGCATAGCGATGGATCAGGGCAAGTTCGAGGCCTTGAAAACTTGGCAACCTCCTCGTCGGGTGAAAGTCGTCCAGCGACTCCTGGGGTTCGCCAATTATTACCGGATGTTCATCCCGGGTTTCGCCACTCTGACCGCGCCCCTCACTCAGCTCCTGCAAAAGAAAGTCCCGTTCCAGTGGGGCGTTCCTGAGCAGCAGGCTTTCCTGGCCTTAAAGGAGGCCTTCATGAAGGAGCCGATTCTCAAGCATCCAGACCCTCACCGTCCTTTTGTGGTGGAAGCGGACGCGTCGGACATTGCCATCGGAGCCATGCTACTCCAGGCTCATGCGGATGGCGGTCCTCTTTTCCCGTGCACTTATTATTCCCGGAAGTTGAATCCTTCCGAGCGCAACTATACTATCTGGGAAAAAGAGCTCCTGGCCATTAAGACCGTGTTCGAGACCTGGAGACATCACCTCGAGGGGGGCCGACACCAAGTGGAAGTGCGGACGGACCACAAGAACCTGGAGTTTCTGCAAACCGCATGGAAACTCAACCAGCGTCAGATCCGGTGGTCCTTCTTCTTTGCCCAATTTCATTTTAGAGTCACCTACATCCCGAGTGGGCGTAACCAACAGGCGGATGCACTATCCCGCAAACCCAAGTACGCCCACGTCGAGGACCCGTGGCCGCCTTGGACTATTCTGCCCGTCGAGTCGTTCGCAGCTGTCCACACCCGTCGACCTACGTGGATAGATTCGGGAGACACAGCGGCAGGACGATTTCGTCAAGCAACGGAAGCGGGAGATAGGGCCTGAGTCTCCCTGGACATTCTCGGATGACCTCTTGCGCTTTCGAGAAAAACTGTACGTCCCATCGGGGCCGCTCCCAGGTCTGATTTTATCCCAGTGCCATGACAACCTGGTGGCGGGACATTTTGGTCTCTTCAAGACCCTCCACCTCATGTCCCGGACTTTCTGGTGGCCTCGACTTTGCCACGACGTGCAGTTCTACGTGACCTCCTGTGTCCATTGCCGTCAGGCCAAGTCGGCCATGGGAGCGCCACCTGGTCTGCTTCAGCCATTGCCGATACCAGAGAGACCCTGGGGCGCCGTTTCGATGGACTTTCTTATGGACTTGCCCCCGTCTGCAGGCTTTACGACCATGTTCATGGTGGTGGACATACTGATGAAGATGGCGCATTTCATCCCCTGTCGAGGATTGCTGACAGCTCACGCCACCGCCCGCATGTTCATCCAGCATGTCTTCCGGTTACCCGGCCTGCCGGATAGGGTCG
>QLTV01001132.1:2031000-2055646 GCA_003457575.1 Thermophis baileyi
GTCATATCAGACAGAGGGGCCCAATTCACCGCCCAATTCTGGAAAGGACTGATGTCGGCTCTGGAAGTCCAGATTTGTCTGTCGTCGGCGCATCACCCTGAAACTGACGGAGGCACTGAAAAAGTGATCGGCATTCTTGAGCAGTACCTGCGCTGCTTTGTTAACCAACAGCAGGACAATTGGGCAGAGTACCTCGCAGTGGTCGAATTCACTTTTAACAGTTCCCAACGCACCTCCACCCAGACCACTCCTTTCCTAGCCAATTTGGGATATCACCCCCGTTTCTTTCCATTCACGCTCCCTGATTCTCCAGTTCCCGCGTCGGACGAGTTCTTGTCCGAGCTACAGGTCGTTCACCAGTTGGTGAAGTGGTACTTGACCAAGGCCAAGGAGGACTACAAAAGGGTCGCAGACCGCTCTCGGCAAGCAACACCACCGTTGGCTGTAGGGGATCGAATGTGGCTCTCAACCAAGCATCTCCCCTCCGTCTGACCGGTCCGCAAACTCGACCATCAATATCTGGGCCCTTTTCCGGTGGAAGCGGTCATTAATCCTGTGGCTTATCGCTTGACCTTGCCGCGGTCTCTACATGTCCATCCAGTGTTCCACCGGTCCCTCCTTGTTCCTGACCGGCCCACCTGTCCGCTCCGTCCACCTGCCCGTCTCCAGCCAGTGCCCCGTGTTCGCGAGGAATCACCAGTGTACGAGGTCGCCAGCATTCGCGACTCCCAGTGGATGAAGTGCCAGTTCCAATACCTCATCAAGTGGAAGGGGTATGGGCCGGCAGACTTCACCTGGGAGGATGCGACCTCCGTTCAAGCTCCTGACCTGGTGCGTGCTTTCCACAAACAGTTCCCGTCTCGACCGCATCCAGACCGACAGACCCGGGGGAAGGGCCCTGCGGTGAGGGATAGTGTTGTGGCCCACCAGCGTCCCGTGCAATTGATCATGGATCACAAGGACGATGAGCCGGTTGTGGCGAGGTACCGTCGGCCTGTGCACCTGGCATCCGAGTCAGAGAGCGAGGAGGTTGGAGAGGACTCGGTGCCAGAGGCTGAGAGTCAACCAGGGTCTTCTGTACCTCCTGAGGAGCCCATCAGGGCCAAAGAAGAAGAGGAGGAGCCTCTTCTTCTCGATGCTCGGGCACGCAGGGCTGCTAGAAGACAAGAGTGGCTACTCAGGAGGAGGTCTCCTCGAGAGTAGAGCTGCAGGCTAAGTGGCCACACCCTTAGACTATTTAAGCCCTGACCACGCTGAGCCTCGTTGCAGGAATCAACATTTATTTTACTCTTGATCTTTGTGACTCCAGTCTGCTCAGTTCTTGTTCCAGTACGGGTCTTGTTTCCTGCATTCCCAGCTCTGGGAGTATTGCCAGATACAGTAAGACCTGCTCATTTATCTCTTGGACTCCGGCCAGCTGTTAAGATTATACATTAACAGTGGGGGTTTGAAAAAGACTCTTCTGCCTTTATTTTGTTTTCAACAACTCCTAAGAAGTTATTAGGAGACCTTTATTATTAGTAAACGAACAGTGTTTTGCAGTTTGTGTGTGCGTATTATTGGTGGCTCGTCGCTGGGGCAGAACAGCATCTAGTATTCCATTGCAGCCTATTGAAGCCTGCTGTCAGTTCAAGGTTGAGACCGCAGCAAGCAGCACCTCCCAAACCAATTGTAGTACAGGGTGAGACTCAATATGAAGTAAAAAAATATTTTAGATTCTAAACTATAGATTGCAGTATCTAGTTCATTGGAAAGGATACCCTTTGTCAGAAGGTACATGGGTTAAAAGTTGGGATGTAAAAACTGATGCACTAGTGAAACATTTTATGATAAATTTCCCAATAAGCCAAAGGGTCCTCCTGGGGGGGGGGAGAGGTGGTTAACATGCTGACTGAAGTAACCTCCTGCCTTCCTCTCGTGCTAGGACACGATTTTCAACTGAGGGGGGGGCTGGCAGCCCTGGAAGCCATCTTTTTCTTTGGAGCTTCAGGGCTGCCACATTTAGTGCCTGGGAAAATGGGAGGGGGGATTGCAAGGAGTCGGTGGAGGATTAGCCACAACAACATTCCTTTCTCTGGGAGTCAAGGACATTCGGCCTGCACCTGGATGGGAGTGACTGGGGGTTGTCTCCAGTTGGGACAATGAAATGATTGGGCCATGTGATGGACTTGTGGGTGCAGGGGATGGATCTTTGACTTTCGTTTGGGTGGGGAAAACCCGGATCTTTCAGATTCGGGTTTTCCCAGATGTGCCAATATGACATCTCTAATAAAGTGGAACTTTTAGCCTTGGAGTCTTCATGCTTTGGGGGTGTTACTTGGAACCCTGACATTCTAACTGAAACCACAACTGTGCTTATGATCTTTACATCCTTCTTTCCTTTGCTTTATAGACCCATGAAGGTTGTACAGTAAGTATGGGAATTGATCTAAGATTTTTTCATCACTGTAGTAACTGCAAATGATTGCTAAATGAGGCAGTCACTAGCTGAGGACTACCTGTAATCCAAGAAATGTATACATTTCAGATAGCACAATTCAGGAATTTATTTTGAAAATGTATCTTGTACAAAAACATCAGGTATAAACAACTAATACTAGAAACCAATATGTTTCACATTAGTTACGGAGGTTTTGACTGTGTCAGCAGTATTAATAACATAAACACTTCAGTAATTTAAGAACACTGAAGTTACATATTTTGTTAAAATATACTCTTTCCATTATTTAATTAGCTAATGATCCAAAATAAGCAGTTTTGGCATATGTTTCAGCAGGTGTATAACTAAAGTGCTAATAAATTAAGGAAATTTGAAGAAATCAGGGATTTCTTAATTTAATCACAGCTAAAGACATATTCACTAATATGTATATATGAAGATACCATTAATTTCAGAGAGAACCACATAGGGACAGGACCTAAACTTTTTGAATTGGGGTGTACATAAATAAAACAGACTAGATTCAAAAAATATATAAAAACAATATGCAGTTTACACTGATACACTTGATACAATGACTATTTTCTTACCTGATAATGTATTTCTTTTGAATCAAGTTCTCTAATCTGTAAAATCAGAATTGTATAATCAATTACACCTCATAAGGAATGGTAATGTGTGCACAGACATAGACAAACCCTGTTCAAACATTTTCTTTGCCTTCACATTTTGGATGGGTTTTTATTGGGCTATCAAAAGTCTTGCTTACTATCAATATAGTTCAACATTCATAATCTTTTTTTTACATTGCATGAAGATATGCATAATAGAGAAAGAAACATTTACCGACAGACCCAAAATATTACATGGATGTGTGTCTACATTTAGAAGAAACTAGACAATAAAGGATTTACTTTGGCCATGCCATGTGTGGAAATGCATTGGAGAAGTCAATGATGCTAGGAATGGTTCGTGGGTCAAGAAGAAGGGGCAAGCAAGGAACTCGCTGATCTTGATACCTTCAAAGCTGATAAAAAGATGAACATCCAACAACTGAAAGAAGCTGTGCTTGACAGGGTAGCCTGGAGAGCACTTGCCTATAAAGTCGCCAAGAGTCGGACACCACTGAATGGTTAAAACTAACTAAGACAATAAAGGGTCATTATTTCAGAGATATTCCTTTACTTAAACAGAGAAACAGAATGACCAAGAACAAAAAAGCAGTGAGAGTGGGATCAACTTCCAATTTCTTGCGGGCTTGACCATGGCTGATCACCCTGCAGCAGCCAGTGGTAGGACTGGTCTACCTAGCTTCTAGAGGGCCAGAGCAGAACTGGTCTACTGGTTCTCCAGGTGACAGAACAGCAGCACTGAAGTGACCACAAATTTGCCAGATTTCAATCCCACAAGAGTCATGTGTCCCGGATTTTGGACCCAGCCCATTTGAGGTACCTTGGTTCAAAAAAATGTTGCCTTATGATGCACTTTCACCCAGTTAAAGGTTACAAGCACAAGTTATACCTTTAACTGAGCTATTGAATAACCCACAACCGGTTGGATACAAACACCACAGTAAATCAGACAACTTGCTTATAAACCACAGTCACTAGAATTCACCCAGTGCACTAAAGCCCAAGTCAACCAAACCAATTAGGGCTCAGTGCAAGGCATGAGCCAGATCACAATATGTCACTTTAAAAATCCATTGCCACAACAAAAGTTAAAAGAAATCATCAAGACAGAACTGCACATTACTCTTAAGAAATAAGCCTGGATTTAATACGATGGATTGTAAAACTAACGAATTCAAAGCCCTGGCACTCCTGAAATCTGACTTACAAATGATTTTAATTTTTTATTTTTAATAATATTTAAATGCTTGAAATGCTAATGTTATTTCATTTGTGATTTTACAGTTAAAAGCTGTAATGTGTGTGTGTGTGTGTATGAAAGTCAAGCTTGAGATTATGACCTATGTTTCTTCCCACTTTCATTTCACAACTTTATTCTCAGCACAAAATAGACTACTAGAACAGTAGAGATATTATAAAACCATCTAGTTGTGACACTTTTTCCCATTTATTCCTAATACTTATAACATTTAATTAAAAGCCATAAAATTAAAGGTACATACCATAAAATTAAAGGTAAAATTAAAGGTTTCAATCTTAATAAGATGCGATCCAAACCTTTTGCAGGATATTCCGATATTAAAGCAACAAAATTTATAATGGATCCTTCTGCAATCTCAGAATTCTTCATCTTTAAGTCAATAAGTGTCATGATGTTTTTATACCAGCATCACTTATCACTTCCCAGAATATAAATAGTTCCAAAAGAGGAAGGGCAAATTTCTGTTTTGATACTACCCTAATTATATCCTATAGGTCAGCATTTACTACAGAGGAAGTATACACATTCAGTAAGACTAGTTAGAAAATAGGGGAACTCTAGAAGTACATCAATGAGGAAATAGATGTAGGATTAAAAACTCCATGTTTTCAAATCATTATATGCATTTTGAAAATCATTTCAACTACTAACATTTAAATTTAAATATGAAGAACCGGCAATATCTTAGCATCACATAAATCTGTTGATTCTGAATCAAAGTTTCTACAGATATATTATATTAAATAAAGTATGTCACACATATACTTACTAAAGATGTGGTGTAAATTAAACAAGTAAATTAAAAATAAACTTTATAATGCATCCAGATTGTTAATGCTGGGTAGTGTTATGTTTTCCTATTTGGTTTCCTACATCCATTTTTAAAAAGACCATCTGTCATAAACATTTATAACATACTCTTTAACAATAAAAAAGGAATGCAAAAAAAAGTGTCTGCAGTATATCTCATTCTGACTGCAGAATGAATAACTGAATGAATGATCAGGTTTCAGCAATTATTTAGGACTATATGAATGAATGATGGAATAAAAAAGGAATTTAAAGATCAGTTACCTTAATAACCTTTCCTTAATGATTCAAATGATGATAAAATTAGGAAGGTTTAATAATACATTAGTTAAGCTGGGGCAGGGACCCTATGGCCTCCAGATTTTTAGACTTCTATATCTCCAGATACCGAAGTCTCACTACCTCAGGTATTTTATCTGGAACTGATGAGAAACTGAAATCTACAGACATCTAGGTGGTTGCTAATCACCAAATATTTAACCCTCTATCCCAGTGGAGATCTGTTCACTGGTATGTTAGTACCTACTAGATTTCTTGCACATGATAGCTATCTAGCAGGAACTTGTCCAGGCAATTTCTGAGAATGGGACATGATTAAATGGAAGAAGAAAAAACCTCATCTATCTATCTATCTATCTATCTATCTATCTATCTATCTATCTATCTATCTATCTATCTATCTATCTATCTATCTATTGTATCTCTCTCTCTCTTTCTTTCTCTCTTTCTCTCTCTCTCAAAAAAGAAAAAGAAAAAGAAAAAGAAAAAGAAAAAAAAAAGAAAAAGAAAAAGAAAAAGAAAAAGAAAAAGAAAAAGAAAAAGAAAAAGAAAAAGAAAAAGAAAAAAGAAAACTACAACATTGTCTCCTATGTGGGTGGAAACAACCCAGACCTTTCTGTGGAAATACTTAAAAGAAAGAACACATGCCTCGAACATTTAAAAAAGGTAAAATGAATACTTGAAGTGGGTAAATCTGAGAAGTATTTTTACCAATTTGCCTTTTGATAAAGGAGTATTTAATGTTTGGATAAATTTACCAAAGCAGCTATTTGTGAGAGTGCTCATATTACTCTTAATAGCTTCTATTTAAATCAAAACAGTTATAGCTACACCACTAGTATTTTTTTCAGGAAAAATAGTTTAATAAAAAAAAGTACCTCCCTCCCAAAGAATATATTCAACTTTGTAAACTCACCTGTTTAAAAATTCTCCAATTTCTCCTGGAGATCTAAGAAGAAAATGAAACCTGCAAATTTAAATTCAGAATGTTAGTTTATTGTAATTCATTGGTTTAAGGAAATGCATTATAAAAAAAGGTAGACTACATAATATACATGGTGATAAATACCAGCAAGTATTTTGGAAGTCTTTCATCGATGTATAAGCTGATTAAGACACTGGGAATATTCCCTTACATACAAATTATCTCATTTAGTGTTCTGCAGTTTGGCATTACATTTAAAGCATTCTTCCTGTGTTATTCTTAAGACTTTCTAGCGAACTTCCTTCTCTTTACCCATATTAAATATACACTAAGAAAGTATTTTTGAAATACAGAACAAGGATTATAGAGTCCCTCGGGAGTTGGGCGGCATAGAAATCTATCAAATAAATAAATAAATGGGTTATTTCCAGTCAAAGCCTCAACCACTAAGCTCAAACATGTTCCGATAACTTGGTCATCTCTTGCTCATCACCCATGATTCAGCTACAGTACTGCTGGCTGTTCTCAGAATCACACAGACAAGGTGGAATGGCCAGATTCATTTGCTGTCTTGTTGAGTAAAGCTTAACAGAAATCAAGAGAAACAAGGGTTCTCCAGACCACTATAACTATAGTAACAACAAACCAGGGCACTTTCCAGATAAAACTGATCTCCAATGTTTAAAACATCCCAGTAGAGGTACATTAGCATCATACTGCCTGCCTCCTCCTCCTCCTCCTCCTTATTCCACCCAACTGCAAATGACTCAGGGTAGTTCACGGATAGACAACAATAAAAGGAATAAAACTATACAAGAATAAACAAGATGACAAGATGACAAACCAGAGGAGCAGCAAAAATAAACCCACACAACTTAAAGGGGCTTTCAGTTTACCCTCACCAAAGGCCCAAGCAAGAACTAGCTCTTCGAAAAACCAGCAGGATGGGGACCATTAGGATCTCATGGGAAACCTCATTCCAGAAGGCAGGCATTATGACAGAGAAGGAGTGCTTCCAGGGCGTTTTTTAAGCAAGGGCATCTAGAGTGGGTCAAACCGACCCCTGATTGAATCAGCTGGGCAGATATGATGGGGGATAAGCATCCTGAATCACACTCAGAAGCAAAATGGCAATAAGTGCAGCTCATAGGCAGGAGTCTTACATGGTTATGAGACATGCTCATCACTGCCTGTCCTGTTGCATTCTGTACCAGAGTGGTCTTCCAGGACAGTCCCTGTACAGCGTATTGCGGCAGTCAAGCCATGACTTATTTATCTAGGAATAAAAGTATTTTTGCCTCTTATCCAATAAGTAGTTTTAAAATGCAAAGTTATTTTACATTCACTGAGAATAAGACAATTGAAACAGTTTTATTTTTCTAACTGTTAGGTCCAAAACCAAGAATAGCATGTGATTCTTCCAGGATCAGTTTCTCTATTGTTTTCATAACTATGAACAAACTTTTGTCAGACTGAGGATTCTACTCCACTATCTGCATATACTATCTGAATATAAATATTAGGGAGGGGTTGTCTTCACCCTTCCTCTCACTGGTAACATACAGACTGAGTTGCTTCTTACTCCTCTAAAATACATTTCCTCCCTCCCGGAAATCCACCTCCTTTCTACATTCCATTACAATGACCTTCCTAGGGTGGTAGAGAAATGTCTCAAATTCAGGGTCAACCTCCAATTAAGTCAATCCATTACTCAAGAATATTTTAATCATTTAAATACCGCGGCAATTACTTGTTCTTCTAGATCAGTGATGGCGAACCTATGGCACGCGTGCCACAGGTGGCACGCAGAGCCGTATCTGAGGGCACGCGAGGCGTGGCCCTATGTCAGCTCCAGCACGCATGTGTATGATGGCCAGCTGATTTTTGGCCTTCTTTTTGGTCGTTTTCGCTCTCTCCAGGCTTCAGGAAAGCCTCCTGAAGCCTGGGGACGGCAAAAAATGGCCCAACCGGAAGTTCACTTGTGTGCTCACCCCCAGCCTCCTTTTCACTGTCAGAGGTCTTCAGGAACTTCTTCGGTTTTGGACAGTTGTAGCCAGGCCTCCCACACCTCGGCCCATTTCTTCTCCAGCCAGCAAGGCTTTTCTGAAAGCCTCTGCAGCCGATAACAGAGCTCCGGATCAATCCGGAGCTCTGTTATCGGCTAGAGAGGCCTTCAGGAAAGGCCTTCAGGAAAGGCCTCTGCAGCTGATAACAGAGCTCCGGATCAATCTGGACTGAGCATGTGTGTGGGGGGGCAGCGTGGGAGGTTGTGCAAGCATGTGCGGGGGGAGGGCAGTGCATTATGGGTGTGGGCACCCGTGTGCACGCTATCGCGTGCGCGCGCACCCTTTTGGCACCCGAGCCAAAAAAGGTTCGCCATCACTGTTCTAGATGATCCTAATCTGCATCTTATGTAATTTAATTTCTGACAGCATACAAAGTTGTTCATAATAGTGACTATCAATTAGACAAAAGGTATGCTGAGTCTCCACCTTGTAGAGAAGTAATATTTTGCTTGGTATTTCTAGAACTCTCTGGATCTAGACAGGTTAATTCCACGACCCTTCTTTGAGCTTAGAACAAACATGGAGCTACTTCACTACTGCCTTCCATTAGATACCCATGAGGAGATATAACCCTGATGTAATAAACTCCATGCACCTAATGTTCCGCATTATATAATTTGGCAGAATTATTACATTTTCCTATCCCAATTAGTATCTATATTCACTATAATTCCTTATACCTTTCTTAAACTGACGTTCTTTTTATTAAACGCCCACTTTCAACCAGCAAAAGTCTTCCGATAAGTTCCCCCCCCAAGCCAAATATAAACTATTGTTATTGTTGTCCAAGAATTACTTGAGCTACTTTTAAAAACTGTTTTTATACAAACAGCAATTCCTTATGTTATAATGAATTTCAATGTCCTTGTTTCAGAGGCAATTGACAGCGTATAGTATTAAGGTCAATCACAAAAGAAGGAAGATGCAAATTTCAAATTTGTTCAGGTACTTCAAAATTCAAGATACATGTGATAGTTTTTAATTCTTGGCATACAAAAATGATAAATCGCAACAGTGTAATACTTAAGTGACAGTGCGGTAGTGAACAAATCCACTTAACCGTATTTTCTAAATGGCCAATTCAGAACCTGCAACACAGCAGTCAACTATGTATTCTGAGAAAAAAGCTTAGTGTACATGCCAAGTTTGAGCAATCACACTTTACAATCAATTTAACTCAGGGCAATACACAACTACTGCTGTGGAAGTTTCCTGCTGTGAAAGAAAATGAAGTCATTACTCCCCCTCACCAAAAAGTGGGGGGGAGTGTAACAGCACAGTCAAAAACAACTTACAATATGACTAAGATAAAATGTTCCAAAATAAAATGTCTAGGCTCCAAACAAATTTCCAATAATATTTTGTTTGTCCTCAATTGTTATTCTCTCTCTTCTTTTCAAAATGGCACATTAAACAGAAACAAAAGATGCCCATCAGGAAATATGGGTCAGCCAGCCTTTCTGCCCTTCTCTTACTGATCTTAACTTGCTGTAGGAATATTATAATATTAACTCCCATTGCAAATGGATGTTTTCAAGATGGAGCCTGGATACTCTAGCAATCAGAATGTTGATCTTCCATCTCTAATTCATTCAACATCTGATGATGAGTGAGACATAGAATGTTAAACTTGTCTTAACATTCTCTTTACTCTGCAGATGAATAAACACTTCTTATATATACAGTAGAAGCTAGGCTAAGATATAATGTATTTAAGCATTCTCCCTTAACCTTTCTGAATATCTCCAGATGCAAACTGGACCACCTAAGAATGCACAATAAATATCTACCTTAATTTTTTTATATATTAAGTAAAAGTTGGGTTTTTTAACACTTGCTGATTTTGTATGGCTCAGAAGCCAAGGATGGGCCTGCTTAGTATTTGAATGGCAGTCTTCCAAAAATATTTGGCTTGTAGACTACACAGAGAAGTTTAAGACACCATCTTGGAAGAAAGCAATGACAAACCATACCACAAAATCACCATGTTTGACCTAAGGGAGACTGAAAATTTAAGTTTGGCTTCAATTTGTTTATTGTGATGAAGCTTTTTCTCTACCCAAACAGCAACTCCTATAGGATGGGTTACAGATATGTTAATGTAAAAATTAGCAACTTGTCTCTCAATTTTAAATGAGAATTCTTTGGAATTCACATGGGATCACAGGATGTAGGCATCTTGGCAGCTGCATAAAAAATGTGTTAAAAACAACAAAGTGTTTCTTTGACTCTGTGTTAATGTGAAGTGCGGAATGGATTCCATTGAAGCCCTCCAGCTGTGTACTCACCAACAGCATGCAATCAAACATAATAGCAACACAATAAAAACATATTAGTGGTCAATATTATTGTGCTGCTGGGTTAAAGAACCTTGGCAGTCATCTTATTTCTCAACTCAGTTAAAATTTCAGGATAAAACTTTTCCAGGGTTTTTCTTTTAAAGAAAGGGCCCTAGTTTTTATATATTCTTATATTTTTCTTCCCTTCTTCTACTTTCACTATAGAATAACTCAAACAGCATAGCTAGTAGAAAATTACATTTCAGATATACCTGATGTGTGACTGGAACTGACAGCCATGCAGTTAATCTCTTGTCAGGATAATTAATAACATTTCCTGGAAATTAGCTCTCTACTATGAGAGAATCAGGACAGGTTGTCCCTATGACCAAGATGTACAAGCTGGCAGGCAACGTAACCTTTGTAAGACTTAACATAATTTCATGTAAGAATGAAATTGGAGAACTACTAAATTATGATACTTCATCATATGGTTAGAAATAGAAATATAATCATAGGGCTGGAAGGGGCCTTGGGGGTCTTGTAGTCCAACCTCCTGCCCAAGACAGGAATTCTTATTCCATCATAGATAAACGGTTGTCCAGTCTTTTCTTTAAAAAATCTGCAGCGATGGAACAGTTACAACTCTGTGCTCTTCCAAGAACTAAAGGCTTCTCAGAATTATTAATCCATGTTGATTGATCATCAAATAAGCAGCAGAAAAATTACTTTGAAGTTCAGGAAAATACTGTACCTGGACAAGCAAACTGAATGTTTATTGTTGTAAATAGCAGCTTTTAAAAAATCAAGAAGCCTAAGACTGAAGAAATGCTGAAATAATTGCATTTATCCTGGCCTACCCAGTGGTGGGTTGCTGCCTGTTCGGACCGGTTCTTTAGAACCGGTAGCTCTGACTCCAAGCCGAGAGAGAACCGGTTCTCTGTATCCATGAAAGTGGGCCTGCCCGCCCGCCCCTGGGTTATACTGACCTTTATCTCTGCTTCCGAAGCCCAGCTGATCAGGGGCGGCAGATTGAATTGCACCTCCACAGCTGTTTTCCGTGCTCCTTGCCTAGTTTGCAATGTGGAAGTGATTTTTTTAAAGTACTGAGCATGCGCAGAGGATCATTTCCGGGAAGGGACGTGTGCACTTCCGGGAACGTGCACTTCCATCACGATGTGAACCGGTGGGGAAGGTAAGTAGAACCCACCCCTGGGCCTACCACCGTAATAAAATCTGAATCTAGTGCAGTATGTATGGTTCTCATGTAAGCAGCATTATGCTGAAAACAGTCAAAGTTAATGATTTCATTATGAAATAAAAACTGTAAAAGATATGTTTAAAATTACCATTAAAAAAAAACTGAAGACAAACCTCAGTGAAACAGATACTGTATTTTAGGAACTCCTAAAATTAATTGTGCAGACTTTAACTGTGACATCTCTGGTCAAAATCTCAGCACCTCATCTTCTCAAGATAGACATCGTTTTGATCTTATATAGAGGGGGAAAAAATCACAAATGACACCACAGTTCCTTCTTTTCCTTTTATGGACAAAAAGCAGAAGAAAAGCAATTCAGTTCAGTAAAATGCTGATTTCAGGCATAGGCATTCACTTTAAAAAATGTGCAAGTTGTAATGCAAGTCTCCCTTTCTCCCTTGATGAAAATGGATACATCCCAAATGAATAAACAAACAAACAAACTTTTGTCTTCTCAAATATTTGATGAGTTAGATGTTGTTCCTATAATGTATAGAATAAATGCATTCTATACATTAGTTTCCATGATGGTTTAAGTGTGCTCATGGTTTTATCAGTAGTATTTGACTCATTTTAAAAACATATTAAACTGAACAGAAGAGTAGCAAAAATGCACATATGCATTAGTTGCTATTTACAGTTTTTACAGATGTCCTACAGTACAATGTCTCCCTCCATCAACATGCTAAATGCTGCCTTTGATTTAAAAAAAAGTATCTTAACACAAATAGGGAAAAAAAGGCTGAAAAGCTAATTAAAAACCCATTATTAGTCAGCTTGTGCAAGTATCAGGAATATTATACAGGCAATTTCCTCAGTGGCTTGAAGGATTTTGTTATGTCCTGGTTAGATGTCCTAATTTTGATCATATGCAATTGAATGTGACAGTATTCATATGGCACTAGAGAGGGCTTTTTCCTCTAGAGAAGAAAATATTTTTCTAATTATTTTACTTGATTAAAAAAAAAAAAAGAACTACACTCATCTAATTCTGCTGACAGCCGGCTGCCAGCAGTTCGGCAGTTTGAGTATCACCGCCTCAAGGTTGATTCAGCCTTCCATCCTTCCGAGGTCGGTAAAATGAGAATCTAGATTGCTGGGGGCAATAGGCTGACTCTGTAAAACCGCTTAGAGAGGGCTGTAAAGCACTGTGAAGTGGTATATAAGTCTAAGTCTTTTGTATCTTGTCTTTTTATGTACACTGAGAGCATATGCACCAAAGACAAATTCCTTGTGTGTCCAATCTCACTTGGCCAATAAAGAATTCTATTCCATTCTATTCTAAAAAAAAACATAATATAATAAAAAAAAAAAAAGTGCTATTGCTATCAGAGTTAAAAGATTATGGTGGAACAACAGGCCATCACCCAGGCACTTGAAGAAGAAACGAGACCCCAAAAGCTTCATAACAAATAAAGAAGGAAAAATTGTGCACTGCAACTAACACGTATCTTTAGTCTCTGAATCAAACCAGCACTATTGTGGCTGGACGAACAAAACAGATGATGGGGAAGAAATTCAAAATCTTATAGACGTTTTCCTTAATCCAGTACTGTCAGATATATCAAAATATAAGAGAATTAAAACATCCATCACCCTCCAACTGGCTTGGCGGTAATGAATAACATAGTCCGGCACATCTGGAGGACAATAGATTGGAAACGATTTCTATATAAAGTTTAGGTAAAAAAATAGAGTTTTCATACAATGTTGAAAAATTTACATACTATTGAACTGCATTCTTTACTTCTAGCAGATCAAAGAAGAAGTAATTGTGTTCTAGCTGCCTATGAGAGAGACAGTGACACAATTAAGGTCCTTTGGTCCAGGGCTGGCTACTTCTGAGGAATCATAACCTTCTAAATGACTGCAGAAAGCAATTCAGTGATACTGTAGCCAAAAACTGTCCCCTTTGGGTCACATTTTAATTGTGTACATGGGAATGGAGGTTTCTCAGGGATGAAGTGCTCCTTCCTTACCCTTAAATCCCAAATTTCCCACTACTAAAAGTCAACCATCTTGCCACAGACTTTTGCCACAATTTCAGAGTGTTTGTGGTCCACAAATAGGGTAGTTGGGAAGATCACATATGGTTCATGGGCTGCCCATCGGTCAGTTTCACAGCTAGCACAGATTCAAATGAGGGTTTCTAAACCAAACTCAACACTTTAGTCCTCCAGTTTGCTTTGGACGCTGATGAGATAGAAAAACAAAAATATGTGGCTCCTGAGAAGAGGTCAGTTTAGTGGGTCACTAATGTGTAAATTTAGTCCAAGTGCTATAACATACTGTCACCAACTAGACACGGCATTATTGTATATTTAGATTGAAATTATAAACAAATGCAAAACTATTAGCTTCAGGTTGATATTCATTCATTCAATTTCTATAGCCACCCATTTCAGTCAATGACTCTGGGCAGCTTACAATTCAAAAATGTTATTTATTTATATTTTACATTCCTAAATTGCCCATTTCTCTCAAAGAGATGTTGCAACACTAAAAATACTAAAAACATTTTAAAACTGTAAAAAACTAAAAACATCCAAATATACATAGGAGCAAGATATTGGCCAATTAGCAATATAGCCAGGAAATGGTGCCCTTGACATATTCAGCACCCCAGGTTGCTGAAGGCCTTATGAAAGGCAAACAGGCTGGGGCCATTCTAATTGCCAAAGATAAATTACATATTCAATATTGAATACGTACATACAACAGATACATATGTACACAGGAAAAGGAATTGAAATATCCAAGTTTGGAACATCAAGAGACCCAAATGTTAAGAAAAAAATATAAAATGTACTTATGACTGAAGACTAAAGTTAATTCATCAGACAATCTTGTTCTATGTATTATGGACTCGTCAACAATGATTTTAAAAAGATGGATATCAAATTTTTTGCATTGGCATTGTAATTTGAGATTTCTCTGACTCATATTATTTGGTCAGGTTTCTTTATGGCTCTTCTTTGTTTTCAAGTAATTACATCTGTTAACATAACCCTGAGAAAACCCACAGCAGTTAGTAAATGAGATGCTGAATTATACTCCAAAATATGCAATTTTATGAAGAACTGGCTGTATTGAGTCTGAGAGTTGGCAAAGAGAATTATCCTACATAAGTCGAAATGAATCAACACTTCACATATTAAAGAATGGATTCAAAATATGTGTTCCCTCTTGAACTTTAACATTTCTTAATATTATAAAAATGAGAAGATGAAACAGGATGTTTCTATGTGGCCTAGATTTAATAAAATGATAACAGAATCAAATTAATTCTATATTAATATTATAAGAACCAGTTGGATGTAGTTGTTAAGGCACCAGAAGAGAGATGTTGAATTTTAGTCCTGTTTTAAGCACAAGGCCAGCTGGATGACTTTGAACCAATCATTCTCTCTTAGCCTCCACATCCAAAATGTTGCCAAAAAACTGCAGGGACTCATTATCAGGTATAATTTCCCCTCTGCTTGTATTACTACTATTGTTTTTATCTTTATGGACTTTTACAATAATTATGTATTTCTGTGCATAAAATGAATAACTATAGGTAGGCGTATAAACACAAAGAGTAAGTTCTGTTCAATTCAGTTAGCTGTGAGATAGTTTTCAAACACCCATCATTGTCATTCCCCAACTACTCAGAGCAATTGGATGGTGATCTATGATTGTCTTCACTTTTGCTGCCTTGAAATTTTAAGAACAAACAGCAAAGGTGGTAGAAGCTCAGGAACCAGCAGGAAGTTTAAGGCAAGACTCCTTGTGTGAAGAAATATCTCAAAAATAATACAAATAAATAAACCAAAACATCATCCCTCAGCAACAACAAGCTGATCTAGAAATAAACCAGATCAGCTTTCCAAAGCTACCGACACCATGGGAACACAGAAGTTTGGAGTTGCTTTTGAAGTGGTACAAAATCTGTCTGTAGAAGTGGCTTCAGTACTGGATAAAGATGCAGATGAGGTTCTTATAGTTACCCAAAACAAATCTTAAACCACCTAAACTTGCTAATGTATGAAAAAAAATAAGAAACTATTCATTTAACTGCTATTTTGTATTTGTTTGAATTATGCTATATAATTTAGAAATCTTATTTTATGTAATTTTCTAAGTCTACTATAAGTTTTCACCCGATCTGGAATTGTCTATTAACTTTAATGAAATTGTACTTCCCATGACTGGCATAATGCCATATCAACATTTTTCAGATTTTCTTCTTGTTATTACTTGCAGTTTCGGACAGAATACAGCAAACTTAAGATATCCTTAACAAACACATCCAGTAGTTTTTGTATTCACTTGTGCCACCTTTCCCCTTATATAAAGGAATAAAACAAAATTCTTACAACTGCCAAGCATAGATCTATACCAGTAGTAATTCTTTTTCATTCTGATTTCTTTCACTCTGATTTCTTTTCTTCCACCTCCATTTTTTTCTCAAATTTTATTATTGAGATCATCCACAAAATGGCCATTCCCACGTTCAGAATCTCTGATCTCCCTTGCACCCTTCTCAAATTATCTCAATCAGTCATAACAATCAAATCAATCAAGTTTATATTCTTTGCCACGTGTGAATGGGTTTACACTTAAACCATGTTCAAAGCAGATCTTTTCAATGCCTTTACTAATTACCATTTTCAACATAATCACTTTTTCTGTACTCAAAGTCTCAATCCTAGTCATCTATTCATGTCACTTAGCAGAATAATTTTCCCAGATATTATTCAGTCAAACCCTTGTAAAATATATCCCCAAAGTCGTATCTAGTTATTTCATAATCAGCCTTCATTGAAATGTTGTGCAGTGGTTAGAATGCAGTATTGCAGGATAACTCTATCCACAGCTTAGAGTTCGCTCCTGACCAGCTCAAGATTGACTCAGGCTTCCATCTTTCTGAGGTCAGTAAAATGAGGACCCAGATTGTTGGAGGCAATATGCAGATATTGTAAAATGCTTAGAGAGGGCTGTAAAGCACTATGAAGCGGTATAGAAGTCTTATTGCTATTGATTCCTGCTTTCAAACACACCATTACAGCCTAGGTTACTCCAGTTCATTTGCTGATGTATATTTCAGATCTATCATTCATAATTAAAATTACATTTCCACTTCTAGGCATACATTCATCAATTATATCCCACAAAATCAGACCCTCTCTCTTCAATTCCATTACATATTTCCCCTTTTTCTTAGTTTCACAGGCACCAAGAAATCAATTTTTCTTTCTTTCACTTTATATCATATAGTAATATATATAGTATATATAGTAATTCATAATCATTAAATTGTTCTTACATTCTAAATTGCAAACATCTATAGCTGCAGTCATCATGAGATAGGCCATAGAGATTGACCTTCACCCACCACACAACATGGTTTTAATCAACTGCAACTTTCACCTAATGCTTTTTAATAAGATAAATAAAATAGAGACTAAATGCAAGAATCATATAGGCTATGATAAAACCATTTTTAAATAAAAAAGTAACAAAAATAATACAAAGGTTAATGCAGTTTTATTATTTCAGTATTTTTTATAAAATGTAAAAAAACAGTCACTAGCAGCATAGAACAAAGTCACAGAACTAATGCACTAATTAAAAGCATTCCAAAATAAAAGCATAAAGCAGTGAGACAGAGGATTATACATTCCTCAAGACAGAATGTTTCTACAGAATCACACAAAGAAGGTTCATCTGTTAGTGTACTGAAGTTTTGCTGGAAACTGGGCAATAAAGAGAAAGTTAATCCAACCTACACACTACATAAATAAATAAGAGAGAGATAACATGGAAGCCATAGACTGTTAGAAGGCATTTCCAGGGAGAGGACTAGCAGCTAGTTATCACAGATTCCTAATCAACATACCCAAAACTCAATTAAGGTAAAGGTAAAGATTTCCCCTTTCCAGTTGGGTCCAAGTCTAGGGGGCGGTGCTCATCTCCGTTTCTCAGCGGAGGGAGCCAGAATTGACCAAAGATATTTCCATGGTCATGTGGCCAGCATGACTATACACCGAGGAGCATGGAACACTTATCTTCTCACTGAAGTGGTACCTATTTATCTACTTGCATTTGCATGCTTTCGAACTGCTGGGTGAGCAGGAGCTGGGATAAGTAGCATGACCCCCACTCCATTGCATGGTGCTTGGGTCTCGAACCCGAGCTGCCAGCTTTTCAGCTGACAAGCTCAACGTCTTTAACCGCCGAGCTAGTAACAGAGTTGGAAGGGACCTTGGAGTCTTCTAGTGCAACCCCCTGTTCAAGCAGGAAACCCTATAGTATTGATGGCGAACCTATGGCACGCGTGCCGGAAGTGGCACGCAGAGCCATTTCTCCCGGCATGCTGAGCCATCGCCCGTTGCTCTTCCAGGTTCCGGTGCGCTGGCCAGCTGGTTTTCATGCGCACGGGCGTGCCGGAAACCGAAAGAGCAGCTGCCCATTGCACATGCATGCTCCAGGAAGATGATCTTCCTGGTTTGGGGATCCCGGCGGTCGCTTCCTCAGGGAGCAGAGCAAGGTAAGCCGGGGCTTCCCTCCCTCCCTGATCAAGCGGGCTTCTTCCGTGGCCCCAGGCAGTCCGGAGAACCGGTGGACCAGCAGCCGGTGAGGGCGGGGTAGGGGTGGTGCGCTGCCTGCGCAGATGACCCCATGGCCTGGGCCCCTCCCCGCTGGCAGCTGTTGTTCCCTGCCTGGCAGCAGCACTCTCGGCCCCGCCACCTCGAGTGGAGCCTCTTGGCTCGCTCCACCGGCCGTGCGGGTACCCAGAGCTATGGCCATTGTCGCGTCCCTGTGGCCATCGTTTCCCTCCCTCCCCACTAGAGGCTTTTTTCCTTTCCAGACCAGCTCCAAGCAAGCGGTGCAAAAACTTCAGCAGCTCTTGCGCTGCCGCCTGCACTGCTTGCTTGGAGCTGCTCTGGAAAGGAAAAAACGCAGCCGAATTAGGCAGGACTCGCCCCACCCAGGTCCCTCCAAACGGGTCTCCCTACGGTAGCCTCCCCATTGAACTACGCTACCCGACAGTGATCCCCACCCCAAACGGAGCTTGCTCTTCCGAGCGCCCGCTTTTTCCTGCAGCAAACAAGCGCGCACATTCGTGGGGGGGATCGTTAGGGGGGGTCACATGCGCATGCGTGTGGGGGTGGGACGCATGGGGGGCATTGCATTATGGGTGTGGGCACACATGCGTGCTACCCCCCATGCTCCCCCCGCTTTTGGCACGGGACGGCAAAAAGGTTCGCCATCACTGCCCTATACCATTTCAAACAAATGGTCGTCCAATCTCTTCTTAAAAACCTCCAGTGTTGGAGCACCCACAACTTCTAGAGGCAAGTTGTTCCACTGATTAATTGTTCAATTTGTCAGGAAATTTCTCCTTAGTTCTAGGTTGCTTCTCTCCTTGATTAGTTTCCATCCATTGCTTCTTGTCCTTCCCTCAGGTGCTTTGGAGAATAGGTTGACCCCCTCTTCTTTGTGGCAGCCCCTTAGATATTGGAACACTGGTATCATGTCACCCCTGGTCCTTCTTTTCATTAAACTAGACATACCCAATTTCTGTAACTGTTCTTCATATGTTTTTAGTCTCCAAGTTCCCTAATCATCTTTTTTGCTCTTTTTTTGCACTCTTTCCAGAGTCTACATCTTTTTTATATCATGGAGACAAAAACTGGATTCAATATTTCAATTTTAGTCTTACCAAGGCATTATAAAGTGGTACTAACACTTCATGTGATCTTGATTCTACCCCTCTGTTAATGCAGCTTCGGACTGCACTGACTTTTTTGGCAGCTGCAGCACACTGCTGGCTCATATTTAAATGGTTGTTTACTAGGACTCCAAGATCTCTCTCACAGTTACTGCTATTGAGCCAGGTATCACCTATTCTCTACCTGTCCATTTGGTTTTTCTTGCCTAAATGCAGAACCTTACTTTTCTCATCACTGAATTCCATTTTGTTAGATAGCGCCCAGTGTTCAAGTCTGTTGAGATCCTTCTGCAACTTGAGCCTATCTTCTGGAGTATTGGCTATTCATGCTGGTGTGGTCTGCAAATTTGATGAGTTCTCCTTTTATCTCCTCGTCTAAATCATTTAACTCTACCCTTTAATGACTTGCTTTACAGGGAAGTCCACTATGCCTACTTCCCTCCTGAACTACGGTCCTTGAACATGAAAAGCAAAATATAATAACTTTTGCATAGGTTTACCATTTGATTCATGTAAGACCACTTACATGAGCAAAAACCTGTACTTTAAGTCTGTCAGTACAAGAGATCTATTACTAGAGAGCCAGTTTTGTGTTCTTGTTAAGGCATCAGACTAGAAACTAGCAAATTGTGAGTTCTAGTCCCAACTTGGGCACAAAGCCAGCTGGGTGATCTTGGGCCAGTGTCTCAGCCCTAGGAAGGAGGCAATGGCAAACCACTTCTGAAAAACTTTGCAGGGACTTGTTCAGGCAATCTCTAAGAATCAGACACAATTGAATGGAAGAAAAAATAAATTACTAACCCTAAGTTAGCTCCATCTCTGCTTGTGGCTAGCCAAGTTGCCTGCCAAAACGGCCAAATCTTAGCTCTCACAGTCAGCCTTCCCCACAAGTTTCACTTCTTCAATTCCTTTCAAACATGCATGAATGCTGGAAAGTATTCTTTTTTGCAACAAAAACCACAACTGTAATGCCAAAAGGAACATACTCTAAAGAATTTCAGAAAAATGAATGTCCTCAGAAATTAAAACAACTCTAATCCAATACAGGTAGTCCTCGATTTACAACAGTTCATTTAGTGACCATTCGAAGTTGCAATGGCACTGAAAAAAGTGACTTAGGACCTTTTTTTCACACTTACGACCATTGCAGCATCCTCATGGTCACGTGATTAAAATTCAGATGCTTGGCAACTGATTCCTATTTATGACAGTTGCAGTATCCTGGGGTCATGTGATCACTTTTTGTGACCTTCTGACAATCGAAGTCAATGGGGAAGCCAGATTCACTTAACAACCGTGTTACTAACTTAACAACTACAGCGATTCATTTAACTGCGGTAAGAAAGGTCATAAAATGAGGCAAAATTCACTTAACAAATGTCTCACTTAGCAACAGAAATTTTGGGCTCAATTGAGGTCATAAGTCGAGGACTGCCTGTATTGCTATTGGGGATTATGGGTAGAAAAGAATCAGAGAGATTCTAAGAGGGCTCAAGAATGAGACAAAATCTAAGTGCTCAGAAAAGAACTTTCAAAATAAGAAACAAAATGTTGTTATGTCAAGAGAGGAAGCAGGTCTCTGGCTCTTCAACAGGAACATAATGATCTATGAAAGATTTACACTATAAAATGAAGCACTATTAGGATTTACAATGTAGAATGAAGAGAGTTTTAGAGGGTGCCAAAAATAGCTAGGAGTTTGAACAAAAGAAGTTAATAAAGAAAATCAGGGAGTCATTCAACAGATCTATGCCGATAAAGATCATGTATATTTAAATTCTAACAAAATTCTGGTTTTGGGATTAAGTAGATTTAAAAGCATCAGTGTCCTTGCTTACTGTATGTCACTGATGCTGCATTCTGGGGTATTCCACTACAACCTCTCTCTCTATTGCAACAGTGGAAAGCATAATGGTTGATTCCTCAGCATTGCTTTCAAGAATCAAGAGATCATCTACATCTACGTACTGTATAATTGGTAACAGTTGTAAAACACATTTTTAAAGAATACAAAACTGAAATAAGCCCTTTGTAGTAAGCTACAAAATGACTGTTGAAAACACAAAGATTGTTCTTGCTCTGGCAGAGCAATCCCAAAAATAACTGCTAATTCCTTATAGGTAGTCCTCACTTAACCACCATTCATTCAGTGACTATTCAAAGTTACAACAGCGTTGAGCAAATAGTACTGTCAGAAGAATAATTTGGGGTTCCAACTTGAGCCGGGGCTGTGCAAGAATAAATAAAAATGAGATCTAGACAGCTGTGAGGAAAGAAGAAATATTTATTTCTAAAAGCAAATAAGTTTGCATTTAGGGACAGGCTGAAGAGAAATGGGGTACAGCAGATTTTTATAGGGGGTACTTTTCTGGGTGTTATATGCTGATTCTAGGGTGACACTTGAGGGGTGTGTGTGTGTGTGTGTGTGTGTGTGTGTGTAGCTATGTTTATTCTTGTGAACATGCAGTTCCTCTAGGCCAGGAGTCCCTAAACCCCCCCCCCCCCCGGTCCATGGACTGGCACCGGGCCACGGCATGCTATAAATCGGGCCATGCAAACAAGCGAAGTCCCATCCACAGGATGCAGGCAGCACACAAAATCATGCCCTCTCTGGGCCGCAGAAAAACCTCTCTCTACGGAACCAGTCCCTGGTGTCCAAAAGGTTGGGGGCCACTGCTCTAGGAGACCTAATTTAATTAACGGTTTGTGCTTACAGACCTTATCCATTGATATGTGGATTAGGTCTGGGTTAATTATTTGAGAAAGTTTGCTAATTTTAGTTGATTAACTTAGTTTCAGCTTGACTGTTAATTATCTAGTGGAGACACACTGATTCTCATTGTGAATTCTGTTCATATTTTAAGGGGAAAGTGGGAACGATATAAAGAATAAAATATATTTGGATATAAAACTTCTCACAGTACTTACAAGCAGCCTTCAAAGTTACAGCTGTGTCAGCAGCAGCAGCCTCTAGGTCAAGTGATCAAAATGTGGATGCTTGGCAGATATCTTGCTTTTATGACCACAGCATGTGCTTCAACTTCCCAACTGTCATCTTCCCATCTCTACCCGTTTGGATGCCCTGCACTCTGCCACCTACCCCTGCTTCCCCGGATGAACTTCCCCCAAAGGCCTTGCAAAGAACCAGCAGCCACGTGCACTTTGTCAGCAGTGGGGGGTGGGGGTAGGGGGGAGATGTTCAACTGGGGGCAGCAAAGGTAGGCTGTGGAATGGGGGGAGGGTAGATAGACATGGCAAAGGCCTCACAAAGAGCTGCTTCGGCCAGGCATGCCTCTTCAGCAGTGGAAGAGGGTGAAGGTCAACTGGGATGGTAGGGGGCAGCAAAGAGAGGTGGTGGAGATGAGGTGAGATATTGTAGTGGGGAGGATAGTAAGTGAAGTTGAAGCAGTGATGAGAGTGGCAGGACAGAATCATGAGGTCTTTGCCTAACAATGGAGCAACCTTACCTGCAACGACTGCAACCTGAACTACCAGAACTGACTTCACTAAGTAGTGTGGTCACGTGATGCTTTGCCTAAAGACCGCTTTGCTGAACTGCAGAAATCTAGGTCCCAATGAGGGTCATTAAACAAGTCTAATAACTATCTGTATTTGAAAATGATTTGAAGCCACAGTACTGGATCAACAGCTTCATCGCGCAGCGTATAATACAATTATGTCAAATTCCATTAATTATAGCTGTAATACAAACTTAATGTTTACACATATTAAATAGTATAATAAAATTGTACCCTTATCTGAGGACACACTAGAGGAGTTGACTTCAGCTCCCAGAATTTTCAAGGACGACCATGCTGACAGGGAAATTAAGGCCACACACCTAAAGGCAGAAAACATTAAATCCACATTATTGCTTTAATCGTTTACTATTTTAAGAATAGTACAGAATTTTTCTAAACTAAACTAATAAAATCATGAATAAAATACCTCAAAAACTCTTCTACAGTGGAAATATTCTTTCTGCTTGCCTCAGAAGTAGACAAGCTGATGTTTTCCAAATATTTTGGATGTTAAATCGAATCAAGTCCAACCAGCCAGTCCCACACAAAAGGTTATGGAAACAGTGGCCTAAAACATCTAGAATGCACTAAGTCACATATCCTTGGTTACTGTTAATTTACAACAGGGCAGTACAAATCCTTCCAAAGAAACTGTGTACAAAGCACCTCTCTTTGAATCAATAAAGGACCTATATGTTTTTCCAGGCTTCGTGGTGATGTCAAACACTCTTTCTAGCTGTATTTGCATGAATGTGCACGCAGAGCCACTTTGCTTCGCATGCAGGTGCATGGAGAGTCAGCTGGGAGCAGCTTACAAAAATAGCTGCACTGGCGTGGAAAAAGACATGACTGTTTCATTTGTTCAAAGAGGGTAGCTTCAAACATGTTCCTGCATGTTGCAGGGCTTCTATTTAAAAGGATCTGCAGTCCTATTTTATAAAATGGCTTTAAAAAAGACCCAACGAAAACAAACAAAGGCAACTTGTCTTTTCTTATGGGTATTCCGAGCACTTGATGATGTTCAAAGTTATCTGCTGCTTGATTTCCAGCTTGTCAATATAATTTCCGCACTACATCACAAATGTGACCGCATAATATATCATGTAAGAATCGGAGATTCTGTTCATTGCATATTCATTCCTATACATCTATTGGGAATAATTTACCATTTTTACCATTATAAGATATTTAATATTTTTTCTTTATTAAGATCACTCTACAACCCCAAACAGTGAGTGCTACTAATAGACTTCATAGACTCTAGAGCAGTGATGGCTAACCTTTTTCTCTTTGTGAGCCAAAAGCGCGCGTGAAAGCACGTGAAAGCGCACGTGCGTGCCAGCACCCATAATGCAATGCGGCCCCCTGTGCATGCGTGCATGATCCCCCCACACGCTCCCTCTGCCCCCCATGCATGCACACATAACCCCCCATGCTCCCCCCACCCCATGCATG
>QLTV01001132.1:2055671-2074717 GCA_003457575.1 Thermophis baileyi
CATTTTGGGCCTAGGAGGCCTCCCTGCAGCCTCCTGGGCCCAAAAACGGGCCGTGGGGGGCGTGTCGCACCCCACCTCCCATTTTGGGCCTAACAGGCCTCCCTGCAGCCTCCTAGGCCCAAAAATGGGCCACTGGGGGGGCGTGCCACACCCCCCACACTCCCCCTGCCCCCACATGCATGCGCACATGACCCCCCCGCACGCATACACGTGCATCTCCTGCATGCGCCCCACCCCCTGCGCATCCCAAAGATCAGCTGGCCGGCGGGAGGTGCACGCACATGCGCGGTGGAGCTGAGCTGGGTGACGGCTTGCGTGCCCACAGAAAGGGCTCCGCGTGCCAGCTGTGGCACGCGTGCCATAGGTTCGCCATCACGGCTCTAGAGGTTCATAGAGGCTCCTATATGAATCCTGACTGAGTTGGTGGCTTTGTGTACATATTATACTAAGCCATGTGATTTGTTCTGGGCTTACACAATGTGTGATCTCACTACTATAGTTTTAATAGTATATACAGACCAGGTCACTATGGCTCGTTTAGCAAACCATGTAAAAAAGTGGTTCTCCATTGTGCAATCCAAACACAAGTGAAATGAAACAGGTACTTCTCCAAATCTCAGGCAGCTATTGTAAAGACACATACCTAGAAATAAACAAGATTGTACTCAAGAGGATTTGTTTTTGAGTAGACAACATTGTGCAATTAGTTTCTTAGTTATTATACTACATCAGATTAAGTATTATTTATTTGTTTTTCATCCCATCTTTATTATTGTTTATAAATAACTCAAGGCAGAGAATGTACCTAGAACTCCTTTGTCCTCCTCCTCCTCCTCCTATTTTTCCCACAAGAACTACCCTGTGAGATGTTTTTAGAAAAGATGGACTTTTGTAATGGAATGTGGAAATGATATTGGGGAAACAGTCAGACAAGAGAGGCAGGAGCCCCCAGTGGTTTAACAGTTGGAGAAAGAAACTTAAGAAGGACCCATCCTCCCAATGGATTGAGCAGCTAAAGGTGGCAATGGAAAAGGTTGCACTTTCAGACTTACAAGATTCTGTTAAAGTAGCTTTACAATAAAGTAGATTTAGCTCATCTAGTCATATTTTTTGTCTAATTTACCTGGGAGGGCTGGTATCAGTCTTGTCAGTTTATTACTCTCTTCCAAACAGAAGAATTTCAAGAATGGCCTCTGATTCTCAAGGAATCCTGTTAAGCACTGGGCATCTGGCAGCTGTGTTACAATACCAACAGCAAATAGATGCCCAGGTGACAACTTACAGAATGCCGTAATACAACTAACGCAGCGACTGGGGCAAAATATGTCTCAATCCGCAGCAGTGTAACAGACAGCAGCTCAACCAATGCTTCTGTGTTTCCATGACAGCTTGCCAGAGACATTTGGGCAGGGGGACCAGGATCAATTCCGGTCATTCATCTCTCAGAATGAAATATTTATGGTCAGCAGACTGGATGGAGTGACTTTTGTGCTGAGTCTGCTGAAGGAAGCAACAGTTAAGTGGGCAATAGTGTTCACTAAGGGGAATGATCCAGTGCTGGACAATTTAATGCATAAACTCAAAAGGATGCTTTGGAGATCCCATACAGAGAATCATAGCTAGTCAAGGTTTTGGAATCGTAGCTAGTCAAGATTTTGGAATCGTAGCTAGTCAAGGTTTTGGAATCGTAGCTAGTCAAGGTTTTGGAATCATAGCTAGTCAAGATTTTGGAAACTCAAGAAGGGACAGAGGGCATTAAGGGAATATCTTTCAGTAGGACGGAATGACCTAATTGCTCTAATTGACCAGTTCATGGAAAGGCTAGCTGATGACCCAAGAGAGGAGCTGGTGAGGCAAGGTACCCCAAATACCCTGGAAGAGCTCAATCAATGTAGTACAGGTGGCCCTTGACTTACAACTACAATGGAGCCCAAAATTTGTGCTGCTAAGTTGAGACAGTTGTTAAGTGAATTTTGCCCCATTTTACAACCTTTCTTGCCACAGCTGCTAAGTGAATCACTGCAGTTGTTAAGTTAGTAACACGGTTGTAAGTGAATCTGGCTTCCCCATTGACTTAGCTTGTCAGGAGGTCACAAAAGTTGATCATGTGACCCCAGGACATTGCAACCGTCATAAATATGAACCAGTTGCCAAGTGTTGGATCATGTGGTTATGGGAATGCTGCAACAGTCGTAAGTATGAAAAAATGGTCATCAGTCACTTTTCTCAGTGCCGCTATAACTTTGAACAGTCACTGAATAAACTGTTGTAAGTTCAGGACTACCTGTATAATTATAGGTTCTCAACTGGAGTTGAGGGAAGGGGGAAACGGGAAGAAGAAATGAACCTACATCCTGTCCACCCCTCCCAATGACCTCCTTGGAATCCAACATAGGAGAACCCGTGCAAATTGGAGCAGCCAGGAGATCCCTGACATTGGGAGAGAAGCCAAGAAGAAGAGATCAAGGACACCGTGGAGCCCCTGGACCCATAGCCAGGTCATGCCTGGTAAAAGCACAGTCGATGGTCAAAACAAATTGCTGAACTTGTTGATGGAGCACGAAGTCAGCAAATGCTCAGCTTGTGCCCAGACAGTGACTCAGGGAAACTTTGTCGCCCCTTCCCCAATTCCCCCAGCCCCAAGCTCCAAAGCAGGGCCATCCACCATTTGAGGACATCTCAGGCAGCTGAGAACAGACAAGCATCTTTAATTGTTTCTGTTATTGTTACTTTCGATTTCCAGGCATAAGGTGGAGCTTTCTTCTCTCACAGACTCTGGGGCTAACTACAAATTTCAAAGATATAGAGTACAGTACAGAAACTAAACTTCCCAGTTCAAACCCTAGAATGTCCTATGACTGTTGTAAGTATTGGTGGGCAGCCAATAAGGCAGGACCGGCCCTACATCACACAGTGCTTTTACAACTGACATTCAAAGGTAACACAGAACGCATATCACTTTATGTAACTCCCTCCTTACAAGTACCTTATAATCTTGGGAATAGAGTGGATTCAGCCGTATGGCCCAGTTATAAGCTGGGAGCAAGGGACATTCTCATTTCCCTGACTTAAGTACCAACAACATTGTTTACTAGCAGTGAAAGCTGACCCTGCCCCCACACACAAACACTTGCAGGACAAGGGGGGAATCAGTGCTGCCAGAAAAGTATGCAGACCTCGCAGATGTGTTTGGGGAGAAAGCGGGAGCTTTCTTACCCCATTCCCATCCGCCCCCGCCCCCATCCCCCGCAAGTGATTGTACTATCAATTTGAAGCCTGGAGTCCAAATCCCAGTGAAGAAACAGTACCCCGTGTCTACTCCGGAGTTAGCCATCCTGAAGGAATATCTGGATGCCAATCTCAAAATGGGATTCAACCACCCTTCATCAGCATCTCAGCTCACATTCATCCCCCCCAAAACAAGAAGGAATTTTGTTTTGGATTCTGAATCTGAAGGAGTCAAAAACAAGGAGCCAATCTGAAGCAGCCAATCTGAAGGGAAAGGAAGGACCTCAAATGCAGAGAGTTCATGACTACAAAAAACTGAAGTAACAATTAGAAACCTTAACCTGTTCCTGCTTATCTCAGACCTACTAGACCAGTTACATCTTGGAGGCGAGTGCAGTTCTATTCCAAGCAGAGAAGGAGGGAGGGGGGATTTACTTCCATGTGTGTTTTACTTGAGAGCAGTCAACCCAACAGAAAGGAATTATTACATTTTCAATAAAGAAATGCTGGCAAAAAAAATAAGTCCCTTTTAGCAATGGAGACACCTGCTGGGATAGAGCAGCCCACTTATCCATTTAGACGAGGGGTGTCAAACTCACGGCCTATAGGCCGGATGCATCACGCACTGGCCCTGCCCACCCCCGGTTTAGTGAAGGGGGGAAAGTCGCAATACGTCACGTGACGACGTGACATCGCGAGTTTGACACCCGTGATTTAGACCTACAAATTTAGAGGTGCTGCAAAACACCAAAACTCTCATGCTCCAACAGATCAGGTGAATACAATTTTTCTTTGACTTTGACATCTCACACGTCCCAGGCTCTCAGAAGAACCTTCCAGACACCCTCACATAGAAGCTGAAGTATCAGGTTCCTCAATCATCCCTACCCCCAGCTGCAACCAACAAATTTGAGTTCCACCACAAGGCAGATGAACACAAAAGGCTGGAAGAAGGCAAGTTGTTCATCTCTGATTGGATTAAAGCAAGCAGCAGCAGGATCCACACACCAGGGCCTGGAAGGATGAACTCAAGAAAGACCAACAAAATACTGTTTCGCCTTTCACAATGGCGGGAGGGCAGCTATTGCACAATGGATGTTTATATGTGCCTCTTCCCCTGAGGGAGGAAGTACTAGAGCTGTGCCACGACAACAAGACAGCTGGACACAGGGAGATATTCAGAACCCAACAAAGAGCCCTCAGAGAATTTTGGTGGCCCTGCATCCAAGGAGGAATTAGGGATTATGTATTCTCTTGCTGTGTCCAACAAGCCAACTGGATTGCAGCCATTAAACATTCCTACCCCCCCCCCCCAAAAAAAATCCTGGGACATAGTTTCTGTAGATTTCATTACCGATCTTTCTCCAGTGCAGGGATATACTACCATACTGGTAGTACTGGATTTATTTGCCCAATTGGCCCATTTCATTCCCTGCAAGGGTTTTCCAAAAGCCCAAGAAACAGCTCAAAGTCTTTAGATATAGGGGGTTAGTCAATCATTTCCTAATGAATAAAGGAGGTCACTTTACTTCCAAATTTTTGAAGGCCCTCTTGCAATTATTAAATATTAACATTCATATGTCATCTGCCCATCATTTCGTTTCCAACTGAGAAGCTGAGAAGGTTAACCAGTTATTGGAGCTGTATTTAAGATGCTATATTTCTTACCAGTAACTCAACTGAACGCATCTCATACCTCTTCTTGAAATTGCTTACAATAATGCCGCACACCCCTTTATTGGTATGCCTCCATTCCAGGCAACGTATAGATTCTACACGAGTCTTACCAACAACCTTATACACCTGTATACCTGTATAAAAATGCAGTACCCAAAGAAAAAGAGGGAAATTGTATTATGGTACCCGTGTTTCCCTGAAAATAAGACCCTGTCTTATATTTTTTTGCCACCAAAAAAGGCACCAGGTCTTATTTTTGGGGGGGAGAGGGGGGGATATCATCTACTGACTCACCTCACTTGCATGCATTGCCTCCGGTCTCCTTTTCGCTGTCAGAAGCCTTCAGGAACTTCTTCTGCAGTCGGCAAGGCCGGCAAGGCTTTCCTGAAGGCCTCTGCAGCCGATAACAGAGCTCCGGATCGATCCGGAGCTCTGTTATCGGCTTCAGAGGCCTTCAGGAAAGCCTTGCCAGCTGCAGAAGAAATGGGCTGGCAAGGCAGGTGTCGGGGTGTGCAAGGCCTGGCTGCAACTGTCCGAAGGTAAGTAGTAGGGCAGCTCCACCCCCCCTATCCCCACCCTAGCTTAATTTTTACCTGTGCACTGTGTTGCTGTTCTATTTACATCATAATCAATAATTTTTCAGTGAAAAGACTAGTGTGCACTGTCTCCATTTGCCTTAAGTGCTGTATTTGCTAAATTAGATAGTTATAGCTTAATGGTCTATAGATCTACATAACTATTATAGAAGTGCATGAAAATGAAAGGGATAACTACTAGGAGTAACTTCATTCATTATGTATATCAATCAGGAAAATGCCTCCGGTCTCCTTTTCGCTGTCAGAAGCCTTCAGGAACTTCTTCTGCAGTCGGCAAGGCCGGCAAGGCTTTCCTGAAGGCCTCTGCAGCCGATAACAGAATATAATATTCACAACAGTGGAAGCATTTCTACTACTGGGTGAATTTCTAAGCTTCTCAAGATTTATATATTTTGTCTGATATTAGCTGCCACTTTAATTCTTTCTCTCCAACTCTCACTTCATCATAATTCCTATAAATGTAAGATTATGCAAGAATAAAAACATCTGCAGTTCAAAGTTACAAGAAGAATCTTTAAGACTCATCCAAAATTTACCTGGAATTTAGGTCACTAAGCGATGAGGTTGTTAAGTGAGTCATCACACCAATTTCATAACTATTTTTCCCATGGTCATTTTGCGAATCATGTGGTTGCTAAGTGTCATTAAATGACTGATTTTTCCCGCTGACTTTGTCAGAAGTAGCTAAGAAGATTGCAAATCATGATCATGCTGCAATCATCTAAGGAGCTGAGGTGGCGCAGTGGTTAGAGTGCAGCACTGCAGGCTACTTCAGCTGACTGCTAGCTGCAGTTCGGCGGTTCAAATCTCACCGGCTCAAGGTTGACTCAGCCTTCCGTCCTTCCGAGGTGGGTAAAATGAGGACCCAGATTGTTGGGGGCAATATGCTGACTCTGTACACCGCTTAAAGAGGGCTGTAAAAGCACTATGAAGCGGTATATAAGTCTAAGTGCTATTGCTATTGCTATGTGCATTGGTTGCCAAGCACGTGACCACAGGGGTGGTGTAATGGTTATAACTTTGAAGATAGGTTGTAAGTCACTTTTTCCAGCACCGCCATAATTTTGAATTATTGTTAAGTGGTCATAAGACTACCTGTAATTGTATAATTTGGACAAAGTGGATAAACTGATCAGTGGTCACACTGATATGAAAGATAGTGAATCCCACTGCCAATGAATTTGAACTGTGTAACAAAGATGAATGGCCTGTCTCACACTGATAAGGCTTTAAAGCATCATTTCCATCAGTGATTTGAATAAACTGATGGAATGCACCCATGCTAGTTCAGAGAAAGGTTTTTATGCTGAACAAAAATTATCACATGCACACACATATGAATTATGAGACTAAAGCTTCGAATCAGTAGATATTAATATAGTACTTAAATAGTCTTACAAATACTTCATTTTGCAACAGTTACCTTATTTTTGTGTATAACATAAATACATGGCTGGCTGAGGAATTCTGAGAGTTGAAGTCTACAAGTCTTAAAAGTTGCCAAGTTGGGAGAAACCCTATTGTAGAAAATCAGGCAGGGATGGGGATAGTATTACATGTGTCATCAGTTTAGAGTCCTTACACTGCCACAAATGATCCAAGTCCAGCCCTCCTTGAATACCTTTAGTACTTCTAGTACCAATTTAGTGCTGAGCATTAGTTGACTGGATTCTTTTCTATAGGCTTGAATAAATCTTCTGTTCTGCAATTTAACATATGGGTCCTTTGCACCTGACCATAACACGTCATGGAAGAGGACGAAGTTCTACTACCGTAGATGGAAACAGATTTGAATATGGGTTTAAAAATGACTGGCTACAAGAATGATGTGGAAAACGATATACAAATGAAACCGGCTGATGTTTTAATAATTAAAAGGAATAAACAAATAATAAACCAGGAGAGTGACTTGGATAATTTTCCTATATTGAATTTACAAAGTAGACCTCTTAAAGTTTTGAAAGACTTGGTGGGAAGTGACAAAGAAAAAAAGAAAAGAAATCTAGGACATTATTTGAAGGGATTACATTACAAGATTGTTAAAAGGAAAGGAATATAATGTTGGTTTATTTGATGAAAGTTAAAGTTATTTCTGGTAACAATGGATTTTTGCTAATATGGACTAAGTAACAAAGTTTTAAGGCTTGGTCTATAGATAAGACGTGATTTGAGACAAAGATATTGTTGTATTTTAAAAGAAAGTGACAAGTTGTTAACCATGTTTATATTTGTTGTGAGAAGGGGGAAGTTACTTTTTAATTTATTTTCTTTCTTTGTTATATTCTTATTTTTTTATTTCTTTCATATTTTTCCTTTTATCTTTTCTTTTCTGCACCTATTTTTCTTTTTTGTAGTTTGCACTAGTTTTTATTGATATAACTGTAATCTTAATAAATTTATTTTTTTAAAAATGATATAAAAACAGTTTTAAACCGCCAGCATTTTATATGTTTAAAACACCTGAGAAAAATCCAAAGAAATACTTTGTTAAATATTTCAGTCAAAATATTTAATTGCTCATAACAATCTAAATCTTTAAGATTTGAAAATCAGAACTGCAATAAAGAACAAGTTCAAATACACTGATTACCCACATTTTAATATGTGCCATCATTTTCAGCTCCAAGAGACCACATAGATTTTTTCCATGAATTTGAAATTAAGGTATTACATTATTTAATAGTATACCCAGTATGAGTAATACAATATCATTTACTACAGGGTAGAAAATGCATGGATGCTATTGGGTCAAATTAAAAGAAACTACCCTTTTTAAACTGGGTCAATAGGAAATTAAGAAAACAAGTGTCTGGAAGACAGAAACCAAAGAAATATGAAAAACGCTGAAATAGAAAAATATAACCGCAAACATATAACCAAAATTATGTGTTACTTTCTCTATAACAAACCAATATTTCCTGTATATAGTACAGTAATTCTGGTAATTGAATATTTTGCAATGAATTGAAATTGAAAATGATAGCATCACTATTTTTAAGGTTAACTCATTCATATTAAAAGGCATTAGTGAAGTCACTTGATATGTTTTGTAACAATCTTTGGCTAATAAAATTGTGATTCTGGAACCATGCCTATTTGCAAAGAATTTATATATTCTCTACATTTGGGAGTAAACAAATTATATTCAAACTCTGCTTGACTTTGGAACAACTATTGCCATTATGCCAGAGGTGACAGAAGTTATGGTCCACCAATATGACAGAAGTTATGGTCCACCAATATTGTTCAACACCAATTCCCATTGGCACTAGTCCGACTACTCAGTGATTAAAGATGATAGATACTTCAGTCCAATAATATCTGGAGGCCTGAAATTTGTTCAACTGCCTATGGCAAACCAACAAGCTTCCAATTTTAATTACAGCATGTTATGATATATTCCAAAAGTTAACTAATGTGAGAAACCTGTGGAGAATTGAATTTTATAAAGCCAGAAGAAAACAGTTAAGTAAACTGGTTACAATCAATTCTAAAATTATACCTAAATAATAAAAGTATACTGTATGTAATAGAGCTTATAACAGAATATCTTTCATGTTAATGCAGATTAGATGAAAAATACCTATTTAGCAAGTATAAATTACTACTATCCAAACCAAAATGCAATCCCAAATATGAAAGATGTCATACTAAAATATAAACACAAGACTCCAGTAAAACACCAGCAGTGTTCCCTGATAGTTAGTTGCTTATACATGCATTTGTGTATTTCAGGACCCTTCATTTTCTTACATGCAACAAATACGGCTCTGATGCAACCTGTTATTCTCTGAATTAAAAATAATAAACAGGATAATTCCTGTGTTGTGTCACATTGGTACAGTTAGCATGTGGAGCAGTCCTATAGGAAATGAAACAATATAATCCTGAGATTTATCGATAAAGCAATGAACTCAGGAAATTTGTCAATTCTATAATTCAGCTTTGAAATATACAAATATAACAAATCAGAACATCAGTCATATTGGAACTACTTTCTCATTCCATCACTTGACACCACGTATCCTTGGAAGCAATAACTAACATTCCTTCTTCAAAGTTCTTCAATGAATAGGCATGTAGATAGCCCATTCATTGAGATGCCCATTCATTAAGATGTGGCTCCAAGACAGCCACATCTTAAGCCATAGAAAGCTTTATAGACAATAACAAGCACCATGAATTGCATCCATAAGCCTATTGGTAACCAGCCCAGCACAGTAGAGATACAGTAGTCCTCCACTCATGACCACAACTGAGCCCAAAATTTATGTTGCTAAGTGAGACATTTGTTAACTGAGTTTTGCCCCATTTTACAACCTTTCTTGTCACAGTTGTTAAGTGAATCACTGCACTTGTTAAATTAGTAACACGGTTGTTAAGGGAATCTGGCTTCCTCATGGACTTTGCTTGTCAGAAGGTCGCAAAAGGGGATCACATGACCCCGGGACACTGCAACCGTCATAAATATGAGTCAGTTGCCAATCATTTGAATTTTGATCCCATAACCATGGGGATGCTGTAACGGTTGTAAATGTGAAAAACAGTTGTAAGTCACTTTTTCAGTGAGGTTGTAACTTTGAACGGTCACTAAACAAACTGTTGTAAGTTGAGGACTACTTGTATTACATGGGCAAAACTAGCTGAAACCATTACAACCCAGGTTGCTACTTTCTGTATCAGTTTTCAAATGATCTTCAAGGATATAAACAAATATAGTGAAATGCAGTAATGTTGGTGTGAGTCAAGAGCATGAGTGAAGGTCCTTATAACCTCCCATTTCAGAAACAGCCACAACTGAATTGTACAAAGTCCCTTCCGGCTACCTATGTCCTTTACCTATTTTTGAGCACAAGCTAAAAATCCAAGAGGAGCTTCATCCAGAGGATCTGCCCACTTAGGGCAGCATAACTCCATGCAGAGTATTATTCTGAATGCCAAATATTTGGATTAATTCCAAGCAACTTGTAATACAGACTATACCCTGCAATATAGATACTGAACATTCATTCATTCAATATTCCGCTTTACTGTTTTTATAGCAAATCTTTCTCTGTCTCTACTCGACAGAAGACCGAGTCGGAACTGGGAGGCAACCAGTCAAGAGGAGGTGTGGCAAAAAAAGATGACTCAGTCTCCAGGCAGAGAAGCAGAGTTACCACCCACTCCTGGATAATCTTCCCCTCCACTATGGAGAATAGTAATATTCTGCTTCATAGTGCTTTACAACCCTCTCTAAGCAGTTTATAGAGTCAGCATATTGCCCTCAACAATCTGGCTCCTCATTTTACTGACCTTGGAAGGATGGAAGGCTGAGTCAACCTTGAGCTGGTCAGGATCGAACTCCTGGCAATGGAAGGCAGAGTCAGCCTGCAATACTGCATTCTAACCACTGTGCTACCAAGCAAATACAATATATCCTCATGAATAAGCCAAGGATTTTAACTTTAAAAATACACCCCCAAAATTGGGTTCAGCTTGTCCACAGAGGGGCTTCTCTGTGAGTATATACAGTAGTTTTAAAATACCCATATATAATTGTGTTAAAATACCCATATATAATTGTGTTAAAATACCCATATATAATTGTGTTAAAATACCCATATATAATTGTGTTAAAATACCCATAATTGTGTATAAGCTGACCCTCCCATTTTTAACAAAAATAGCATGAAAAATGTGTCACCTGTGGATAAACTGAAAAATAAAACATGCAAAAATTTTGAGAGGTCAAGTTATTCACAGATTGCACATTTTCCATGGTATTATGGTTAAAAATTTGAGGGTTGCCTTAGCTGCAGATGGGCTTATATGTGAATACACAGTTACAGAAATTTTATTTTTACTTTCTTGCCGTTCGCAAAGGAAGCATGAACCAAATTAATACAGAAACTTGAATCATACCACTTAAAGATATGATGCACTAACACAACAGAGGAGAAAAATAAGCTTGCCCTTGTGTTGGTAAGATGTTGCTTGCTTCAAGATACAATCGCACTCTCTCTGTTTTCTGTCTCTCTCTTACATTTTCTCACCATCACCATCATTTATTTCTTTACAAAGATAGGAGAATGAGAATTGCTGGGTGGAGAAGGGGGATGTGAAGTGGAGATAAAATACTAAGAGAACATGAAAGTAGAAAGCACTTGTTAAAAAGTTCTCCATGACACTACATACGTAAGTATTCCTGTATATATTATACTGTAAAGCAGTGATGATGGGAAAGCAGTATCCTAAACACACAGAAATCTGTACAATTAAATTTGGCAAAGAGAAAAAAAATAAAAACAAGGCCAAAGACAATTCCCAAGAAATATATTAGTGTATAAACAGAAAAAAAGGGATTTCACTCAGAAACATAGCTGCTATTACAAAGAAGCTTTTCTGATCTATATTTCCCTCCCATGTATATGATGCAAAATTGCATTATTTTAGACAAGGAGAAAATCTAATTGTGCCACAACCACTTTTAATAACAAGCAAAAGATAAATAGGCTGAACAAATTGATCCAGATATGGCTCATTTTAGGAGTAAAATCAATCAATTAAAAAAAAAAATCAGTGGCAGATTTTGCATTTCAAGTTGGAAAATTAATGTATTTGACCTATTGTTTTTGTTATTATAGTTATTTTTATATAAAGGTGAAGTAAAAATCTAATAAACACATGAAATGGTAAAATTATTTTATTATGAAATAATAAAAAAGAAACATAAATACTGCATTCACTCAGAATTGGGTTCCCTTTGCTCATTGCAGATACAGAAAAGAGAAAATCCAAACGCTAAAGCATAAAACATAATACTAATTGAACAGCATTTGCTTGCTTTCCTCATCAATTATCTTCCCTGTACCATTTTCTGTTGGCCTTGTCCCTCCAGAATAGCCTGGCACAAGATAGCAAACTGTCTGGAAAAATGGATTTTTCCATCTCTTGGCTAATGTATTAATGACAAAGTGAGAACACAGAAACCCTTGTTGCCACTATGAGGCATTACTATGACCCAAATAAGTCATGACCACTAGAAAGAATCTCAGCAACATTATCAACTCATGATGTCTCCCAAAAGAAAACTTTTATTGTATTTGTAAGTATCTTAAAAGTCTTAACTCCTGAATCCAAACTTTAGTTTTAAGAACTAAGAAGATTTTAACATTCATGACTGCGAGTGGAATGCAGGTTATATGGAGGCAGAACGAACTGTGCCAATTCCTGCTCTGTCAAAAACATTTCAGATCAAAGGAGCCAAAATAGAACAATAACTTAAAATAAATCTTAATTAATAGCTATTTGCTTCATGCAAAGAGCAAAGGGAGTAATGAATTTGGCATTCATGTAATTACCGAGATGCTACAACAATGATTTTAATTCCATGAGATGAAAGAAGGGTACTAGGTAGTTTGCTCGCACAAACATTAACTGGTGTGAAAACTGCACAACACTATACAGGTAATCCTCAACTTATAACCACAATTGAACCCAACATTTCCTTTACTAAGCAAGACACTTAAGTGAATTTTGCCCCATTTTACGACACTTCTCGCCACAGTTGTTCAGTGAATCACTGCAGTTGTTAAATTACTAGCACAGTTGTAATGTATGAATCTGGCTTCCCCATTGAGTTTGCTTGTCAGAAAGTCATAAAAAGTGATCACATGACCATGGGGATGCTGCAATGGACATAAGTGTGAAAAATGGTCATAAGTCACTTTTTTCAGTGCTGTTGTAACTTCAAACGGTCACTAAACAAATGATTGTAAGTCAAGAACTACCTGAATTGAAATCTCAGGTCCAAAATAATCCTAATTAGCAAGACCACTTAAAATACAATGAAGGGATAAATTGTACAGCAATGGTCAGCTATTGCTCAATACACATGGGCAAATATACATGGTGTAAACAACAACAGCCAAGCAACAGAAGCAGGCTAAATTATAACTGTAACTAGTAACTTGACATTTTTGCTGTTAAAAAATATGGAATTTAACTGAGGTTGGTGAAACAATATTTAAGAGTTATTTTCCTTGTTTAAAATCTCGCCTCCACCAAAAACTTTCTGGGGTGGAAGAGAAGGAGGTAGCAAACATCAGCTCTTGACCCAGAACATCTGGACTCGGGAAACTGAATAAAACAGCAACACTGATGTTGTCTTTCTTACACTACTACTTCAATCAAATTTGAAGTCTGCAGTAAAAGCAGAAAGATCAGGAAACCCAACCATAAAACTATTTATTAAAAAGGGGGAACCATAATTTCATGCAATTGATTTACAGTGCATGCTAACAAAGACATTTATGTCAGTTTAATCCTTAATACATTTAAAATATACTTCTTTGGGGTTGAACCCTACTGCAGATATGTACAAAAAATCAAAATCCATATGGGATACTTTGGGGGGGGGGTTGCATTCTGAATCCCTTCTAGACATCTGAAGCGACTCTTTGCTAACTCAAACCATCTGCAAGCCCCATGAATTTTGCCATAACACACAAAAATCTATTTTCCATGATGGGTCGCCTTTCCCCCAAAGCATCAATAGCCTCATTATAGTTGGGCATTCAAAACAAAGTCCATCCAGCTGCCACATCCAAATGTTAAAAATGTGGCGAGGAGCACTTTTTTTTTTTTATCACACAGCAACAAGAGCTTTTGACAGCCGCAGTCCTCCCTTCCAATCATCTCAAGTCAGCTGTACCTATAGCATGAAGACATATGAATCTCATACAATCTCTCTCTCTCTCTCTCTCTCTCAAGCTCGGTCAGCCCACACGACAAACTGGATGCAGTCCATTTAACCTATACTGTCGAAGCAAATCCCTATACACAGCCTGATATCTACCTGACTTCATGAGAAAGAAAGGGAAGGGGGAAAAAATGCTCACACAAACACCAACAATTAACGCCGCTTGCCATTAAGAGGTTTCCGGTGCTGCACATGACAGGAGGAAGAAGCAGGATCCAACCCAAAAGGATTTTAAACGCAAACTACGTCATTCATGCCACCTGCAACAGGGTGGATGAAGAGAACAGAGAAGGCAGCCCAGCACTTCCTCCAAGGCCTATAACTAACGCAACCGAAGATCAACGCAGACACACACACACACGCATAACTTCGTTGCGAAAGGGGCGGAGGGAAGCACAAAAGCAACCGCAACCTCTATAATCCTTTCCCTCCAAATCACAGTTGAAGCAGAGGTCACAGCAAGGGAGGAAGGGAAAGCAGGCAAATCAGCAACAGGTGTCCTTTCCACACACACACACACACACTTCCAACTCTCAGCCCGTTCCCCTTTATTTGGAAATAGGCTTCGGAGGGAGGAGGAGAGGTTACACACACACACACCGAGTAAAACGTGCAACGGGACGGGACTGCCCTGGCCGACAGAGGATGGCCAAACTGCATCCAAAGCTGCCCGGGGAAGGTGGGGTCTCATCAAAGATGGTGATCAGGAGGGCAATCCGCAACTCCCCTCTTCCCGCCCCGCCCCCCAAAAGCGACCCTGGATTAAATACGGAGCGGTGCAGTATTTACAAGCCGCCAGATCTCAAACCGCTCCCGCACAATTGCGCCCCTTGCCAGGCGCCCCGGGACGCGCGCTCTTCTCTGGCTGTCAGCTTGCAGCGAGGTCTTCTGATCAAGGCTGCGCATCGCAGGGCCGGGCCCCTTCCTTCCTTCCTCGCTTGCTTGCTTCCCTCCCCTTCTCGCTCCCGCCTTCCTCATCCCGGCAAAGAGCCGCGTCTGTCTCCTTGCTCGCCCACTCACCCCCCCTCGGCTTGGCTCCGGCGCTCGTTGCCCTTACCTGCTCGCCTTGCCTCGGCCCCGCAGCAGACCAGGCAACGCTGAGCCATGCCCAGGCGGCGCTCGCCAGAGTGACCCCACTTAGCTCAGCAAGCGCGGGCGGTGGGGGGGGAGGGGGAAGGGAGGTGATGATGAGGGAGGAGGCGCAGGCGGGCGAGGGAGACACTCCCCGGGAGCTTCTTCTTTTCCTTCTCTCGGCGTTGGGCGTCTGGGGGGGGGGGAGGCGCTCAGTGCCGCTGTCAGTCAGGGCGTGCTCGGCCCTCTTTCCTCCCTGAGCGGCCACCGCCACAGACAGACACCGCCTCCCTCGCTTGCCAAAGTGGGGCACCGAGGCAGTAACTACCCCCCCCTTCTGGAGCCTATGCGCCCGCGCCTACCCCCGCCGCTCGCGGTCTGGTCCTCGCGGCTCAGCCCCCGGCTGCCACGTGAAACGTGTCACGCAAGAAAGCGGAACGGATTCTGTGCCACCCCGCTCCAAGAGAAGTTGTGAGAAGGCTCGCTCGTAACGTGGAAAAAGAAATGGATGTGGAAAAAGCACACACACACACAAGTGCTGCAAGCTGGTGCCAAGCTAGCTATGACGGGATATTGGTGTAACAGGTTCCCTGCCAGCCTGTGGGGGTGTGCAAGAGAAGCATATCGGTGTGCGATGCATACATACTTAATTTATTAATGGTGGAATAGCATGAGGGATGTGAAACCTTCCCACAGTTCAAATCTTTTGGTTCCTTCTTCTCTTGATATACATTACCCACCAACGTGGTATCTCCTATGTCACTTCTACATAAACAACCAAGAGAAATTTAAGGCCATTCCTCTAAAATATCTTTCAGCTTTTAAGAATGGTTCAGGATATTCTAAATCGATTTTTTAAAAGTACCATTTTTAATACTACGGGTTCCTGTTAAATGTAAACTTAAATATAACTTACATCGGCCAGGTAACCCTAAAACAGGTGACATTTATTACAGAAAGGGTTTTGAGGTCTGGAAATCTGTGACTATGGAGAGGAAAAGTGTATGACAAAGGTTAGAAGCCTTGAGGGGGTTGTGTGAAATGCTGAGAATGTGTTGAAGGTAGTCCCATTCAGTGGCTGCCACTATGGAGTTTCATATCTACTAAACACCTGCCATGGTTGCTGTGGAGGGTTACAAAATACCCATTTGTCTAAATAAAGTGATAAGATTGTTTCTTGCTACCTTTTAGCATCTTTGGACACTTCATGGAGGCAACCGGGGAGGAGAAAGCAAGGCATTGAAACGTCTCCCCCACCCATGCTTCAGATTGCTCCCCATTGTGACTGTGCAAAGTATTCAAAGTAAGGCTCTGTAAAATGCCCTTCCTCAAAGGGTTGAGGCAGCCATTTCCTCTGGCAGATTCAGCATACTGTAGCTGCTTCATGGTCTTTCCTAGGTTCTCTGTACATCTGATGCACAGACAGCATTTTCACTTGGACTGCCAGCAAAACAAAGCAGCTGTTCATACCCACAGTGGTAACAACCTAGAAAATCCTCAAAGCAGCATCACAGAGATTGCCTCAACAGATTGAGGAGGGTTTTCATTGCAACAACAAGCTTTGTGAATGCTTTGCATAGCGCTACTTCCTACCACAGCTCTTTGTCATGTTTGAAACACACTGACATAGCAGCCGTCCTCTTTCTTTCTTTCTTTCTTTCTTTCTTTCTTTCTTTCTTTCTTTCTTTCTTTCTTTCTTTCTTTCTTTCTGTCTTTCTTTCTTTCTTTCTTTCTTTTTTTCTTTCTTTCTTTCTTTCTTTCTTTCTTTCTTTCTTTCTTTCTTTCTTTCTTTCTTTCTTTCTTATTAAGGATGCTTGTGTGGTTTCTATGATTCAAGAGGAGCTATCACCATAATGTCACACCATTGGATCTGGTAGGTGTTACTTTCCTATACTGTATGTTGTATATTATTCTTCCCCTAACATACCAAACAGCCCAAGCTTTCTGTGACTGTTCATTTGTGATCTCCATTCCTGTTAAGGAGGGGTGTATTTCTTCCCCACACTAACATTCTTTGACGCCACTGACTACCCTCAACTATCTGTCTTACACCTTCAGAAACGTTATAGACAATCCTGACTAAGATGTGTGGGAAACTTTCTCTGGGTATCTTTACCCCCGCGTAATATAATTTTTTAAAGGAGGTTTTCTTTTCTTTTTTGCCTTCCTGCCTTTACCCCACCAGTCCATATATTCCAAAACTTCATTCCTTGTTGATTGACTTTTTTTTTTCAGAACTGTTGTTCACTCCCAGCTTCCCTGAATAACAACCCTTGCTTGGTTAATTACTTGCCCCCTCCCCCTCCCCACCAATCAAATTTATAGTGTTAAACCCCCATTCCTGGGTCTCAAGAGAGCCTAGTAGAGATACTGTGGCTGTCCAATTATAGAGAGTAATTTAGAAATGCATACATAGAATAGAATAGAATAGAATAGAATAGAATAGAATAGAATAGAATAGAATAGAATAGAATAGAATAGAATAGAATAGAATAGAATAGAATAGAATAGAATAGAATAGAATAGAATAGAATAGAATAGAAAAGAAAAATAGAATTCTTTATTGGCCAAGATTGGACACACAAGGAATTTGTCTTTGGTGTATAAGTTCTCAGTGTACATACAAACAACAAAGTGATAAGTCATCGATCATACACCATAAGCTACAAACAAATGATAAATCATAAGATACCAATGGGACGAGACAGAATAGAATAGAATAGAATATAATAGAATAGAATAGAATAGAATAGAATAGAATTTTTTAGTGGCCAAGTGTGATTGGACACACAAGGAATTTGTCTTGGTGCATATGCTCTCAGTGTATATCAATTTATTGTAAGTAAGAGAGCTCAGCCTCCCGTCTTCTGTCTGTAGAACAACCACACTATGCGAGAGAATATATTTCCTTTGCAGTTAAGCCATAATACATTTGGGTTTTATTAAATATGATTTCTGAACACAATTTGTTTTCTGCATTTTGAAAACATAAGCAAAGATTATATACTGTACACATATAATTAACCATTACCATAATAAACTAAGAATCTATCTGTCTTTTTTCAGAAATAGGTCCAACTGAATTCTGTAATTCTTTCTTCCAACTAAGCATGTATCATGCAAAGCAACTCAACGTAGGCATAAGATATATCTTTTCAATAATCACATTAACCTAATGGGAAGATGGGATTTAAAAGGCCTACAATGAACAAAGGAAATGAAAGAGTGCTAAAATGGTTGAAAACAGTTTGCTCAACTCCAGTTCTAGTGTTATCCAGAGCTGATATATGGTTCATGTTCTGAATCAAGCGTAGATTGGTTATGCTATCATCAGGCAGTTTAACACAACGCAATGGTACATTCAATCAGATTATATTTTATTCTTCAGGCATCCTCTGACATCACTCACGGTTATGTAGAAGTTCTTCTGAATCTACAGTCATAATCTGGAACCATCACGAATATTGTAAAAAAGGATTAATGCTTCCCATCTCCTTCTTCAGGCATGCTTTCCCGGTATATTCTTGAAAGTGACTTCCTTTGGGATAGCATACTTCAATTACTCCCGCCCCCCCAGGCATACTTCAATGCCCAATAAGAGTACACAGTTATGATCACCTGCCATGGACTACATGGCATGGACTACCTTCCCCAGAATGCTATGTCTTAAAGAGACAGTTCTTAATTCTAGGCTAAACCCTTGATAAACCAGCAAAATATCCAACACACGT
>QLTV01001132.1:2079953-2095051 GCA_003457575.1 Thermophis baileyi
ATGGTACATTCAATCAGATTATATTTTATTCTTCAGGCATCCTCTGACATCACTCACGGTTATGTAGAAGTTCTTCTGAATCTACAGTCATAATCTGGAACCATCACGAATATTGTAAAAAAGGATTAATGCTTCCCATCTCCTTCTTCAGGCATGCTTTCCCGGTATATTCTTGAAAGTGACTTCCTTTGGGATAGCATACTTCAATTACTCCCGCCCCCCCAGGCATACTTCAATGACCAATAAGAGTACACAGTTATGGTCACATGCCATGGACTACATGGCATGGACTACATACTAACGGTTATGTAGAAGTTTTTCTGAATCTACAGTCATAATCTGGAACCATCACGAATATTGTAAAAAAGGATTAATGCTTCCCATCTCCTTCTTCAGGCATGCTTTCCCGGTATATTCTTGAAAGTGACTTCCTTTGGGATAGCATACTTCAATTACTCCCGCCACCCAGGCATACTTCAATGACCAATAAGAGTACACAGTTATGGTCACATGCCATGGACTACATGGCATGGACTACATTCCCCAGAATGCTATGTCTTAAAGAGACAGTTCTTAATTCTAGGCTAAACCCTTGATAAGCCAGCGCAGTTCACATTAAATTTTCTCAGATGAACGCAGCCATGACATAGTTATTTTAAATCACTGCAGCCTAAAGAGAACCTTGGTAATAAGTTCTATAACATTGTTATATAGGAGAAAAAAAGAGTTGGATTTCCAATCCTGTATTTTATTATTGCATTTTTCACCTATGACAATAGCGTGCACACAAGCACACACATTGAAACCCCTATATTTACAGACTAGTAGAGGAAATATTGGAATTTCATACTTATATGCTTATAAAATTAACATACTTTGCCAATGTAATTCAGACAAATGACATTTAATCAAAAACTGTCGTCATAAAATTTCAGAATGTTAAATTTCAGCTTAACTTCTATTTCTTTTCTCTATGTTAGAGATTTTGATTTTGAATTGTTGTTACCCAAATTATTTAAATATTATTTCTGTATTCACAGACAGTTTATATATTGCAAACAAAAATATTAGTGAAGAAAAATGCACTTCTCTATCCCCATCAGGAATTAAGTCTCTGGTTTTAGTATAAAGAATGACTCATAGTCACCATATAGTGTGGCTTAATGCTGTAGGCCTCCTGTTCTTATAAAGCTAAGAGGAAGAAAAATATGTTTTTATATATTTCTAATCTATCTTTGCACATATGTTCTAGGCCATCTTCTAATCTGAAGATTTAAAAATAGATCATTACGGTAATAAATTAACAGGCAAAAAAAATTGAAAGTATTTTTTTCGAAACAAGAACTTCATATACTAAATTCCTGCTGCCTGAGCCTGTTACAGACTTTTTATTCTTTATATTTATGGCATAGATTTGTTCTAGAATCAGGCTACTAGAAATTGGCATTAAAATCCAATTAAACATAATCTCTTCTGTCTGCAAGAACAGAGTTATTGTAAATCAGCAGTGAGCATTTCCTGTTGGTCTGAGAACACCAGTTTTTCTGCTCCATATGAAGGATTAGGCCCAAAAGAAACTGCTTTTGAGAGATGGAATCAATGTTTCCAAAAGTGGTCCAAAGTTTGATTGCATTTATTCCGGGGTCATCTGCTTCTGGGGGCTGAAAAGGGGAAGCTGAAGTGTCACATCATTCATAGTCTTGTTATAAATAAAAAACTGAGCTGGAAGGCAGAGTTAAACATGTCATCAGTTTGGAGTCATTGCATTGCCACAAGAGATCCAAGTCCACCCCTCCCCCGTGAATTCCGTTGCCCTTTATCTAGTATCAGTTTAGCTTTGACCTTTAGTTGACTAGATTCTTGTATATAGGTAGCAAAAATAAACTCTTCTGTGCTTTGAACACAACAAATGCTCCTGGTTATGTGCTCCTGACAAAAGATTCCTGAATAAGAATCCCCAGAAATCAAAATCTCAATGAAAATCTCTGAACATAGGAAACATATGAAAATATATTTATTGTCAATATTGGCAGACTTAGGTTTTGTTACAGTTCTGGCTATACAACTACTGAAACAAGAATGACAGATGATTATCAATCTCAATGGAAATCATTAGGTTTGGTGCAAGGAAGACAACTGGGCTGATTATAAAAGGTAAAGGTAAAGGTTCCCCCGCACATGTGTGCTAGTCGTTCCCAACTCTAGTGGGCGGTGCTCATCTCCATTTCTAAGCCGAAGAGCCAGCGCTGTCCGAAGACGTCTCCGTGATCATGTGGCCGGCATGACTAAACACCGAAGGTGCACGGAGCGCTGTCACCTTCCCACCAAAGTGGTCCCTATTTTTTTACTTGCATTTTTACATGCTTTCGAACTGCTAGGTTGGCAGAAGCTGGGACAAGTAACGGGAGCTCACTCCGTTACATGGCGCTAGGGATTCGAACCACTGAACTACCAACCTTCTGATCGACAAGCTCAGTGTCTTACCCACTGAGCCACCGCGTTCCTAGGGACTGATTATACATCTCAGCTATTCAGTGTCATCTCCACATGGCTTAAATCAGAAGAAGACAAGACCGTAGGGTCAGGAGCAATATTACTTGGAGAGAATGGGAAGGAAATGTGTGTTCAGCAACAGCAACAATTGACAGTCAGCACATAAGCAGCCAGGAGCCTAAGGGAAGGCAAAGCAAGTGGAAGGTAATTTCGTGCTCTTGGCAAGTGCCCTAACCACAGTGAAAGGATGTTCTCACTTTGTCACATGTCTGCCCAATTTTTCCTTCTTCCTTCTTCCCATGCTTGGGTTTCCCCAGGTTTCTCAATCTGCCAACTTACAGACACACAATGCTTCCCCTTCTATGCTTTCCTAGTCTTAATTCCCCTTGAAACTGCAGAATCCTCATATAAGTTCACACTGATAAAAAGCCTACATTGTCTATGAACTAGGAAGCTATCAGCAGTCTGAAAGTTGCAATGGCTGAGTGTTGGGAGAGTTGCAGTTCTAACTGGCGGTTGCCAATTTAAAGAAAGCTGCTCAGTTGCAGGCTAGTCAAAAATAGCACTGTGCTGTCTGCAACAGTGTCTTTTTCAAAAACAACTCATCTCCTACACACTGAACCATTAGCCTGCCCCATGCATACGCAGAAGATATTAAATTACTGCAAATCTATTTGCAAAAATTTCATATCAAGCTCCACAGTTGCAATGGAACAATAGAAAGCAAAATGTCTATGTACGCCGACAAAGATTTATATAGTTGCTCTCCCACAGGAGTAAAAATTGAGGAAATTAAGCAATAATTAATCACCAAAGATGTGTAAATCTTTCATTGGATAAGAAAAATGCATGCAAAATATACAGTGTGATGGTTGTGCCATAGCAACAGCTGATCTGGCCAGACTATAAATAGCATAAATTATATTTTGTTACAGATAAAAGAAAATTCCTTTGAACTAGCTAAATTAAAGATTATTGGTAATAATATTGCCAGATGCTATTCAAAAGAACTGTCGTATTTACTTAAATCATATCAATACGTATTACCATGTTACCAACTGATTTCATTTACTTTGGTAAAACACATTTTGAGTTGCATTTAGAAAATGTAACCTTGGCAACAGCATTATATTTTTGGATCTTTGACTATATTCTGTTTATTGTATTCAACTCACTGCAAGATGCTAATTCAGGGCCCTCAAAACCAAAGCTTTAAGTACCCAGCAAAAGAAAAGAAAAGAAACAAAACATAAGACCAAGATAATGCTATTAATTTTTCATAATATCTTTGATCCATTAAAAATTAAAATCAGATTGATAGGTTTTTCAGTTGTGCAGCAACAGATGAACATTTGGAATCACTTGACAGTGAGATATAAATTAAATAAGTAAATAAATTGAACATTTACTGTTTATCCACACTTTTTCCCAAGATTGTATATTAAAGCAACACATATTGTAGGTTTTGTTCTAATGGAAACTAAATTTGTGGATAGAAAAACACTTTAATGCCTTCAACAAAAGAACATTTAGTTTTAATCCTATTTATTTTACATAATTTTAAAAATGCTATATTTTTATGACCTATTTTATGCCTATTTTATTTGCTCAGTGTTGAATGTTATATGTCTATATAGTTTGTATTCTGTTTGTATAGTTTGTATAGTTTGTATTCTGACACGAATAAAGAAAGATCAAACGAACCTCATAAAAATGAAAACTGTAGATGCCATTCTTACTTATTACTCCAACGACATTGCTAGTGTACTTTTTGGCTTGGCAGCCAATGGTTTACAGCCACAACTAGATTGCATAGTTACTGCCAATATTGATCCAGACTCTGGCACAATAAAATAATGTGAGGGTGAAAAGCATATTTTCTGAAAAATCCCATTAAATATAGCTGTCAAAAATGATGTGATTCTTTTAAAAATTAGTAGCTATATGGTTGTAGACTAAAAAGCAAAGTTAAAATATCAAATATCAAATATTCCATTCAAAGTAAAGTAATAAAAGTCCATGAAAGCAAATGGATCTGTGTCTGATTTGATAGACTTTTACTACTTTTTGAAATAGAAATGAGTTATGCAAGCTTTATGCGTATTTTTTAAACTCCCCTTTTGATTTTATTTGTAGGGGGGGTTGTTTTTTTTTAATGATGCTTTCAGTTCCAGGGTAAAAATGTTAGGGAGAATATATTCTGCTTTTTAAAAAAATCTGCAGCAATATGTGAAAAGTTAATCCATGCAGAGTTGTGAACCCAACCAGCAAATATATTCTTGAAGCAAAAAATATTTTCTGTTTCTAGAGGGAACATATCATACTGTTTCAACTTTCGAGCCCTGATGAAATAATAACATTTTAATGGACTTCTTGAAAACCAAGGAAGAGAGGGCTATTTGTATATCCAGAGGAACACTGTTTCACAAAGGGGAAAAGCAACCAAGAAGGATGATAATATTGTGGTTATTAGCAAATATAAAAAACAACAACTATACAAGGAATAAGTTATCTATTTTTCTGATAAACGTGATACTTGTCTGTGTCTGTGGTGACACTGAAGATGAATAATGAGGAAATTTAATAGTATGTAATTCGTCTTCCTTGGTGCGTATAGGGGTTTTATAGATTTCTCTGTATACAAAGGATAAATTATAAGTTTTGAAGGTTTCACTAGGAACTTGGTAATCATTCTTCATGTTCATATTTGGAATTTATGTACAACCTAGAATTATGCAAGGCAGGGATATTTAATTAAAACATACTTCTGAGGTATATCTCAAGGATAATTCCCTGGAGAAAAGGAATGTAAGCTAAGGATGGTATCTCTGAAATGCCATTGGCTGCCGCTCAGGAAATAAAGACATACGGTATGAACAGGGGTGGGTTCCTCCCGGTTCGGACAGGTTCTCCTGAACTGGTAGCGGCCCGCTGGTGACATCACGATGACGTCACCGAACCGGATCGGTTGGTGCCGGTCCGTGGGGGCCGCCATCTTTTTTTTGAATTTTTTTTATTTTATTTTTATTTTTTTTTCTTCTGAGCATGTGCAGAAGCCGAGTTTCCGGCACTGTGCATGCGGTCGCCATCTTGTTTTTGGCTTTTTATTTTTTTGAATTTTATTTTTTTTATTTTTATTTTTTCTCGCTGAGTTTCCGGCACTGTGCATGCGGTCGCCATCTTATTTTTGGCTTTTTTAATATTTATTTATTTTTATTTTTTTGGCACTGCGCATGCGCGCGCCCACGAGGCGCGCCCACGCGACGCAGGAGGAAGCGAACCGGCAGCGAGGTAAGTTAGAACCCACCCCTGGGTATGAACATATAGTACATTCAATGGTCAGGACATACATGATCATATATTGATATAAAAGTATACCACCAGATCATCAACAGGTGGAATGAATGAGCATTCAAAAGCATATGCTAGTAGGACACCATGATACTATTTAAATCTCAGTGTAGACCTGCATTCTGAGAAGGGGCTACACACATGCCGCCATCATCTTTGGTGTTCCTGACAAGCAGAAGGGGCGTACGTTGACCCTTGCTGTGTGAAAATGATTGCTACTCTGTTTCTGTTAATATAATGTTTTCCTCGGTGGTGTGCCAAAATCCCAGAAGTTACCAGTGGTGAAATCCCATTTTTTTTACTGTGGGCGTGGCTTGGTGGGCGTGGTGTGGCTTGGTGGGCGTGGCTTGGTGGGCGTGGCAGGGGAAGGATACTGCAAAATCCCCATTCCCCCCCACTCCAGGAGAAGGATATTGCAAAATCCCCATTCCCTCCCCACTCTTGGGGGAAGGATATTGCAAAATCTCCATTCCCACCCCACTCCAGGGGAAGGATACTGCAAAATCTCCATTCCCACCCCACTCTGGGGCCAGCCAGAGGTGGTATTTGCCGGTTCTCCGAACTACTCACAATTTCCGCTACCAGTTCTCCAGAACCTGTTAGAACCTGCTGGATTTCACCCCTGCCCAGAACCCATTACAGTAATGACAAAACACTGCCCCCATGGGGAAAAAAATATCCTCTGGTAAAAGAAACACAGGGGCAGAAGTTTCTAATCATGCAACTAATGCAGACTTATAACTGCATTTTAAAATATATTCAAGGTAACTGGCTGAATATGCCTTTCGGTGCAGATTTGACTGCCTATGTACATTGCAGTGCTGGGTTGGATCCAGAATTCAACTTAAATTGGATCCAGAATTCAATATAAGATGGAAATCCAGAATTTCCATCCGGATTGCAAGTCCTTCCTCTTGAAATTGTTGCAAATCCTCACACTGCAATGCCCAGATTCATTTCTCTGCCATGGATCTTGCTGAAGAGCTTGGAAAAAGAACTGCATAGAGAGGATTATTGTATAAAATAACAATGTCCATTTTATGACAAAATGGAATATAAGCAACTCAGAAGGTAGTTTCTTTTTCCATCTAAAGTGATCTGTTTCTGAAACTTTGCTGGGATCAGACAATTTATACAGATGACAACAAAGCCTATGTAGGTTCTGGGTGGAAAAGCTTTAATTACAGTTTAGCCCCGTATCTGTAAACATACAAAGAGGCAAAACAGGAAAGAAAGAATAAACTTCCACTCCCAGAGACTGCTACTACTTAAATGATCAGAAATAGGATATGGTATGTTAAGCACCGCAGGTTTTATAATTATCACTTAGGTATGGTGCTTTTGTGGTGCTGACTTGCATTTGCAGATTGATGGTATGAAAAGTTCTCTGAATAAATTGTATACTTTTAAAGTCTTTGCATTCTCAGTCATTGCAGAAAATTTCTTGGTGCAGAGTTGTTCATAGTACAAAATCAATGAAACATTGAGAGGGTACCTTTCCAGAAAATTGTCATGAGCATTGGCTTTGGAACAGTTTGTAAGCAATCAAGAACTAGAAATGTTTCAACGGAAAAATTCTGCAACCTCTAGAATTCTCTTAAGAGCATAGCTTTTGAGACACTAATGTATTCTTTTGTAAATTAAGTGCTTTCCCCATTTTTGTAGCAATGTATATTAGCTGTGTGCATCTCTGCATCCGCAGGATAGGCTGGCATAACATGTCCTGCACTTCACCAACTGGCCCTACTAATACCGGTAGAATTTCTAGCAGTTGTAATCCCAAGTATATATCAAAAATGATTCTGCCACAGTGGCTGCTGGGAGCAAATTTGGGTCTCCCTTCTCAATGGATTCGTGGCAAGACAAATGCAACATTTGTCCAATTAAGGAGGCTATTCCTGTTTTCTCAAACAGACGTAGAGGTTCTTCCATCTTCATTTAATTTCCACACAGGTAGAAATTACTACTGCAGCAGAGTTTACAGTGTTATGTGGCTGTTTGCAGAGAACCAGCTTCATCCCCAGAGCTTCATGAATGACTATATGCCAATTGAATTTATTGTAAATTACACTGGGCAAGCGCTTTGGGAAGGGGAACTGATTAAAACAAACAGAAACAAATAGTTCCTATCTGCCTATTTGAAAAGTCAGAATCCATGTGAGGGGATCTGGTTAGACTAGTGCAGATGCTCGTAAATACAAAGAAATGGAATGTCAAAATGAAGTCATGCCTTCTTCAAAATCCATGATGGTTTCAAGTGGAGCTTGTGTCTAAGGGTACCAAATATTATCAGTGTGGTATGCACAGCCCACTTTCCCTCACGCTCTCAGAAAAAAAGAGACATAGGCATTACATTATGTCATGCCCTCAAGGATGAGATATACCATTCTGATAATGCTTCTAGATATCCCTGCAATATTTGAGTGCCAGGAGCTAAATAGATTCTAAAGCTAATGCACTGTTTATAATAATCTAGAATGTGCAGGACACCAAGTGCAAATCTAAGTAGAAGGTTGAAACTCATAACAACTGGTTACTTGCACCTGAAGAGTCCCAATAAAGACAAAACCAATCACACAGTTCCTGCCTCCTGGTGGTCAGTGCAACTAAGGTCAGCCAAGAATATGCTCTGGGCCAACACCAGTGGACAAGTGCTGTTAATTCTTAGATCAAAGGTGAAGGTAGGAGAGGATACAGTGTTCAATCAGTTCCAATCCTCGAGTTAGTCACCTGAGCTCAACTGGATATTTGAGGAAGTCTGCTTCTAGGCTTTTACTCATCCGTAGCATCAGCATTCCATCTCCTTGTTATCTATTCATTCATTCGTCTATTCATTCATTCATTATTATTATTAAACATGAAACTCAGTCAACTGAACATTTAAAAATGTATCACAAATATCATTGACTGGCGCTAATGGTTGATACGGTTTGCTGCCAGCATCCTAGGTATCAACCAAGTATCTTCTTAAAATGTACAATGTTCCGAGTAGTGCAGTTTTTTGCAGTTCCGCTGGTGTTATTGCAGGAAGCTGCAATTTCTTGATGTATTTTGTAAAATTCTTGGACATGATACCAAGTGCCCCGATGACAATGGAAATCACTGTTACATGTTTCATCCATAATTACGTAGTTTTGATGGCCAGGTCATGATATTTTGTGATTTTTTTCCAGTTCTTTTTCTTCAACTCTGGCGTCTCCTGGTGCAGCGATATCAATAAACTGTACACTTCAGTTTTCGACAGCTGTGATATCTGGCGTGTTGTGTTCCAAATGATGATCCGTCTGTATTCAAAAGTCCCACAAGATCTTCTCCTTCTCATTTTCAATAACTTTTTCCACTTTATGTTCCCATGACTTTTTGGATGATGATGATGATGATGATGATGATGATGATGATGATTACTACTAGTACTATTATTTCATTTACATTCTGCCTTTCCTTCAGGAGTTGAAGGCATCACAGATAATACATTCTCCTCCAAGATAGGTCGGGCTGAACATTTGACCTTCCATGGGGAGACTTCCATTTGAATTTCCCCTACTACTCCATTAGATGGAAACAAAAAGTTAGAAATTTCTGAGCTCTTTGCTGCCATTGATTGGTTATCTGGTCTGGTGCAACAGAAGTCTGGTAATACTAAACTTGCTGTTGTAAGATGGTGCAACTCCTTTGTTTTGTATATACTGTACATACATACATACATACATATGAATCAACTGTGAATGGGCATGAAAGGAAGACAGAGATGAAATTAGAATATATGCATCATGACTCAAATGACCTAACTTACATACTTGCATCAGATGCCCTGATGTCTTTACCTCGTTGTCCTCCTTGCACAACATGAAGCATGTGCTGCTGTCATTGTGGCTTACTATAGATGCTTATGAAATCAACTACACTTCTAAAGTCATAGATCAAAACTAAAGCTAGACTACATTCATGGTGGCTGCATCTACAAAGTCTATTTAAAAGACTGGCTTCATTTTTTTTTCCTGCAAAAAAATAAAAATAAAAGGGAAAAAATATTTTTCCTCCCTGCAAAACTCTGAATTTTCAGTGTCCAAAGTGCCAAAGCCAAGGACAGATTGTTATATTTTTTTACCTGAGATTTTTAGTGGGATATTTGGCAGACTTTCTCCCTCAGCTCTAAAGAAATGATCAATGTCCTGATCAATTGATTTTTGAAACACAGTAGCAGCTTGCCTGGAGCTATTCTTCATTGCTTCTGTTTTTCTTTCGAGGCCAGTAGCAAAAACGACAAAGCAGTTCTGCTTTCCTTTTGAGCAGCAGCCTGCTTTTGTCCCTTACTCAACTGAGCATAAGAACAAGAAAATACGTTGGAGATGGAGGTAAGGTTGGCAAAGAGGCTGAGCAGGACTAGAGAAGGACAGAATCCAGAGAGAGAAAAAGCTGAGTGAGAAAAAGTAGGAATCAGGACAAAGAAAAGATGACTACCAGCAAAAGAAGGGGAAGACCAGCTTTTTTTTAAAAAAAATGTTATTTTTATCCCCATCCCATAATTGTTTTCATACGCACTTGTTTTCAGGCATATTTTAAGAATCAGAATTAATTTTGAAATTAACTGTGCTTCATAGCTTATAAATAACTCGATAAGCGTTACATTTATCTAATTACCCCTTCATATTCCTAATGTGGTTTTTCAGTCTCAGTGTTGCAAAAGGTCTCAAAGTACACAATATTATTGACCAAAATTCAGTCTGGCTTCTCAACACAATAATAAAACGACTCCTTCATACTTTTTGGACTTTAAACCAGCAGTGCATCCAGGATGAGAATTGTAGTATTTATATATCTGTTTTATCTCTTTTACAATTGCATGCAAAAGTTCAGGCACTCCAGGTCACCTTGTGTGCTTCAATGAATCCTGAAGTTGAACAAAAGCTGACACAACTTCTTCGATTGATTGATTGATTGATTGATTGATCAACCTTGATTAATCTCTTAGTGACCACATAGTGGTTTTAAACGCTTAGCGACCACATAGATAGATTTTCTCCATGACAAGACACATCCTCTACATAATACAAGGCTAAACGTGACAGCTTTTTGCAAATTTGAATGCCTGCTTACTATTTATGGCACAGCTGCTTCCCGATTCAGCAAAAGAAAATAGTGATTTTGGCAGGTGCAGAGGTTTGGATGCTTTTTTTGATCAGCGCTTTATAGCTCTTCCTTTGGCAAAAATAAAAGCTTCCAAATGTTTCCTGAGCCAGCTAATTCTATTCCTGCTTTTGGAATTTTTACCAACTTTTTCCTGAAGATGTCTGAACTGTGAAATATCCTTAGATCTTCCTATATACCCTGCAAGCTTGAGATTTTACTCAGAGATATTTAAGAATGTTTAAGGACTATAAAATGGTTCCAGAGTCTTTACCTTTCTTTCCTGTAAGTCAGGGGTGGGTTTCTCTTACCTTCCCTACCGGTTCGGAAGTGTGTGTGTCGCGTCGGAAGTACTAACCCTCTGCACATGCGCAGAAGCCTTTGCGCATGCGCAGAAGCCTTTGCGCATGCGCAGAGGGTTATTTGCCAGCCACTTTCAAGTAGCGGTGACTGGGAAACCGGTTCAGGGGCGTGGCAAGCCGGCCTTCACTACCGGTTCGGCGAACGGGGCCAAATTTCCGCCACTGCCTCGCGCAAACCGGTCCGAACCGGTAGCAACCCACCATTGCTGTAAGTACTTCATGGTTGATTTTATAGTTATGTTTCTGATTACTGTCTTATTGAAATATTCAATGTCTTTTAGGTTTCCATTCTTCACTGATTTTGGGACATGAGCTTCGAGAAGAAGTTGGTGCAGATAGTTCTTGACTTACATCCGATCGCCTGGCGACTGTTTGGAGTTACAATTGACCCCGAAAAAAGTATTTATGATCCCAATCTGAAGTTCTGATAGTTGGGACCCCTCTACTGTCACCAAACTTTGGGTGCTTGGCGACACAGCCAGATTTATGGCCATTTGCAATCTCCCACAGTCACCTGACTGCGTTTTACAATGGTTTAACCAAAACCTGGCACTTACTTCCGGTTTTGGGCAAAACCGCAACTATAGCGAACAATTGGTTTGCTGAACAACCACCACATTCACTTAATGACCACTACAAAAAAGGTTGTAAAATTGGATTGGTCATGTGACTGACTCATTTTACAACCATTATGACATACAAGCCAGGGGTGAAATGCTCCCGGTTCGCTCGTGCCTGTTGGTCGCCGTAGAGTTGGTCGCCAAGGTAGCGTGAGGCTCCGCCCACCTGCCCGGACACCGCCATTTGGGTTCTTTTACCCTCTGCGCATGTGCAAAGCGTTCTGTACATGCGCAGAGGGTAAAAGAACCCAAACGCCGGCATCCGGGCATCCGGGCGGAGCCTTGCGCTACCTTGGCGACCGGCTCTATGGCGACCAACAGGCACGAGCGAACCGGGAGCATTTCACCCCTGATAGAAGCATAATAGGCAGGTTCCATTACAGTCACATGTCAAGGACTACCTTTATTTAATTCCATTTATTCTTCTTTCTGCTTGTATAATATTTCCTGTAACATTGGCTTCAACACTACCCCAAAAGAACCACTCCATGCCTAATGATTGGCAAGGTTCTTTTCTACAAGTGTTTTCCTCCTTTTTCTCCAGATGTACCGTGTTTCCCCGAAAATATGACCCACCCCGAAAAGAAGCCCTATCATGTTTTCGAACGCATGCATTAAAATTAAGCCCTAACCCCCAAATTAGCCCTAATTAAGACCCCGCCCATCCCGGGTTGCAGGGGGTGGGGCGAGGCACACAGGTAAAAATTAAGCTAGAGTGGGGATGGGAAGGTGGAGCTGCCCTTCTTACCAGGCCTCGCATACCCTGACACCTGCCTCACCTTGCAGGCCTACTTCTCCTATGGCTGCTTGCCACCACTCGCATGCATCACCCCCAGCCTCCATTTCCAGATCCGGAGCTCTTTTATTGGCTACAGAGGGCTTTCCGGAAGGCATCTGAAGGCAAAACAGAAGCCAGGGGGTGCCGCGCGCGTCAATCTGGACCTCGTTTCTTGGCTGCAGAGGGCTTTCCAGAAGGCTCTGATGGCGAAATGGAGGCCGGGGGCGACATGTGCAAGCAGCGGCAAGTGGCCGCAGAAGTGGGCCGGCAGTGGGCTCCTGCTGGGTGGGGCTGTCAGTGCCGCTGCCATGAGATGAGTCAATAATTAGACCCACCCAAAAAGAAGCCCTAGCCGTTTTTTCGGGGGTCAAAAGAAAATAAGACCCGGTCATATTTTCGGGGAAACACAGTATCTTGTGTGACTCTGGCTGAGCTGTTTGAGTTGAATTTTTATTTCATTGGCCCACAGCACTTTATTCCAAATCTTATCAAGGTTTCCTTCTACATACAGGTAGTCCTTGACTTACGACCACAATTGAACCCAAAATTTCTGTTGTTAAGTGGGAGATATGTTAAATGGGTTTTGCCCCATTTTATGACCTTTCTTGCCACAGGTGTTAAGTGAATCACAGCAGTTGATAAGTTAGTGATCCAGCTGTTAAGTGAATCTGGCTTCCCCATTGACTTTGCTTGTCAGAAGGTCACAAAAGGGGATCACATGACCTATAAACTATGGACCTATAAACTATGAACCGGTTACCAAGCGTCTGAAATCTGATCACATGACCATGGGGTCATATGCAAAGGTCGTAATTGTGAAAAACGGTCATAAGTCACTTTTTTCATTGCTGTTGTAACTTTGAACGGTCACTAAATGAACTGTTGTAAGTCGAGGACTCCCTGTACTTCTTCTCTGATGAAGTCAGACAACTCCCTCATTTGCAGATCATATTTGGATAAGCAATGCTCAATTGTAATGCAGCACTGTAGATAAACTGTAGATACATGCTACTCTAGTGACAGCTAAGGTTTTTTTTTTAATCAGGTCTTTTGCAGTGATCTGTGGGTTCTGTTCTGCAGATCTGACCCAGTAGCTTTCAAGTAGCTCTAGCAGAGATTTGTCTCAGTCTTCCAGATCATTACCGTGGTGCCCACTAAAAGGAAGAACTTGCTATTGTTGTTCAGAAATAAAACATGACTTGGTGCAATTGAGGTCTGCCATCTCAGAGAAAACTCTGACTTTGAACCAAAAGGCACCCCCGTCACTTCACAATTGCCTGCCCTCCAATATCACAGGCAGCCAACAATGTCTGCTCTGCCAGGGTGCTTCCACAGCTGAAGTAAAGTGCTTTTTTTTCAAGTGCATTGCACCTGTCCTTAGCCTCTCTGTTAGAAAGACTGACTTCCCACCACATCCCCTGCTTCCCAGCAACCACAAGAAAACGGATAGAAAATGACTTTAGAGGAGAGTGACGCAGGCTGTGTTAACCATCCCTTATAAGGGCTTGAAACGGTTTAAAATCCAATAGAGAATCGTGTGGGAGGACTCACTATTTCTGACACTGTTAACACTTGGTGGCTTATTTCAGCTCTGCTAAGTACAAGAGTTATTAATATGCAGTCACTAAAGTCAAAGCTGCTTTAGAGTGGTGCCAAAACTAGGACAAAGTACCTTGTTGTAGTAGGATGGTAGCACTGTTGCTTGGGGCAGCTGCTGGAGTAACTTTCAGTCCCTCTGATAAGGCTATTTCTGAGTCAAAGTTCCTTTGCCACCCTTGCTGACTTTCTTGTTAGAAAGAAGACTTCAGATAGTCAGACTACTAGAAAACAGGCTATTATATTTGTTGTACTAGTATTAGCTGTCAATTCTGGTAAGTTAACACCTGGAGGAATTTGTTTAGTAAGAAGTTAATACTGATGGTAATGATACCACCACGAAGGAAAACATTCTTTTTTCCCCTCTAAACTATTTTATTTGAAGATTTTATGTGAAATGAAAAACAAGACATACCGTGTTTCCCCGAAAATAAGACATGTCCCGATAATAAGCCCAACAGGGCTTTTCGGGACATGCGTTGAAATAAGCCACCCCCCGAAAATAAGCCCCCCCATTACTTTCCGGGGGGAAAGGGGGGGCATGCCGGGAGGCGCTCTTTTTGCTGCGGGCACTTTTTTGGCCGGGAGAGCGAGAGCAAGTGAGAGTCGAGGGCACGCACACCCCACGAGACTGCTCGGCTCCTCTGGGCTCTGCCTCTGCCAGCGTTTTCAAACGCGCTCCTGCCTCCGAGGAAGAAAAGGGGAGCCTTGATGGCTGCCTCGCCGCCCCATCTCAGGCAGGAGCGCGTCACAACGCTGGCAGAGGCAGAG
>QLTV01001132.1:2095735-2135195 GCA_003457575.1 Thermophis baileyi
TTGGGCTGTGAGATGTGCATTCTACCTGGGACTTGTAGCTCCGTCGCGTTCCTCGGCATTGTGTCCAGGGAAGCCCATTGAAAAAGAAAACTTCTCGCGAGTTCAATTAAACTTCTCGAACTCGCGAGTTTTCTTTTTCAATGGGCTTCCCTGGACACAACGCCAAGGAACGTGACGGAGCTACAAGTCCCAGGTAGAACGCGCATCTCACGGCCCAACATGTCCCACCTACCAGAAATGAGTCTCTGTGAGACTCGTCACGCCACTGCCGCTGCCTTGTGGAGCAGGACTCTGCAAGGCTTGTTGTGCCATTGCATGCACGAACGGCAGCACTACCGCGAGGTTCGACATACTGGCACAGCCACGAGCGGCAGGACACCAATTGTGCTGGTATGATGAAGTTTGCGGCAGTCCTGCAGTTCGTGCATGCAACGGCACAACAAGCCTTACTGAGTCCTGCTCCACGAGGCGGTGGCGGTAGGGAGGGGAGGGGAGGCAGCGGCGATGGGACATGCAGACCCACGCTCGCCGCCTACTGCACCCCCAAAATAATAAGCCCCCCCCGATAATAAGGCCGAGGCCATATTTGGGGGGTCAAAAAAATATAAGCCCCTGTCTTATTTTCAGGGAAACACGGTACATCTTCGGTATATGTGAAAACAACAGGAGCTAAAATAATATATGGCATTTCTTACAGAATATTTTAGGATTTCACTATGTGACTTGAGCAACTTTTGGTGGTCAGATGTTACCGTTAACATTAGGAGAGAAACACAAGGATTAGGTTCAAGGGAACACAGGTTGGAGATCAAAAGTTGGCCACTTGTACAATTTATAAAAAATTTGTACCAAAAAAATTTGTACAAAAACTTGTACAACACCTTGTACAATTGAATCATTAAAATATATGTTCCCTTCTTCTTCACCTACAAAAAATATAACTTCCAAATCCACATATTTTTTTTCTAAAATATATTTCCAGAATATTATATTATTATTCTATTGTTACTGAAAAAAATATTCTCTCTCTACTTCTCACAATCAGGAACATGTTGAACAGGAATATTTCTTGACATAGTAGGAGAGAAATCAACTTTTATTCTGTTAACTTACAATTTTATATTGTGTCCTAAAACTTTTTAAAGCCTTGCACCCTCCCCCCCCCCATTCCAGAAAGAAAGAGAAAGTTCTACTGTGTCCGTAGAATAGTCTGATGTTTGCCAGAGGGCTGAACTGGTCGTGTTTGGAAAATACAGTTTTTTGGGGCAGATCTTATGAAACCAGGACAGAAAGTCTTGTGTAGTTACTGTATGGTTTCTATTAGCCTGGGCAGTATTACAGAGATGGTTAATTCAATTCACATGGCCATCAAAGTCACCATTCTTCTTCAAAGTATTTTAAAGTAGGTTTATTTTGTATTCAATTTATTTATTTTTATGCTCTGGGAATCACTCGGTAGAAAACACGTATACATGTAGAACATGTAGAAAAGACGGGTTCCAGAACCGCTTATGCTAGGATAGTTTCGGCTGGCTTCAGTGCTGCTTCAGACTATATTATCTCCTAAGAAAGCTGGTAATGATTATTTTTACTGATCACTTTCCTGCAATATCTATCAATTCGAAAGTTAATTTGTCTTTGTGAGATTCTTGTGATATTAGCTATTCTTTTGATAAAAACCTGCCTTGTACTTATAAATCTATTTGCACAGTGAAGATTATTCTCTCCTAAAGCCCACACTGGAACCTATGAGAAGGCTGCAGTAAACTCTGACCTCTTTGTCACTGAATTCTCGGGTTTTCTGAAATGTGAACGCAGGTTTACCTACCAATTGCGCAAAAGGAGCCACAGCCTATTTTCTCTCTCTCCACTAGTGCTATATAAATGTTCCACTTCCTGCCCTCCTATGAGAAGATTAAAATTTTAGCAATCCCAATTTAGAAATATTGTTTTGGTCCTTCAGTAATTGTAAGATTGCTCTTCTTTGAGACTGGGGTTTTAGAACATGAAAGAACAGAGAGGATTATGTTTGCAATTATTGGAAAATTCAAATGATCTTCCTGCACCACCATAAATAGATGGGGAAAAAAATTATCATTAGCAGCCAGGGCTAGCATAAGGGTCCTTGATGTCTTTGTGGGAACTGGGCATAACTGTTAGATTTGGAGATTTTTTTTTTTATGGATAGTGGGAGTCTAACATTTCTGGGAGTTTGTAATTTTTAATTCTGGTTAGGAAAAATTGGGAAAATGCATTAAGAGAAAATATGTGTGAGAAAGTTAATAAATAAATCTGCAGTAAGGGTTTGGTCCTTGTAATCTACACAACAAATTACCATGGTGGTTAGAATGGGGTGTTTGGGGAGAAATAGAGGAATACATTTCCAGTTTTTGTAGTTAATTTTTAGTCCTGAAGAAACATTTACGGGGAAAAAATATATTATGTGCAAATATGTTCAGTTACAGTTAGAATTCAGCTTCTTTGAAGTATAAGGCCAAAAAAAAAAAAAGGTCTCATTTAGAATCAGAATAATATACTTTTTAAAAATCTTTTTACAACCCTGTAATCCCTTAATTTGGGGTGGACTTGGGCGACTGAATAGAGCTGATCATTTGCTGACTCGATGCCCTTCCTGATGCTTACACAGAGTTCGCAGCAGATATTTTCTGTTTGTGCCCTGATAGAGAAACATATGTCACTGCCTATGACTGAACTCTCAACCTTCCGAGTGGGAGGCGAGCGTCTTCACTTCTAGGCCATCACACTGCTCCTAGAGTGATGTACTATATACTATGGATAGTGGAAATCATCTGTGTCAGAGTTTGTTGTAGAAAATCATTTCCAGAAAGCACACACAGACAAACCGATTCAGCTGGATTCATTAACTTCTTTATATACATAATAACAGATGAGTATTTACAATACCAGCAGCAGAGTTCTTCTTTAACGTAGCAGCAGTTACAAGCAGTTTCTAGTTCAGAGTTCAGAGCAGACAGAGAACAGAGTGGGCTGAGCCACGCCCAGCCTTCTAGCTTAAGTTTCAGTTTCAATTCTCTGCACAGACTCAGATGTGTTTCAGCTCTCATTGGCTGACTTAGTTGCTATGCCTATTCATTGGCTGACCTTGTTACCATGGCTCTCCCAGTTCATGAATATTTTAACAATCTGTTTCCAGTTTTGGTGTATTGTAGTCTTAGGGAAAAATTACAAGAAAATGTATTATGACACAACATCCACACTTAGGGCTAGGGTTAAATCTATATGTGTGCTGCATCACAAAACACGACAATTCACTCGTGCGCTACGTCCGCAGATGCATGCAGCGTCAAAAATCACAGCGATATAGGATGGGATTCCGCCTGGGTGGGGCGGGGGTGGGCCCACCCGCAGGTTGCCACTACTGGTTCACCAGAACCGGTCCGAACCAGCTGAATCCCACCTCTGATGACCATGTGCAAAATCAGGAGGAAGGAGTGCCACTGGAAATCTGAGGATGTAAGGCACCCATTTGTCACAGAATCTGCCAAGAAACTTATCGAATCAGACTATGGGTTGGGTGAGTGGAGGAATCATTCTCACAAATAGGAACCATCAACTTAGTTTGTCACCAAAAGGAAGCCCACCACAGGGTGATGATAGCCTTGAATAAGGTCTCCTTGTATATGTCATGGTGGAGTGCCTATTGCTTCATCCAGGGATCTCCAATCCCCTCAATGTCTCCACCCCCAAAAGTATTTTGAGGGGGGGCTATGGAGGAAGGCGGACATGTCATAGAAAAAGGATAGGATTGCAGCCGATTCCCAGATGGTGAGACAGTAGCAGAAAGAGCCACCATTTGGCCACAAGGAGCCAGTGGGCAGGAAATAGGTGTGAACATTAATGGCTAGGGTTAGGGTTGAGGTTAGAGTTAATCCTTACATTTCCATTTTGGTTAAATATTACTCTTGGAGTTAGGAAAACTTATGGAAAATATTATGATTAAAAATCTGCAGTAAGGATATTAAGGTTTTTTGAATTCTATGTTCAGAACCAGTGTGGTGATAAGATAAGGACCAAATTTATATGAATAGTAAGGGAAAGGGATAGGTTAATGGTTAGATTTATCTCAGCGTTAGATTTCTGATTAGGATTAACTTTAAATTAGAGTTGGGCTATGGCTAATATTGGCCTTAGCTTTAGGTTTAGCACTTTGGATCAGATTTAGGCAAGGTTCGGATTAAGATTAAGGTTAAAATTTGTGTTAAATTTTACAATTCCATTTTTTTGGTAAGTTTTCCTCCTGAGGAAAAACTTAAACATATTATGACCAAAATTCTGCAGTTGATGTTAGGTTTAAATTTCCTTTATGTGCATATTCAAATTTAGCATAAAAATTGGATTCAGGCAGATTTTTCATTGATAAGTTGTATCTTTAAAAAAAAATTGTTAGCAATTTTTATGATAGAAATAAATTAAGTGTGCATCTTAAAATAGCATTCAAATGTTCATGGGCAACTTTATATTAAAAAAGTGAAGTGGGAGAAAAAGGAAGAAAAAAGAGATTGTTAGTGTACACCCTCATAAGTGGGAAGTTAGGGGGGGGGGAAATGAAGTATTGCCATGAGTGTTTATATATGTAAGATCTCCTTCAAGTGAAATGTTATTCCTAGTGACTGCAAGGACACATCCATGTAGCTTGTTTGGCGACCACACCCAAATGATTTTTTGTTTTTGTTTTACTGTTGCCTTCCTTTTGGATGCTTTCTGAATCTCAGTTAGTGACAGTCAATTTTCTCATAGTTTCACACCCAATTATTAACCAGATCTAACTCTATGTAGCTTTTTGAGATCAGCCATGGTCTCTGTGGCAATAAATAAGACTTTCCAGCAGTTACGCTGAAGCTCCAGAACTCTGGAAATCCGAGAGAAGCTCAGCAAAGTCCTTTATTTTAAACAAGGCATTCAAATATGTCATGTAATTTTTACTGTTTTTGTGGATCCCTCTTTTAATAACCATTCCATTATTTTCACATCTGTATTAGAGTAATATGTTTATTGGATGGGCTCAGACATCACTCACAAAAACCTGCAAGCTTATAACACCTGCAGATCACTTAAGAGAGTAATTTTGACAACAGTAGGGATGGGAGAGGAGAGAAAGGCAAAACTGACTTTATCTGAATTCCTGATCTCTGCACCATCCCAATCCCAAACCAGAACCTGAGAGATCACCTGATTTGGTCAGGATTTCAAATTGCAGCTAGAAATGCCCCCATAATTTGATTTTTGTGTGGTCCTGTTCTACTGTAAATTAGAAGGGTTCCTCCCTGACCCCATTTTTACATGGCTGATTTTGCAGTGAGCAACTAAGATCTATTTGGGAGTATATATGTTTTTTTTTAAAAGCAGCCAATATCTCGGAGCATCTGGTCTTCAGCTTCAGTCCCCAGGATTTCAACTTCTCCTATTTCAGACCGCCACTCTGGGAAGAATTGCTGTCTAAGAGATGTTGCTGACGATAGTTTAGGCAGAGTTCCACTATGGAACACTGAAGCTCCTTCATCATGGAAATTGCAAATCTGAATGCTTTGTAAAAGCTCATCCCAACTCTGAAATAGTATCATACATCTTCCCTGATAGCCGTTGGACTGTCTGATGTGTTTTTCATTTAATTTAGCCTCTTATCGTTGCTGTGTTCTCATTTCCATATATGGGTAAATTGTTCATATTATCTACCATCAACAGGAAATAATGTACTACTTTTTTTTTAAGATCTAAAATTAGGATTCAGTGTAGATGACTGGAAAATGGTGCCATCTAGTGGAAAGTATGAGATTGGTAAATGGCTTTGCTTCATGTCAAGATGTTTCATTGACAAAAGAATTCCATACTTCCAGAGGCAGGAAAATGAAATAAAAATAAAAGGCATTATTATGGTTGGTTGCATAGTCAGCCAGATGATTTGACATTTTTATCCATCTGTCAAGTCCTTCCCAAGGTTAAACCTATATGCCGTCCAACTTCCAACAGCTTTGAGTGGCTAACAACAAAGAAAGACATTTCAATAAAATGAATAAAACATAAAAATAAAAGATGACAAGTGTGATGAATAAATAATCAGTTATTTAAATCTGGCATGGGGAGAATGTCTTTTCACAATGTTCTTCCTTATCACACAGACACTGAGAATAATTTTAATTTGTATTCTTGATTTTAAAATGTAACTTAACAAATTAGCATAATGCATTTATTTATTTATTTAAAGAATTAGTTTTAAAATCATTTCCTTGGAAATTTTATATAAATACATGCGGCTTTATTTCAAATAAAGTGATTATGACCAGAAGAACAATCTTATTTTTAACCTATATATTGTATAATTATTAAAACTCTTAATAAAAATTATTTTTCAAAAGACATGTATGTGGATCTGTTGGTTGCTATTACTCTGAATCGTGACTAAAGGACAGGGGAGAGATGTGGATTTAAGGAAAGTAAACACTTCAGAGACATAAAAATTAAGTAAAATGCACACTCAGAATGTCTAAATGTCATTATTTGAAGCAATAATGGAATCTATTCTGTGTCTAAAACTGTGTCTCAACCAATGAGAAGCAGAATTTTTGCAGAGGTGGTATTCAGCTGGTTCAGACCGGTTCAGGTGAACCGGTAGCGGCGACTGCTGTTGGGCCCACCCACCCTCCCGGATGTAATGCCGTCCTATTTAGCCACATTTTTGGGGCTGGGCGCATGCACGGAAGGCACGTGTGTGAGTAAAGCGCATGCACGGGAGGCTGTGCGCATGTGCGCGTGCTCACATTTGCGAACCGGTAGGGAAGGTAAGTGAATACCACCCCTGCTCCACACTAATGATGGGACATAATCCTCCCTGTCCTGAAATCAGAAGCTGAGTTCATGAGGCAGAAGAGAATCATGTGATAAAAGCAGGGTAACGCCATTGCACTGCAAGTTCTAGCTCTTTTGTACATGTGTGCATATCATGTTGCATGTACAGAAGGGATGGGTTGTGCATCACAACAGCAGGGTGCTGCTTTCATCATTCCCTTGCCTCCTCCTATTTGTTATTACTCTAAGTTTTGTAATATTGTTATCTAGCTAGATTCTGATGTGGTTCTCCTTCTGCTTTGCCAGCCAACAAAATGTTAAAGCTCTTCATGCCATAGGAATGGATTATAAGGGACTGCTTCTTCCTGGTTACATCGGATCTCACAGAGGAGATATGTTGTGGGTACCAACATACATTTGGTAGGTCTTGGGAGACGGGCCTTCTTTGCTGTGATCTCTGCCTTATGGAACGTTCTTCCCCTGAAATTAGATTAGCTCCATCCTTTTTGACATTACAGAATTTCTTTAAGACCTGGTTATGTCACCAGGCATGGGACTCCCACAAATGTGATTAATAAATAAAGAAATAAAATTTGCAAAAATGAAGGAAATCTTTTAAGAGTGAGTTCCATTAACTGCCAGGTATAAAATTCAAGGCCTATTTACAGTAAGATCAAAGTTAAATTCTTGTGCCTCTTTCTCATTCCCACATGACACAACTTTTAAGTGGAGGAATAATTGTATTATTCCTTGTTGTCTCAATGGACTAGATTGGTTTCAGGCTGTTTGCCTCTGTTCTTGCCAGAATACTCCTTACATGTAATCAAATACTGTTTATTTATACCTATTTATTTATACTTATTTAAATAAATGAGTTATAATTCCAGATATACCTACAAGGATGTAAGCTACATGGGTCATATTGTAAATTACATGTGAATAAACATTCATAATATAGCACTAGCAATAGCACTTAGACTTATATACCGCTTTACAGTGCTTTACAGCACTCTCTAAGCGGTTCACAGAGTCAGCATATTGCCCCCAACAATCTGGGTCCTCTTTTTACCCACCTTGGAAGGATGGAAGGCTGAGTCACCTCTTTGCTCCTGGGGCATGCAAGGAGAAAGTGACATACGGTACTTACGAATGCATGCTGTTTTGGCCCTGATGTCAGTCAGTGGGTTGCGGTAGAAGAACGGCTTGCAGCTCTGGCAGTGGTGGCCCATGGTGTTGTGCTGGCACTCATCACAAACCCCGCCACTGGAGTTACCTGTAGCCAGGTAGACGGCTATGTCAAAGTGGCACTGGTGGGAATGTTCATTGCAGTTGCACTCTGGAGAGAAGACAGGAAAGTGATTCAGTTGCTTTCATCCCGCTCGTGTCCATTCTCCTCCATGAATACCACCCAAGACAACCCCCTGATCTAGCAATACTTCTAGCAATAGCAATAGCACTTCGACTTATATACCGCTTCACAGGGAACCTTTACCTTTACTTAAGCGGTTTACAGAGTCAGCCTATTGCCTCCAAGAATCTGGGTCCTCATTTTACCCACCTCGGAAGGATATAGTATGTGATAAAATCTCATGGATTGTATACAAAAGTAACTTTCATTAAATTGAGTGAAACAAATTCTCCAAAAGTTCAAACTCAATTTAGCTTTTGACCTGAATCCATGTCTTATCTCTTAGAACTAGGTAACATCTGTATTATTACAAACATGAATGTTACTTATTTCAATAGAAATTGCAAATGGGTCCCTGAGATTATTTGTCCCAGTTCAAGGAAGAAAGCTCCAGATGAAATTACCTTTCGTTTATAGCATAAGTTTCATAATCACTTTGACCCCATGGACATATTATTGCTCTCCCTGATCAATGCATATTATGATTTTCAAATCTCTCAGAATGGTATATTCAGACCATCTTCCTGCCAGTTCTTATAGAAGAAAGATTCAAATGTTACAATATGTCATATTCCTGTGCATAAGTATTCTGTGGATCAGAAACATTAATATGTGCTAATCACATGCAAGCGGTGAATTGTGGTGTTCAGCAGCCAAAGTTTGGTGTTTCCTAAATCCAGGATAGTGATGACTTTGGTTCAACAAAGCATCAATAGAAGTCTCAGCTTTAAAGCATTTTAACCAAGAAATATGATAGAGTGAATTCCTTATGAGTTAACCGCAATCTTTAAAAGAGTTTGACCTCAACTGATTTTAAAAATGGAAGATAGCAAATTTAGCTTTATAACAATAGCAACAGCACTTAGACTTATATACCTTTTCACAGTGCTTTACAGCCCTCTCTAAGCGGTTTACAGAGTCAGCATATTGTCCCCAACCATCTGGATCTCACTTTACCAATCTCAGAAGGATGGAAGGCTGAGTCAACCTTGAGCCGGTGAGAATCAAACTGCTGGCAGTCGGCAGAGTTAGCCTGCAATACTGCAATCTAACCACTGCGCCACCACGGCATTCCATGGCAATATGCTGACTCTGTAAACCAATTAGAGAGGGCTGTAAAGCAGTATATAAGTCTAAGTGCTATTGCTATTCCACCTGTAACATTAAAACCATATATTGTCTGTTGAGTTCTGTTTACCCAAAATGAGTTGGCCAACAAAAGGGGAAAGCAGACAGAAGATCCCTGGAAAAGGTAACTAAGCATAAATATTATGTGGGAATGACCTTGGGAGACAGAAGTGAGAGCCACAGACTAAACAACTGGTATGTAAAAGACATCTCAGCCCACAGGAGAAGGGAGGGCACGAGGAACTTTTCAGAAGGGACTCTCCCTAGTCTTAGGGGGAGTAAAATGGAAGGAAGGGAGAAATACTTTCAGGCATTCATTGATGTTAGTCCTCCATACAAGAAGCACTACCATGAATACTGTACTAACTCAATTTTGATTGTAAGGTTACATTAACAGAATCTTGTAAGACAGTCTAGGTGGTCTTTGAACTACTATGCTTGCACAATGCTGTTTGCACAACTTGAGCATCACAAGAGGCCTTGCTCCATGTTCTAACATTAGGTGCGATACCATCTGCAAGTGTGATGGACATTCTTCTCACTCATGGTACCTGAAATGGTCAGACTGGACCCCTATTCTTTACTCCTTTAGGCTTAGGGAGGTGGGTATTAGTATTTTATTGTTCTACTAACTATCTGTTATTTTACTATGATTTGCTTAAGCTGTAGCATTGAATCCACAAGTGTGTCACGGTACAAATTTTAGTAAGTAAACGAGAGACTGTGAAGAAGAGGATCAACATATGCATACTCATTGCAAACAGAACCAAATATTTCTGAAATAAATAAACCCACCTGCTTGTCTTCTATAAAACTGGGGATGCCTAAAGCCAGAGGGTAAAAGCTGGAAGTATCAACCTTCCTCTTCCAGAACCTGTCTGGGTCTTCATACTTGGGCTTGTCTCCTGCTATCATCACCTACTGTATCTTCTCAGTGAATACCAATGTCAGGGTTCCAAGTAACAGCACATAGGAAATCAAAACTCCAAGGCAGGGTCCCTCAAAGTATAGATTTATTAGGCATGTCATATTGGCACAGCTGGTGAAAACCCAACCCCGAAGTCCCCCGGGTTTTCCCCACCCAGTTCAAAATCCAAAATTCTTCCCCTCAACACACACAACCATCACATGCCCCAATCAGGTTTCTCTCCCCATCCCGGATGCCTCCCATCCACGCCCCTCCAGGTGCTGGTGAGAGTGTCCTTGGTTCCCAGAAGAAAGAATGTTATTTTGGCTACATACTCCCCTCAGCTATCTCTACTCCCCCTCCCTTTCCCAGAAGCTCCATCCAGCCTCGCTGTGGCAACCCTGAAGACGCTCAAACATGGCTCCAGGGTTGACAGGCTGCCCCTCCTCACGGGAAGAGGACATCCTGAAAAAGGAAAGAAAGACTATAGAGAATTAAACTAATCCCACTCAGCCTACCCGCAGTTTGTTTTCAACTTTGCCAAGCATACAGCAATTTTTTAAAACCATGTAATCAGGGGTGGATTCTAACTTACCTCGCTGCTGGTTTGCTTCCTCCTGCGCCACGCCATGCGCGCATGTGCAGTGCCGAAAAATCCAACCCCTCCCCCCCCAAAAAAGCCAAAAACAAGATGGCGACACATGCGCAGTGCTGGAAACTCGGCTTCTGTGCATGCGCAGAAGAAAAAAAACGGGAAAAAATCCCCCCCCAAATCCCCCCCCCAAAGAATTCCCCCCAAAAAAGATGGTGGCGCCCATGGACCGGCACCAACAGAACCGGTTCTGTGACATCACCGTGATGTCACCAGCGGGTCACTACCGGTTCAGGCGAACCGGTCCGAACCGGGAGGAACCCACCTCTGCATGTAATTAATATAGTTGTGTCCATTATTTGAAGGCCTATATGCACTTCTGCATAGACCTTTCTTTAAAAAAGGTTTCAAACCCGGCAAATTGCTCTCCAAAATTTAGAGATGGAATGAAAACTGGATTTTGATTGTGAATTAGTTCTCAATGGGAAATCAGATAAGTTTTCATTAAATTGAAAATGAAATGAATGTACGCCACATTTCTAGCACTGGGTCATTTAAGTGGCATCTAGACTTTGGTTTTTTTGGTGATGGCCAGAGCATCAGGCTGGGCTTAATAATATAGTTTTTAAAAAGGATCTCAATGCAAGTGTTAGCTGTGAGCCCAGGAACCCTGAAAACTATCCAAGAACATCAGAAACTGATATTAATTGAGAGCAGCATTTAGTCTGGACATCCCCACTTTCCTTAATGGGAAACAAAACAATTCAGCTATGCAGATTTTATGCTACTGTTGAAATCCAACAGGGGTCGCCATATATTCTGTGTCTCTTCAGCATAGGTATTAATTGTCTCATCATTACAAATGCTATGACATTAAATTAAGGTAGATTTTTAAAAGTGTATGTGATAAAACAATGTCTATTTACCTCACCAGAAGGTCAGAAGTCAAAAGAAAAAGAAAAAGGACAGTCTGCCAAGAGAAGATTCACTATGGAAACAATGTGGGCATTTGTAAGAATGCAGTGTTATTGGATCTTTCTTTTTCCTTTATTTAAAACTGAAAAATATTTCCAAACAAGAAAGTAGCTACAGATGGTTACTGAGGCTATGCAATTAATGCTTACATTAATTGCATAGCCTCAGCATGTTACATTAATAAGAGATAACAAGCAGAATACATCGTTGTTTTCATGACATTATTTTTAAAAAGATATATAAAGTTTTGAGCTGAATTGTAAAATCTCTACCATACCATTATTCATAATTATTGAAAAAACAGTAGAAAAAGAAAAAAAAGAGAAAGAAACAGCCCTAAAAACAATACAAACAAAATTCTAATTTTTGACTTCCCTCTTCTTTGTTCTCCAATTTACAGTCATTGATTGATTGAATCATCAATTTGGATTAAAGTAGTAGGCATAGTAGTAGTAGGTATATACACATAAAATCTTTTCAGCTTTTCCTTCCTCTCAGTTTAGATCCAGAAGATGGTGCTCACTCTTAGCAAAATATCAAAATAAGCTGTCATTGGAGGGTAGGGGTTGAAAGTAACAACTTTCTCATCTCAGGCAAATTCATGTTCCCCTGTTGACTTTTCAATGCACTATTAAACAAATAAAATATCAGCTAACTGCATAACCTCCTGTGCAAACAGAAATGAATGAAAGCTGTGGAAGAACAATGTTTAACTATCAATGAAGCCACAGCAGTGTGGAAATGAAGTGCATAATTTCAGGTACCTAAATGGCAGATGAGAAAGCATGTTGCTTTGCAGATAGGGAATCTTGTTTAGCTGAGTCTTCTTAGGTGAAACAGCAAAGAATTTAGAGCAGACAGAAAAGGAAAAAAAAGTACCAACCATTTTAAACAAAGATTAATTATGTTTCATTTACCGTATGTCTCCTCCAAAAACATTTGAAAGTTGCCCAAATATTTAGGGATAGAAAAAAATGGATCCTCAGGCAATATGCCTATCTCAACAGAATATTGTTTTTCCTCATCATTGTTTACAAGATGTGAAACAAACAATGGGGTTGGACTGGACTACATGTGACATGTGGCATTTGGGTTTTCCTGAAAAAGGTGGACCAGGAGGAAAGAGTGAGCATTAAAATCAGGAAAACGTAAGAAGAACTCCACTGGACCAAGTATTTTATGCTACAGAGGAGCACTTAAGAAGCTCCCAGAGAAAGGTGGACAGTGGCCATGGTCTTTAAGGCTGACTCCCTTTAATCCTGAAGGAGCTACAGAGTAACTGAAAAAAGTAAGATGATAGCATTGATGGGGCTATCATCCATGGATTTATCTACAGGTATGTCCCTTTAAATTCTTGTCAGGCGGCACGGTGGCCCAGTGGTTAAGATGCTGGGCTTGTCACCTGGAAAGCCGGCAGCCCAGGTTCGAGGCCTGAGCTCCCGTTAACATGCCCCAGCTCCTGTCAACCTAGCAGTTTGAAAGCATGCAAATGCAAGTAGAAAAATAGGTATCACTTTGGTGGGAAGGTAACAGTGCTCCATGATGTTGTGCTGGCTACATAATTGCGGAAATGTGTTTTGAAAAACGCTGCCTCAATGAGCACTGCCCCGGCAATGACTAGCTGAATAAAAATCATAGGGGGTGACTCCTTTAAACTTCGACTCTGATGAAAGTGAAGAACGTAAGTGCTGCATAAAAAAACTTGTTCTTTTGATTGGGCCAAGATTTCCCAGCATACATTGGGATTGCTTATACTGTATATGTCGGTATTTTTTTACATCATGAGGCTTTATATCTATCATATCTTCCATGCTGTCTTTCAAACAGAGTTGCAAGACCTCTAAAATGTGCTGTTCTTTTCTCCTAGAGGAGCTGCTCTATTTGTTATCCTCTTCTGTACTTTTTAGACTCCACACTTACCATTTTGGGATATATTAGCCGGCGTACCAGGGGCATTGTATAACAGGTACAATTGCACAATAGATTTATGGACATTGCTATTTTGGCAGTTCTACTGTTAATCTCCCAATTTAACTTCATTATAGCTGCAGCACACCAGGTTACCATTTTTCATCCATCCATCACAACTCCCAGTTCCCTTTCCTAGTGGACAGGCCAAGTTTTGTTCAGGGCAAAAAGGAGGTGTTGAATTCCAGTAGTAGGGAACCTTTTAGCAGCTGAGACCAGATTCAGCCGGTTCGGGCCGGTTCGGGCGAAGCGGTAGTAGCGACCTGCGGGTGGGCCCGCCCCCCTGCCCCAGCACTATGCCGTCCTATTTAGCCACATTTTCAAGCCGTGCACATGCGTGCAAGCTGTGCGTACAAGCAAAGTGCATGTGCGGAAGGCCACACGCATGCGCGGAAGGCGCACGCATGACAGAAGCGAGCGTGCGCGCGCTGGGCGAACCGGTAGGGAAATTATGAGAGTCTTACCTCTGGCTGGGACAATATCAGATTTGGGAAGGAGAAGCAAAGGACATCCTAGGCAGGGCAATGATAGAAGTGAAGAAAACCAGAGCAGCCCTGATATATGGAAAGAACAGGCCGGGGCAAGCAAAGAAAGCTCAACTAAAGTGGTAGGATTCCAAGAAGCACAAGAAAAAAAATGACATTTTCCTCTTTCCCTTTTCTTCTCTAAGCCAAGATCAATCCCAGAGGTGAAAGTAGTGCTGATAAAGTAAGCTCCCCAATAAAGCAAGCATCCCGAAGTAATGATAAGAAATACCTGTGGGAATAAGGCAGAGAGGGAGGCAACTAAGAAATGGTTAAATGCTCCAGGTAGCTAGATGTAAATGTAGAGTAAGACCACTGCACATACTGTACACGTGTCCTTGACATACGACCTCAACTGGAACTGTGTCAGAGTTTGTTGCAGAAAATCATTTCCACAAAGCACACACAGACAAACTGATTCAGCTGGATTCATTAACTTCTTTATATACATAATAACAGATGAGTATTTACAATACCAGTAGCAGAGTTCTTTAATGTAGCAGCAGTTACAAGCAGTTTCTAGTTCAGAGCAGACAGAGTACAGAGTGGGCTGAGCCACGCCCAGCCTTCTAGCTTAAGTTTCAGTTTCAATTCTCTGCACAGACTCAGATCTGTTTAAGCTCCCATTGGCTGACTTAGTTGCTATGCCTATTCATTGGCTGACCTTGTTACCATGTCTCTCCCAGTTCATGAATATTTTAACAAACTGGAATTGCTAGACATGGTGGTTGTTAAGTGAGTCCCATTCAATTTTAGGAACTCTTTTTTAGCAAAGTTGTTAAGCCAATCAGTGCAGTTAAGTGAATCCAGTTTCTCCCACTGACTTTGCATGTCGGAAGCTGGCTGGGAAGGCTGCAAATGGAAATCACATGACCCCAGGACACTGCAATCATCATAAAATACATGCAAGTGCCTGAATTTTAATCATGTGAGCATGGGGATGCTGCAACTGTTGTAAATATGAGGACTAATCATAAGTCACTTTTTTTCAGTGCCATTGTAACCTCAAATGATTGCTAACAAAATGGTTGTAAATCAAGGACTACCTGTAATAGGAATCAACAGAAATGATTTACTGGCAAGGCCCCATAACCGTCAATATCCACTATAATTTTGGAGAGGATCTGCATGTCTGGAAAATTCCTGTCCCTTTCCCACTCTCTAACATAGCGGCCCCCAACCTTTTGGGCACCAGGGACCAGTTCCATGGAGAGAGGTTTTTCTGTGGACCAGAGGGGGCATGGCTTCACATGCTGCCTGCATCCCGCGGATGGGGCTTTGCTTGTTTGCGCAGTCCGGTTTCTGGCATGCCGTGGACTGGTGCCGATCCACAGACTGGGGTTGGGGACCCATGCTCTAACATGGTGAAGGATATTTGTTTCCTTTGTTATTGTGTTTCCCACTCGCTAAAGACTTTATTTTCCTTGCAAAAAGATGAGTTTTTTTTATGGGCTATTTTGGGGAAACTGGCCTGATGTTGAGAGATGGTGGGGAATGCTGTATAGCGCCTATCTCTTGCCTTCTGGGATTATGTTGGAGGAGGTGGTTCAGGCAAGATCAATGAAGCAGATGTTGAGTAATTGCTGGAATGGATAGCAACAGAAGGGACAGCATTCAAATAAATTAAGATTATGAGATACTGGGAAACTAAAAAAAGAGGATACTGCTGCTTTAAATATGCCAATTTCTTTCATTTGTTAAAAGAATCAAGAATCATGCCCTGGGATCTAATCTAGTAAATTTCTAGATAGATTTTTAATTTTTTTTTTTAAATAAATAAATCAGGTCCAGAAATCAGATTGAGCAACAATGCATAGAAAATATTTGTTAATACCTACTTAGAAGTATGATTTACTGTATATAGTATCAGAATTAAAAGGTTAACTCTGAAGATAAAGTGTGAAAACATTGGTAGTATTGTAGATGACTGGTTAGTGGACCTAGTTTTACTTCATGCATATCTTCGCTCTGAACACACATAGTAGAAGTGTGAACTTTGATATTTCCTTATTTTCAGAGTACTAAAACATGATATACTAGTGCACTTTTTGGCTTTTACATTTTTGTCACCTGTTACTGTAACTGTTTATCACTCTGGCCCTTGCATTTAAAGATGGCCAGATTAATTACAGTAAAATGTAATCTGAGTTTATTATAGTCATTTTGCTGTGATTGTTAAATAAGCAATCCGCTCCTTTTAGTATGTTGACATAAATTTGATAATTGAGAACTGAGACACTCTTCACGGTAAGGATCCTGTCTTTCAAAATGAATCTGGCCTTTGAGAACCATGCTGACTTGCTTGCCCTCAATTTAAATATTAAAAACTGCAGCACAATTAGAAAGAACGTGGGACATTAGCTGATTACAAATTGCCATTTAACATCAGTAGGGTTGCTGATTGGCTAAAACAACAATAAAAAGTTAACAACCTATTCATATATGGTAGCTTCTGAAGTAGCTCATGTGAGAGAACTGCAGAAAATAGTTATTTTAACAATAAAAAAGGCTCTCCATTCACCCTCCCATGAATAATGAAGCACCCTTTTCTAAGGATTTGCATGTTATGCATCACTCCTCATCTTAGACAGCAGAGTTGGCTAAAACATCAGACAGTGGGTCTCCGGTAAAATCCCCCCTATAGTTCTTGAATAAGGCAAGTTTCACACATATCAGATAATTGCTCTTATTGCTATCCCATAAAACAGAGTTGGTTCTGAGTTTCTACTGGTAGAATAAAATGAAGACTCAATCAGTGGCTTAGAAGTGATTGGTACTTGCAGACAGAGGCAATTGCCTTAGAAACAGTATATGATTTGATGAGAACAGTTGGTGAAGGAGCACTCCTGAATTGCAGCTGCAGCATTCACCTCCCATCATTGTTTCAATCAATCAATCAATCAATCAGAATAGAGCTGGAAGAGATCTTGGAGGTCTTCTAGTCCAACCCCCTGCTCAAGCAGGAGACCCTATATAATTTTGGACAGGTGGCTGTCCTGTCTCTTCTTAAAAACCTCCAGTGATGAAGCACCCACAACTTCTGAAGGCAAGCCATTCATTCCAGTGGTGAATTGTTCTCACTGTTAGGAAGTTTAATTCCAGGTTGTTTCTCTCCTTGATTAGTTTCCATCCATTATTTCTTGTCTTGCCTTCTGGGGCTTTGGAAAATAGGTTAACCCCCTCTTCTTCAATCATGGGAGGGAAAACTAGAAGTCTCTGATGAAATCCAGAACCCTGATTCTCTTCAGGTTTAACTGAATGATTCCCATGGCAGGGCTTCATAAAAATAACAGTTCTAACAAAAGTTGAAGGAGTTGACTTTCATTTTCTCTCATATGTATAAACATGGTCCAGAAGACCAATCTGCACATACAAGAAGATAATCTTACCTTTATACTTCTCCATTTTTTTTAATCAAACAGCCCCCATGGATTACAAAAGTGCTTAAACCAATGGAAATTACTATATTATTCAGAGTTGTTTCCCTTTCTTAAGACCTTTGGGTATTTACAGATTGTGTATGCTCTGAGAATATAGCTCTTCCTTGTCAAGAAACTAGGGCAGTGCCATCATTAACATTGCTCCACATATAATTTATTCTGCAGCTTATTTGAAGAGGTAGGATATGAAATGTTATTAGTAATCTCTACAAAATTCTCCAGGATATAATGTCATTTATCTGGCTTTCTTATTTTGCATTCCTTCTGAATGATAAACATGTTTATTGTTTCTCACTACTGAATAATTCTTATAAGTTTCGGTGGTTGATACCATTCTAATCGGAATATATTAAGTAATGCCATAAGATGCCTACGTAAGTGATTCCTGCTCTTCATGAAAATCTAGCCTCTGAATTATTCATTAACTGAGAAATCCAACAGTTCATGCTGTTTGCTTGAGTAATCTCGCAATCACTTCATCTCAAACAAGTAAGCCAATTTATGTAAGGGAGGAAGTAGTCTATATACAGCCAGTTCTAATTTGGTGTAGTCAATGTATGTTGAACTATAATTTCCTTATCTGCTGGCCAGGGGATGATGGGATCTGCAGCCCAACCTATGTGAAGAAAATGAGATCTGGGAAGGATGTAATATACTTACTGCCTTGGCCAGTATATATATATATACTGTTTCTAGTTCAGCAGTATATATATATATATAGTTTTTTTGCCAGCTGCAGCGACCGGAGAAACGGTTCGGGGGCATGGACAGCCAGCGAGCGGGTGCAAATTTCCGCCACCGGTACGGGAGAACCGGTCCGAACCAGCAGCAACCCACCACTGATCTATACATATGGTTCCCTTGTCCTATATTTTGATACGTTTTGCAATGCTTTTTGATTATGAGTGGAATCCTAAAATACATTAAACTTTGCTGTGCATTTCAATTGTTTAAGATTGTGCAAAGGGATTAGCACCATGCATGGTGTGATAAATGTCAAATGAACAGATAGAGTTCAGAAAAGCAACCAATGATACTGGATAATTAATACTAGATATAAAAGGAAAATATCTAGAATGTATGACCTGATTTACCTTTGCATCCCAAACTATAGCAAGGTCTTGGATTATACAAATCATGCCAGAATGTTTTAAGGCGAATGGAAGTGCCACAATAACTATTCCTCTAAGGAACCTTTAGAATGGACTAGAATCTGCTATAAGAACTGAATTTATAGAGACAGCATAATTCAGCGTACGAAAAGATGTTAGATAAGGGTGGAGATTATCACCATCCCTATTTAATTGATGGGGGAATTGAAAAGATAACTTCTGAATGAAATGTGGAGGTCAAAACAATAATACTAATGTGCACATGATGCCACATTGCTAGCTGAAAATAAAGAACACATAGAAAACTATTTTAGGAAAGAAATTTATGCACTATTTTCCCTCCCAGCTAGAAATAAAACCCAAATCAAACACACCATAAGCAACAAAAGATCCTTATTTATTTTCGCTCCAACAGAAATACACATTCAAAGACCAAACATGCATATATGCATTTATTCAATTTGAACATAGTGTACAATAGATTACTAAATATTTTGCAAAAAGGATCGTTTGGAATAAGAAGATTTAAGAGGCCATCATTTGTAAAATAATCTACCAATTTATTTGCCCAATAAATTTTGTGTATATGAATATGTGTGTGGGTAGATAAATGGCTCACAAATAAGCACAGTCATTTAAAATTAAAATATCCATCAAGGATATTAAATAATTCCTTCATATTTTCAATATTCCTTAATTCTGCATGTTTATATTTCTGCATGACCAGTAGTGGGTTTCAAATTCCGTCGCTACCGGTTTGCTATTGGGAGCTTCTGCGCATGCACAGAGACGTCTGGGCAGGTGGGCAGAGCCTCCCGCCGCCGCCACTACCAGTTCACCCGATCCGGGGTGAACCGATAGCAACCCACCACTGTGCATGACATATACATTGCCTTTTACTTAATTTTTACCCACCTCAGTTTATTTTAATAAAGACAAAATACACTCTAGTTCAGGGGTGTCAAACTCACCGTGTCACGGCGTCATCACATGACATATTGGGACTTTTTTCACCTTTGCTAAACTGGGCGTGGGCGTGGCCAGCATGTGACGCATCTGGCCCATGGGCTGCGAGTTTGACAGCCCTGCTCTAGTGCATTTATCCAAGGAAAAACTAAGTTATTCTTTTCACCTTTACAGTATATGGATTAAATTGCTTCTTTTAAGAGCCTCTGAGGATTAGAAACAAAAACAAGGTTTCTTGACAATTGTTATTTACAGATCAAACTTCTCTAGATTAAGCAGCTATGCTAAGTTGGCTGCCAATTTGTAAAAAAAAAAAAATACTTGGGAAAACATACTTCATTTCTAAAACTGCACATAGAGAATTTAGGGAGCTAGAATATAGATGCAGTAAGCAGGAGATTTTCATTCCAGCATCGATGGTTATGCATTCAGTGCTATCATATACATTTGACTGCCCACATCAATCAATAATGTGTTTACAGATAGTTAGAGATATCCAGATCATTATGCACAAAATCAGATATGATATTAAATGTAGAACCCTCTCTTATTTATCTCATGCCAAAATGGGTACATCCCTTGCAACCACAGGGAACTCTGCCAACCCCTGCATGAAAGAGGCTAACTGTGATGGATGCAGCTAATGCTCACCAACTCAGAGAAGGATTGGCCTTTAACTCCGCTTTCTGAGTCCCAAAGGAGAATGCTGGTTCTGTAATCCATCAAGGCAACGAATCCTGTTTTGAATAACAACATTCAAGCAACTCAATGAGGGAGAACCAAGGTAGCTTGTATGAAAGGCTTACATAAAGATACCATGCTAGAGCAGTGAAGTGTTTGAAGGTGGAGGACAAAGTTGCTGCATTTTTAGAACGGCTCAGTGGGCAGAGGACAGGAGGCAAGCAAAGCAAACCAAAGATGGGAGGCTTTACTTTTACTGAAGGACAGTCTATATGAAAATTATAAGAGCCGAGGTGGCGCAGTGGTTAGAGTGCAGTACTGCAGGCTACTTCAGCTGACTGCTAGCTGCAGTTCAGCAGTTCAAATCTCACCGGCTCAAGGTTGACTCAGCCTTCCATCCTTCCGAGGTGGGTAAAATGAGGACCCAGATTGTTGGGGGCAATATGCTGACTCTGTGAACCGCTTAGAGAGGGCTGTAAAGCACTGTAAAGCGGTATATAAGTCTAACTGCTATTGCTATTGCTAAAATCCATACAAATGGTCCTCAAATTATTACTGTAATTGACCCCTGCAATCACAGGTAGTCCTCGACTTACAACCATTCGTTCAGTGGCCGTTCGAAGTTGCCACGGCACTGAAAAATGTGACTTAGAACTGTTTTTCCCACTTACGACCGTTATAGTATCCCCACGGTCCTGTGATCAAAATTCGGATGCTTGGCAGCTGGTTCATATTTATGACACTTGCAGGATCCCAGGGTTATGTGATCACTTTTTTCTGACAAGCAATGTCAATGGGGAAGACAGATTCGCTCAGTGGCTAAGACACTGAGCTTGTCGATCAGAAAGGTCGGCGGTTCGAATCCCTAGTATAGGTCTCCTGCGTGAGCAGGGGGTTGGACTAGATGACCTCCAAGGTCCCTTCCAACTCTCCAGTAACCTATGTTACTGTTAAAGTTAACATTAACAATTAACAACCGCAGCGATTCACTTAACAACTGTGGGCAAGAAAGGTTGTAAAATAAGGCAAAACTCGCTTAGCAACAGAAATTTTGGGCTCAGTTGTGCTCGTAAGTCGAGGACTACCTGTAATAAGTTATAAAGTGGGTCACCATATGATCAGACCCCCTATTATGTCCTTTTTTTGCATCAGTTATTAAATGAACACAGCAGTCATTAAGAGACCCCACCATTCACCATGGGGCAAGCTTTTTTCTAGAAACCAGAAGTAATGTCAGTTTCCAGCAAAACCATTGTAAATCGTGGTCACATGACAATGGGGATGCTGCAAAGGGCTGTAAAGGTGGGGAAGTTGTTGAGCACCCCAAATGCAGTCATGTGATCATGGGGGAATGTTGGAACTTTGAATCCAGATCCTAAGTAGCTTTTGGGGGATCCACTGTAATTTCAAATGGTTGCTAAGCGACCCGTCATAAGTCGAGGACTAGCTGTATAGTGTAATGGCCTTTTGGGTTTATATTTTAAGTGTAAGCATACCATGGCTTTCGATTTGAGCCAGATATTTTTGTGCTTACACTAGAATAATGTAGAGCCATGGTGGCGCAGTGCTTAGAATGCAGTATTGCAGGTTAACTCTGTCCATAGCTTGGAGTTTGATCCTGAGAGGCTCAAAGTTGACTCAGTTTCTCATCCTTCCGAGGTGGGTAAAATGAGGACCCAGATTATTGGGGCTGTAAACCGCTTAGGGAGGACTGTAAAAGCACTGTGAAATAGTATACAAGTCTAAGTGCTATTGCTATTGCTAGTGGATACTGGCATAGAAGTCTGATGTGTTTCATTTGCTTTGTAGCTTTAAGAAGTCTGGTCTGTGTTTCCTAGGTGTCTTGGTAACTCCAAGCCAGTGTTTGTGCATAGCTTGGTTTTTCTACAGTCTAATTTATGGCACCCTGAACCTTTAACCAATCTTGATTTGAATTTTTCTCATTACTATTTTTTTTCCAGTGGCAAAGATCCTACAGCATGATACAGCATGATTATCTCATTTTAAAAATAAGGTCCTCCCCTAAATGTTAAACAGCACTCAGTTTCAGAAATATTCAAGTGTGTTGTCTTTATTAATAATTATTAACTGCTCAAGGAGGAAGAATGACAGTGACAGCAGACTCAAAACTTAGTAAAGCCGTTCAGCTCTACGGTAGGTTTGGATTAATAGCAGTGAAATGCTCTGCATGTAGCCTGGGCAATATCACAGATTTCAAGTCTAAGTGCTATTGCTATTGCTATTTATATTTATACAGGTAGTCCTTGAGTTACGAATGTAATGGAGCCTGCCCATTCCATTCATAACCCGAGGATTCGTGGGAGTGAATCTCATACCTTGAATGGGATCACTCCCTCCTTTCGCCCATGCATTCGCTAATCGAATGTGAGGCTCGTTAAGTGCACATGAGGTATTTCAGGTTGGGGAAGGCCATGGGGGGCTTAGTGATGGAACAGGCCACCTGCCTAAGAGCACCCAAGGCCTCCCCTACCCACTGAAATACCTCACGCTCCCCACAATCGCTTTCCCCCCTACCCAACCTGCTGCGCCGGGTCACTTACCTTGTGAAGATCTAGCAAGCAGTCTCTCTCCAGCCTCTCAGCCGCGTGCGCTCCTCTGCAGTTCCATTTGGGCCTCCGCGGGCCTCCCCTGGCCCGTTGCAGGCCGAAATGGAGCTTCCGAGGGGTGGATCTGCCCCTCGGTAGCTCCATTTTGGCTGGCAACATTCAGGACGAATGTTGCAGAGCCACATTCTGCGGTTGTTCTTAAGGGAAAACAACTGCTGTGGTACTGCAAGATTCGTAGTTTCAGGACTTGTTCGCAAACGCTAGGGGGCGCTTATCGCATAACTTCAAACATTTGCTAAGGGAACGCTCATAACCCGGGGATTACCTGTATGTAAAAGTTGCCAGGAGTCAAGACTGATTGGAAGGCTCACACAAAACAAGTTTTCTGCACTATCATCTTTTTCTAAAACCCTCTTCCATGGCTCTTTAGAATCTGGTTTTGAGTCTCTTCATTTGACCTGATTTCAACATGTAGTGAGGACACAGAGCTCACCAGTGCTCCCTTCCTTCCTGCCAGCTGACCAGCAGCGGAATGTCAGCCAATCAGCATCTTGTACCTTAGGTTAACACGGGTCATACAGTCACAAAAAATCCCCCTCACCCCAATTTACACAGAAAGGAAGTAAATTGCTAACCTATGTCCAAAAATATTATGCAGGCGTGCCTTTGCAAAATTCTGCAAAGCTGCTGCGATGGGAAGCAATGCACAGGAAACCTGATTCTAATACAGAAGTAAGCAAAATCACTCAAATGCCCCAATAGCTCTGCTGTGACCATGGTTATAGGTTGCTATGGCAGCTGGATTGGGGAAGGGGCAGATAGATGGTAAACAAAGCATACAGGAAGAGAAAATCTTCAGGAATAGACTGCTAGAAGAGGAGGGGGGGATCTCCTTAGTCCTCAGCTGTCTGGCTTCACTGATCAGCTTTTAATCTTGGTTTTCCATTTCCTCTCCATGTTCTCTAGGGGTTAGAGGAAGAGGGGTGGTTGGCCTGAGTCAGGCTGGAAGGCAAGGTGACATCCTGTCAATGGGAAAGCAGATCACCCACAAGTTTTGTTGTCCCAAAGATGCTTTTTCAGGAGGCAACTGGACTTTCTTGGTTTGTCTCTGGAAGACGTTTCGCTTCTCATCCAAGAAACTTCTTCAGCTCTCCTGCAAAAACACTTTTGGGACAACCATGACCTGGATGACTGAGAATCTCTACAGTCCACAAGTTTTGTTGTTTCCAATAAACTGCAACATAATCAGGAGCAAATTGGCTCAGCTCTCCGAAGCAGAATACATTGGGAGATCAAACAGGTTCAATCAAAGCATATTACAAAGTGATGCAAAACAGAAGTGTGTAAATATTGTTAGATAGTGCAGCCTTCAGAAAAAAGTAGTAATTGGATACAGATTCTCCAAATGTTCCTGCTTGCAAACTATGAGTCCACACTGTTGATTTGTGTCAAAAGGACTCACAAGTGCATATAGGCAGTATAAACAACTGTCAGCCACCACCCTGCTTTTTTTTAACTCTACCTCTTCTGGGAAGGCAGCAACTAAAACTGTTTCTGTATTCGTTGAGAAACAATATGCTAGAATTGTGTTATTAGCAGGAAGAGATAACATACAGACTCACTCAGGGGAGTAGATGTGTAAAATTTCAGAGAATCACACATATGTCAGCATAGTCAACAACATAAATGAAAGACTCGTTACATGTTACACCCACTACAAAGAACACAGTGAGAAAAGCAGTGAAATACTGTATAAAATTTGAAGTAGCTTGATCTGGTTGCATGTTGGCTACAGGGGGCATAGACACAAAATGTTGCAGCATCAAGCTGATCAGTAGTGGGTTCTAAAACCTGTTGCTACTGGTTCGCGCGCCCGCCGCTTCTGCACATGCGCAGAAGCGTCCTGGACGGGTGGGAACAGCATCCTGGCGGGTGGGCGGAGCTTCCTGCTGCCACCGCTACCGGTTCTAAGAACTGGGCCGAACCGGGAGCAACCCACCGCTGAAGCTGATCTTGATATAGAATAGAATAGAATAATAATAGAATAGAGAATTATTTATTGGCCAAGTGTGATTGGATGCACAAGAAATTTGTCTCTGGTGCAGAAGCTCTCAGTTGTAACTGTCCGTTACAAGTCTGTGTCTGTCTTGTTTGGTTGCAATGCCAAACCAGACAGTTATAGAGATGCAGATGATAGACTCAATAATTCCTTTGTAGAACTGTATCAATAGCTTTTGGGGCAGTCTGAGCTTTCTGAATTGGCACAGGAAGAACAGACCTGAGGCAGACCTGGTTAGTTCCCAGATTGGATACAGACAAGATTGGAAAGTTTAAAAAATCTCTTGGAAAGGGGCAACAGAAAACTACATTAGCATGGTCACCAGGAGTCCTATTCAACTCAAGCAAGTATTTCATTAATGTCATTAATCAAACTTAGATACCACTCCATTTTGAAGACTCTCAGTGGCTTACAAGACGCTCTTAACCAAATGCCAATAACAAATAATCAGTTGATGCACCGGTGGACCAAAGCTTCAATTGTCCCCAAATATTTTTCTGAAGAACCAAGTCTTTAGGGTTGTTCTCAAATGTAAAAGGGAAAAAGTCTCTCAGATATCCAAGGGTAGATTTTTCTAAAGGAGAGGGCCATTATTGATATTATTTGGGCCCAAGTCAAAAATTATGGGATGCATCCCTCCTCCCCTGATTCCTTTTTCCTCATTCTCAAACACAGAACATAAGAAAGAAAAAAAGTCTGTCTGTCTGTCTGTCTGTCTGTCTGTCTGTCTGTCTGTCTGTCTCTCTCTCTCTCCCCTCTCCCTCTCCCTCCTACTTTATTTAAAGTGATTGGACCACCTTTTCCCATTCATTGAAGTGCAGTGTGAAGCAACTTTTCCCTGAGGATGAAAAGTTGAGGAAGGTAAGTGTTTATGGAGATTCTCAGTCATCCAGGTCATTGTTGTCCCAAAGGTGCTTTTTCTAAAGACAACTGGACTTTGTTTTTCCTTGAAGATGTTTCACTTCTCACCCAAGAAGCTTCTTCAGTTCTGAAAAAGCTTCGTGGTAAGTGTTTATAGGAGGAGAGCTGTGTGTTAGTCTATAGTAGAAAAAAAAACAACCCAGTCTGGTAGCAACTTTTCTGCCTAACAAATGCTATTAAACTTTTGTGAGCTGCATCTAATGAGGTGAGCTGCAATGAATCATGTCCTTCATCCGCACAGCAATGTTGACAGACTCTACTTACCAAGGAAAATAGGTGAGTATGGAATGTTGCAAGTACACCAGACAGCTGAGGAAGTAAAAAGAACATTGGAAGAATATCAAAGGACGATGAAGAAAATGTCTTCTGGTTTTCTGGTCTTCCTATCCAGGGTTACTTCTGCTTGAGTCCATTCCACTTTTCAAGCTGTTTATCTAATGATTGGAATTGCCCAAGTGTTCATTGCCTTGGTGGTATTTCCTCCACTGTTTGGACTTTTAAATCTTCACTTTCATGATGAATTCACTTCTAACCTTTTTTGTTTCAGTGTGCTTAATGTTATCAGACTGAAGGATGCCCAGGTAATTGTGGCAATCTCTTCTTCCAGACTCCAGATATTATTTCCATAAGGCATCTTGATTTCTTTACTATTATAGTTTTCACTATTTTCCCCCTGTTGATGGTGAGAGTGGAGGAATCAGTACAATAACAAACAGTTGTAGTGATAGTGAGTCTCCTGGAAAGATTCTTCTCTTATTATTAACCTCTGACCAGCAATCGTGTCTTTCATTGTGCCATTGATTTTTGCATCTTCTGATATTTCTACTGACTCCTGTTATTTTGGGGCACTTGATTATCCAATCATGTGCCAAACACCATCTTGTAATCAATCCAAGCTGCATTCAAGTTAGTCTTCCTTCACTTGCAGTTTCCCAGAATCATTTTCTTGATTAGGAGCTGATTTTTAAAAAAAAAAAACCTGCTATTTGGGCAGTTTCCTTTCTGATAAAGTGGAAAGGGCTTGTTTTCAACTGAATGCTGTTGGAGTGTGTCATCATCATTATTATTGTATTATTGCCAAGTAATCAGAAGTCAATCCCAATTTAACAGAGAGTGTACTTTTACTTTGGAGAGAATCCAGTTTCATTCCATAATCTTTAAAGTTAATTTGAAAGCTTAGATCCTATATCCATATATTACCCATATTCCTAAAACGTATATTAAAACTGAGCCTCAACTAGCAACTTGCTATTTATTTGCAAACATGTAGTACACAAATCTTATTGCTGCAGAAAATGGGAGGGGGAAGCTTTTGTTACCAGGAAAAAATATTTTAAAAGTCAATACAAATGGAAAGATATCCTAAACTTAGTGCATAATTCCAAACTCTCTCTGTCTCTGTCTGTCTGTCTCTGTCTGTCTGTCTGTCTGTCTCTCTCTGTCTGTCTGTCTGTCTGTCTGTCTGTCTGTCTGTCTGTCTCTCTCTCTCTCTCTCTCTCTCTCACACACACACACACACACACAGACACAGAGAGAGAGAGAGAGAGAGAGAGAGAGAGAGAGAGAGAGAGAGAGAGAGAGCGCAGAAGGTATTATTTACTCTGTATACATCAGAACAGCAATTTTGAATGATTTTTTCTTTTTGCTATATCGGGGTAACAAAGAGGAGACATTCTGAATAAAAGTGACATTTTACAATGCATCAACCAAAATTAGGAAGAAACATAAAAACCAAGGAAGAAGATTGGCAGTGCCAGCTTTTGTATTTTCTATTCATCCTTTATAATAGCCTATAAAAGATGACCCATTTGGAAGTAGACACAGTGACACAGAGCAATCAGCTTCAGAGAACTACCTCAGGCCCCGAAATGCCTCCATAAAACTAGCATTTGAAAAGGAAGTTTCTTTGTTTTATCCTCACATGACATTTCTTTCCTCAAACGAATCCTGAGTAGAATACACTGTATCTTTGGGAGTCAATATAGAGTAATTTCCAGGAGTCTCTTTCCATGTAGCACTGTTACATGTAATAAGAGAGTGAAGCTAGGCTGCCAAAGTTATTTATTAAATACGTCTATCATTGGCTGCTACAACATTACAAAAAATAAAATAATTCGATTTTTTAAAAAATAACCTAAATCAGAATGCAATTAAAATAGAGGCCTTAAGTCAACAGTGGACCAACATCTTCTCCCATTTCTAATTGTTGTAAGGAATATCCTTCTGGGTTCAGTTCCAAGTGGGGAAAAAGACACTGGATTCATGGAAGTTGCTTGGAAAGAAGGTTTAATGGTGGACAGGAGCACATGGCAGGGGCTCCTGAACAGAAAAGATGGATCACATGCTTCCAGATGTTGGGTGAAGGGAAAAAGGGAGGAAAAGATGCTGAGTCTCTTGGTTTTATGACCTCTGTTGGGCCCCACCTCTTAGTTTCCTGTTCCTGTGTATGTAATGCACTCCGATTGGCTGTCAGACTCCCAGGGCATGCTGGGGCAACTCTTGTGGGCTGTCCTGAGCCCCAGGCTTGGCTGATGTAATCTTCCCAGGTCCCACGTGGTGTAATGAAAGGGCTTTGGGCAATTCCTAATATGGCTCTGTCTGAAGGAGATCTTTGTTATGTAGAATAGACTGGTCCAGGCTATTAACAAAGTGGGGGGGGATGAGTGAGCTGGGCCATTCCTTGATGGCCCATTGACAAAGGTGGGGGCTACTAAGAGTGAGTCTGTTTCCTTTCTAAAAGCATGTTTCTCAATTTCTCTAGGGATATTCTATATAATATTCTGCCTTTTTAATATTTCCTAGAATATTTCATTTTCCTCGGAGAGGGATGGATGCTAACTTCCTACATATTCTTTTAATTATTAAATTGTTATCCTGTTTTACATATAATTCAAGCAGCGAACATATCTAATATTCCTTCTTCCTCCTATTTCCCCTCCAACAATCACCCTGTGAGGTGGGTTAGGTTGAGAAAGAGCAGCTGGCCGAAAGTCATCCAGCCGGCTTTCATGACTGGGACTAGAACTCCCAGTCCCCTGGTCTCTGGGCCAATACCTTCTTCACTATGTCAAACTGGTTCTCTCTTTAATATTTAATATTTTATGCAGCAAGTGCTAACAGACATGGCTTCATTATAGTCAGATAAAAGGAAGATACGTTTTCTTCAATTGAACTGAACTGAGATTGTTCATCTTTTTTCCATGTTTCTCATGGACTACAAATATAATGGGCAACATAAAAAATAAAGCAGTAAATCTTCAATCTGAGAATAACCACAAGAGTCTTTATTCAGCAGGGATTTGCTGAAATCTATCCTCAATCACTGCTATGGGCATAGTTTTTAATCTTAAGTGAGATTTATAAAATGGCTGTATGGATTAATATTTGGGCCTTTCCTGGCCCAATTTCAGCCTGCCATACCATGACCTGAACGATAATATGTTATCATAAGGTTCTTATTCCTCCTAATGTCAACATCAACTGGCTAAGGAATTCTGGGAGTTGAAATCCACACAATATAAAGTTGCCAAGTTGAAAAACGCTGGTCTACCTCATAAATTAACCTAGGCCTTGAAAAGAAAACGGCCTAAACATTTGGTCACTTTCCGCAAGCCTCTCTAACAAGGGATGCTTTTATATATAGTTTGATTGTACACCATTGAGAGTCACATTTTGTGAGATGGAAAGCCATATAAATATGATAAATAAATAAATTAGCCTGGAGGCTTCAATTGGTACAGAATTCAGCAGGCCCATAAAGGATGCCCCATTTGGAAGTGGACGCAGTGACACAAGGCAAAAATTCCAAGATTCATATTACTCTTATGAATTGCAGTGACTGCCAATTCATTTCTGGACGAACTGTATAATTCTAATAATTACCTTTGATCAGGGGTGGGTTCCAACTTACCTCGCTGACGGTTCGCTCCCTCCCGCGCCGCGTGGGTGCGCCTCGTGGGTGTGCGCGCACATCGTGCACGCGCGCATGCGCAGTAACAAAAAATCTGGAAAAAAAACAAAGCCAAAAAAAAGATGGTGACCACATGCACAGTGCCGGAAGTCGGCTTCTGCGCATGCTCAGAAGGAAAAAAAATTAAATTCAAAAAAAAAATTCAAAAAAAAAATTCAAAAAAAAGATGGCGGCCCCCACGGACCGGCACCGACCGATCTTCTTCGGTGATGTCATCGTGACATCACCAGAGGGCCGCTACCAATTCGGGAGAACCAGTCCGAACCGGGAGGAACCCACCCCTGCCTTTGATCAACTATGCAGGTAGACTTTGACTTATGACCACAATTGGAGCCAGAATCTCAGTGGTTGAGCGAAGGGGTCATTAAACAAGATGCCCATGTGACTGCCTCCCTCAATAACTGCAATCTATCTCCCAGTTGTGGTCGTTAAGTGGACAGACCAAAAGTGATTCCTGCCAAAGGAAGGCAGGCAGCTCCCCTTCATGCATGGATGGGAAATTGTGCCCTGGACTAGGAAGATGAGACTGGGATCATGAAGATTCCTGCTTCATCTCTCCATTCTAGCACAGGAGTTTCTCCATATGCAGAAGCAAACTCATGTGCTGGACTAGAGAGACAAATGTTTGATTAACAACTGTCCTGTTTAGTTTGAAGCTACAACAGTGCTTGAAAAGTAACTTTATTGCCCGTCCACAAATTTACAATTGTCGCAGCATCCCTGAGGTCACACGATTGTCGTTTGAGCATTTTACAACCAACTAGCATTTATGACTGTCACAGTGTCCCATGGTTACCTGATTGCCATTTGCGAGCTTTTCTGCTGGCTTCAGACCAGCAAAGTCAATGGAGGAGCTGCCAGTAAAATCACACATCACAGTCATGTGATGTCTCCTTTAATAATTGTGGGTGATTTGCTCAACATTGGCAGTGGAATTGACATCATATGTCTGGCACAGTCATGGAATATTTTGCTTAAATATTTGCTTTAATCTTTGCTTAAGAACCATATTGCTTAGCAATGGAGTTGTCAGTCCCAATTGAGGTACTTCAGTGAGGATTACCTGTAAGTGACTGGATAGTTAATCACAAAATATGTGATTCTTCTTCATTTACTATGAAGAGAACCAATGACTACTTCCAAGTCTACCTCTAATCTCTCAGTCTTCTACTATCTTTTTTTTTTTTTTGATAGATCAGCATTTGAGGAGCGTACGTAGATATTTACACAACTTATATCCAAGAGCTTTATAATTTATATACAATCTGCAGCAAACTCTAAATTCCCAGCTTGTTTAATAAGCCGACTCATAGCTCATTTGATATAAAAAATAGTAGGAGTCAAATCCTTGCAAAGGACAGACTGGGCTTTGCTATATAATCACATCGTACCTCAAAGTCAAAGAAAAGGTTGTTAGTCTGAGGATTAGGTAATCAGAAATACTAAGAAATCTAATCCCATTTCTATTGCTTTGGAATACAATGAATAGGGCTTATCAAAAAAAGGGGGAAATCTGTCAACTAAAGGAGCTTCAGAGGCCAGGTTTTAAATCCACAATATTACATTGGAATTTATAGCTTTATAAAGAGAGCAAACCATTCGCAATAAATTTCTCAATTAGAGCTGTGATTCTGGGATTCCCCCCCCCCCCCACCACCACAGAGAATGCAATGAATACCAATGATAAAATTGGCAGGGATCCAAATGTATGCTGGGAAATTTGGCATGACTTCCCACCATCGCTATTCCAACAATGAAAAAAGCAATAAAGCAATCCTATAGAGTCAGTGAACCATGGTGAAACTTTTAGACAATTACATAGCAGAACTGTTGGTTTCCTTTGTCCTTGAAAATTACACCACCCACAAGGCAATCCATTCACTTTAACCTTTCCAACACTTAACCGGACCAAGCATTAGAAGCATCAGAGGAGTTTTGTGCAAAGCAGAGCTAAAGGAAATGCTTTTTTTCCCCTGCAGATTTGGGACGTAAATCCTATGAAACTTTACAAGATTCATTTGGTGCAAAGGACTTCAAAGTGTTACTGTTGATATTCTGCTTTTTTTCGGCATTCTAGTAGAAGTTATTTTGACAGCTTTATTAACTTTCCCAAGGAACACCTTAAAACAGCTCATGAAACATGGTCTCATATTTTTTCAGGAGCTTAGCAAAAAAAAAAAAAAAAAAAAAAACCAATGTTCTGGACAATTTAGCCTTTGTGGATGTCTGCCTCTGCTGATTATATTATGTTCCCAGGGGTTATTAAGTTTTGGCAAGTTTGATGCTATCTGGGCTACTAAATGCCAGACAACCACTAGATGGCAGCATTGGGTTCAAGAGTGTTCTGTATTGGTTAAGTAACATCTAGCAGGGCCTTTTTAAGACATTTGGGGGCTAACTAAAGTGATTGCAAATTTGAGGCCTCTCCAAATGCATGTACAATTTATGTTTATGTGTGAACACAGTTAGTCATCTGGATGATTCTGGCCTAGCTCTAACAGTCTATCTTTAGGTCAAAATGGATCAAAATATACCATGTGTTACATCCTGGGCCCCTAAAGTCCTGTTAGATTTCAATTCTGTAAAGCCTAGCAAGCATAGTCTTTGGAGGACAAAAGGTGAAGTCCAAACTGATAGAGCCAGTTTAGCAGTTAAAGCACCAGCCTAGAAACCAGGAGACTGTGAATTCAAGTGTCTCTCCCCTTTTACGCATGAAAGCCAGTTGGGTAATTTTGGGCCAGTCCCTCTCTCTCAGCCCAACTCACCTCATAGCAGAGGTGGGTTCCTACTGGTTCGGACTAGTTCGGCCAGACCGGTAGTGGTATGCCAGCCTGGGTTGCAGAACTGGTAGTGACCGCTGGCTGGCCACGTCCCCGAACTGGTCCACCCGCTCGGACGCTCACCCTGCCTCACCTTCGCCATGTGCATCCACTGTCACCTCCTGCCTTCACACAGGTAAGCATTGCGGCAGGGACGGGGGCAGGGCGGCGGCGGAAGAAGAGGCCGGCGGCAGGAGAGGGCAGTGGTGGCAGGAGCGGCAGCAGCAGCGGGCAGTGCCTCCGTCCCAGCTGCGGCTACAGCAGTGGCGACGGGGCATCCCAGAACTCCCTGTTGTGGCTTGCCCCCGTCCCGTGCAGCTGCTCATGGATCCGGACGAACAGGAACAGTCCATAGGGTGGCAAGAGCGGTCTGTAGCTCCGGCACCGGAGTTCGAGACCGAAGAGGAAGCAGGGCCAGAGGACGATGCTCAATCAGGGCCTTCTGCACCTCCTCAGCAGGAGTTCAGTGACTCCAGTGAAGAGGAGGAGCCTCTGATTGATGCCAGAGCACGCAGGGCAGCTAGCCGGCAAGAGTGGCTGTGTAGAAGGAGGTCTCCTCGAAGACGCCCTCAGACTATATAAGGTTGGATCACACCGCACACTCTTGCTGGAGACAATTTGTTTGTATTCACTTTGGCTGCTGTTTGAACTTCGTTCCTATCAGTTGGATTGACTCCAGTCCGGGCTCTTGGCCAACTCCAGCAAGTAATTGTATTTGATGGACTTAATGACCTGCTTGTGTCTTTCATATTTGGAATCCCAGCCAAAGTGTTCTGTGCTTGAAAACAAACACTTTGGCAAAGAATTAGTATTCACTTTAATACTAAGCAGTTATTAGTATTAAAGCCTTTTTTTTGAAATAACAGTGTGTGTGTGTCACTTTCTGGGGGTTTGCCGCGCTGGGTCACAACACTCCCGGGGAGATTTCCCGTGTGGCTTTGGCTAGGATATGGTGAGCAGCAGCCCCAAAAGCCGGCAGGGTCCCTAGCGCCGCAGAGCAGAGTCAGCACTGCCTCTGCCAAAGGCTGCCTGCCCTTCGGGTTTAGCGCCCGCACCGGCTGTCTCTAATCTGCAGTTTACTCGTGAGCACCATGCTCATGAGTAAACGTGCTCACGAGGAAACTGCAGATTAGAGGCAGCTGGCAGATCCTGGCTTGCTCACTCGGCTGCTCGCCTCCCGGAGCTCGCAGGCAGCAAATGAAACTGCAGCCTCCTGCCTCCACGCATTGAGGAGGCCAAGCAGCAGAGGGAAGAGCATGGACTTCAGAAGGAAGTGGGTGCCAGCGATGCCCTCAGGCAAAGATTTGAGCGGGGAGGCATGATCCCACTTAGGAGCCTCAGTTTACTCATGAGCACTATTGGCCTTTCTCCCTGCCTCTCCCGGCCAATGCTGCTCACGAGTAAACTACAGCTAGGATTTCCCATGTGTTGCACCCACCTCCCAGCCTTCACCTGCGCCTCTGCACCACGGCGGGGATGGGGGCAGCCCGGCAAGCTGGGCGCCCGAAAACAGGACGGAGGTGCGGGCGAAGGCTGGGAGGGGTGTGCAACACATGGGACGGGACCCGGCTGGCCCTGCGGCCCGGCTCAGCATGCCAGCAGGAGCAGGGTGCTGCGGCTGCAACCATGGGGAAGGCCCATCAGAGGTGAGAAGGGGCGCTCCTCCAGCGGCTGTTGCAGCTGCTGCCTGGGCGAGCCGCTCCCCGCCTCAGGCCTGCAGCACCAGGGCCAGAGGGGGCTTGTGGGCTGGACCCTGCCAGCCCGCCAGCTTTTCTCTCATTGGGGAGGAGAAAAAGCGAAGCCTCTCCGCACTTCAGAAGCAACTTCCAGGCTGGGCAAAACATTGTCCTCCGAGAGCACCGCCGCTTGGGGAGCAGTGGAGCCTCCTGGTTGGGGAAGATGGATCAGGGCGCCCTGAGGTGTTTTTCCCCCACCCAGGCATGGGAAGAGGCGAAGGGGCACCGGCAGACCAAGAAAGATGTCCCTGGCAATTGTAGGAAGGTTGGGGGGGTCTCCAGAGGAAGCCTGGAGTGCGCACACCCCAAGAGGGGAGTCTTCCTGCAATGCAGATTCAAGCCCCGCCGGAGCTCTGCTTGAACACAGCGGGAGACCGAGCTGTTGATGTGACCACCTCCTCCAGGCCTAGTTCCCTCTGCCAGTCAGGAAGCTGGGTTCAGTCTGAGCCGGTCATCGCCTGGCCCGATGCCAGCCCCCCCCTTGCCCACCATTTAATTTGCCTGTTCCTGGGGTCAGGCAGCCCAGCTATGGTCAGCTCGGCTCTTGGTGGGTGAAGAATCTGCAGGCGAAGCGAGCCCCTCCGGGGAGGGCAGTGGGGAGCAGCTGCCCAGGAGGACCTGGCCGCCCTCCCTCACTCTCCGGCCATTGCGTGGCCGGGCTTGCTGGAGGATTAGGTGCCCCAAAACACACCTGTGTCACCAGGTCGACATCAGACCCCACAGGGCAGCGGAAGCCGGAATGCCGCCACAATCTGAGCTCCCTTTGGAGTGGGTTGCAAACAAGGTGCAAAGCAGCTCTCAAAGAGAACGAAGCGGGCGTGGCACATCCAGACCTGCCGCTTCTTTGCAACAGCCGAGGATGGAAGAGGTGCCTCTTCAGTCCTCGGCTGTTGCGAATAAGCGGCGGCTTTGGCTGCCGCCGTGCCCGCTTCGTTCTCCGGTCCCTCTCCTTCCCTCGCTCGGCTGCTACTGCCGGGGTGCTGCCAGGGCAAGCGCGGTGTGTGTATGTGTGGGGGGGGGGCATGGACCGTTCGGCACTGAGGTAGAAGCAGCCATGGCAGTGGGGAAAGTGAGGCTTCTTTGCCAGCCTCCCAGCTGGCAAAACAGAAATTTTCGCCGGTTGTGTTGGCGTGGCTAGGTGGGGGGGGCATGTGACTGAGTGGGCGTGGGCATAGGCGTGAGTGATGTCAAGTTGGCCACGCCCACTCAGTCACATGACCATCAAACCACACCCACAAAATAAACCACGCCCACAGAACCGGTAGTAAAAAAAATTAGAACCCACCCCTGCCTCATAGAGTTGTTATTGTAGGGAAAATAGGAGGAAGGAGTATTTGGTATGTTCACTGGTTGAGTTATTTATTAAAAAATAACAAGAGTGAGAGTAAGTGTCAAGCAAATAAATAAATATTAATTGGGCCAAGTTGTGGAAGGCTGTACATTGCCAACTCATAACGTATTATTTCTAAGATTTAATATTTGCTAATTTATTTTGTAGAAGGTAGCCTCTGGTGTGCAATTAAAAAAAAGCTAAAATAATTTAAAGCATGCTTTAATTTTGCTATTCATTAGCTAGTGATCTATTGCTAAATTCAAAAAGTCCTATGCTGAATCCGTACCGTGTAAACCCTCTATACATTGTCCATGGGTAAGCATGTGAGCAGAGGGTCTCAAAACTAAACTACAGGTTTTGGGTGTATGAATGAATGAGGAAAAAGGTAGATACTGTAAATTCAATGATGACACCTTAAACACATCTTGCATCATCTCTGTGTTGTAAATAATAATTCCTGTAATTTGCTGTGAATCTCTAGATTTTAGAGGCATCTATTGGTAGTAATCAAAATTCCAGTTATTGCCTTTCCTGTCCCACTATAATGAACAGATCAGATTGTTTGACCCTATTTTTATTCTAAAATTTGCAGACTATCTAATCTTACGTATAAATCTCTAGACATTAATACTCCTTATTTGTTTTACTCTTAGAGAAATATATTTAATACAGAGCTGTAATTTGCCATACAGGTAGTATTACAACAGTTCATTTAGTGACCATTTGAAGTTGCAACAGCACTGAAAAAAGTGACTTATGACCGTTTTTCACACAACCATTGCAGCATCCTCATGGTCGCATGATCAAAGTTTGGATGCTTGGCAACTGACCATATTTATGATGGTTGCAGCAAGCCAGGATCATGTGATCACCTTTTGCAACCTCCTGACAAGCAAAGTCAATGGGGAAGCCAGATTCACGTAATAACCGTGTTACTAACTTAACAACTGCAGTGATTCACTTACCAACTGAAGCAAGAAAGGTCGTAAAATGGGGCAAAACTTAACAAATGTTTCACTTGGCCACATAAATTTTGGGCTCAGTTGTGGTCGTATACCTATACTCTTCCCAAACATGATGCCTCAAGTATTTGGGGACTGCAACTCTGAGAGTTACAGGTCAGCACTTTTGGAAGTTCAAAACGATTCCTTTTTCCTCACGATTTAAATGTACAGAATACCTCCTTCCTTCCTTGCATCTATTTATTCAGCAAGTTAAGAGTGAAATAACTAATAGAATGTTTGGTCTCCATTGCTGTTTAATTATGGCTTAACTTTAGCTAGTGAAAATTAAGAAACGCTCTACATCTTGTCTAGAAATGTACGAGAAATGGAACTGGACAGCAGGTGGCACTGCAGCTGAGATAAATGTTAGTGCTACTCAAGAAATGAGATTTCTTGTATGGGACTGTATTTCTCATAAATGAGGATTAATCTGTTTTCGTTTTCAATCCAGTGTCTCATCTGCACCAGCCAAGAATGGCAATGGGTTTTGCTTCCACAGGCGGGTAGATATTGATATGATTCATGTGGCATATCGTGGGTAAAGGTCAGCTACGGTATAGAAGCGTCAGTTTTGTGGTTGTTATGATCCCTGCCAGAAGCTGAAGTATAATCAGTGGTGAAATCCAATTTTTTTTACTACCAGTTCTGTGGGCGTGGCTTGGTGGGCGTGGCAGGGGAAGGATACTATAAAATCTCCATTCCCACCCCACTCTGGGGCCAGCCAGAGGTGGTATTTGCCGGTTCTCCGAACTACTCAAAATTTCCGCTACCAGTTCTCCAGAACCTGTCAGAACCTGCTGGATTTCATCCCTGAGTATAACCCTATAATGAGCTGTATTACCTTATAATCCTTTGATATGGTCAACCGACTAATCCAGTGGTTCTCAACCTTTCTAATGGCGCGACCCCCCGTGACCCCCCTGCTGCCACGACTCCCCCGCCACCGCGATCCCCTCCCCGCCCCCTCCCCATGCGGGATGAGGTGACAAAGGCTCCGGGTTCAGGCTTGCCTGCGGGTCGCCGGACAGCTGATAGCGTCGAAAGCGGGAGACTTCGCCCGGACGCCGCCATTTGGGTTCTTTTACGCTCTGCACATGCGCAAAGCATTCTGCGCATGCGCAGAGGGTAGAAGAACCCAAATGGCGGCATCCGGGCTACCAGCTGTCTGGCGACCCGCAGGCACGGCCGAACCGGGAAGTTTTTACCCCTGCAGTGACAGTGGCACCAAGATGGCAGGCTAACGCACGCGGCGACCCTTGTGAAATGGTCGTTCGACCCCCAAAGGGGTCGCGACCCACAGGTTGAGAACCACTGGACTAATCAATAAAGTATGCTACTACTACTTTATAATTCGGGCAGTATTCAAATTATCCCTAGTTTAACTTAATACAACCACGTCTTTCCTACAACCTTCTTCAGTGGCCCCCTAACTCCAGATACCATCAGCAAGGTGGCATTGCTTTTCTTTGGACCTTGGACTGCATCTGGACTAGTTAACTGGGATAATACAAGTAATCCTCAACTTACGATCACAACTGAGCCCAAAATTTCTGTTGCTAAATGAGATGGTTGTTAAGTGAGCTTTGTCTCATGTTACGATCTTTCTCCACCCAGTTGTTAAGTGAATCATAACAGTTGTCAAGTTAGTAACACGGCTGTTAAGTGAATCTGGCTTTTTCATTGACTTTGCTTACCTGAGGGTGACAAGAGGGGATCACATGACCCTGGGACACTGCAACCGTCATAAATATGAGTCAGTTGCCAAATTTTGATCACATGACCACAGAGATGCTGCAACGGTCGTAAGTGTGAAAAACGGTCATACGCCACTTTTTTCAGTGCTGTTGTAACTTTGAACAGTCACTAAAAGAACTGTTTTAAGTTGAGGACTACCTGTACTGGAAACTCTGAAGACGAGAGGGAATCTTTACGCTGCAACTGGCTCTGAGTTCTCTACCTTTAAACCTGGGATCAAGGGATCCAGTAGGGAAAGATGAGCAATCTTGCAGCCCTGCTTGGCTCATACCTAAGAATGAAAAACTTCATTCTTTGAGATGTTCAGGACTCCACTCTTGTTCACCAAGTACAACCAATGGGCAGAGTTTTATTGAAGATGTGTCCAGCATTTGACACAATGCTTCCTGTACGAATGGCGGAGCCAGTCTTCTGATTGAGAGTGGAACAAAGCAGAACACAATGGATAACTTTGCTTTTCAGCTCTATTCTAGTTTGATGTTGCAACATCATCTATATTGGTCTTTAAAAATTAGCGGTTGATGGATGGATGGATGGATGGATGGATGGATGATAGATAGATGGATAGATAGATAGATAGATAGATAGATAGATAGATAGATAGATAGATAGATAGATAATAGATAGATAGATAATAGATAGCTAGATAGATAGATAGATAGATAGATAGATAGATAGATAGATAGATAGATAGATGATAGATAGATAGATAGATAGATAGATAGATAGATAGATAGATAGATAGATAATAGATAGATAGATAGATAGAT
>QLTV01001132.1:2145794-2159061 GCA_003457575.1 Thermophis baileyi
GGAAGTTAAGAACATTTAGCTTACTGCGATATCGCGGTTCCGAACCGTCTCACAGGTATCCCACCTTCGTTGCCAATGTTCTAGCTTGGTAGAACATGAACTGAGGCGAGACGGTGTTAGCGTGGAACCACTTTAATAGTAACAGCAACTGAACTAGGAACACGTAACTACAAGAAGAAGACCGGCTTCTGTCAGCCGCTATTTATATAGCGGCTGTCAAAACAGCCAGCCAATGGCAGGGCTGTAACTTCCCGCCGGCTGAGCTGTCAGTTAGTAGCCAATAGGAAATTAGCAGCTAGTTGCTAGGCAGACTAGAGCGTGGAGACGCAGCACACAATATATGTGAAGTACTAAGGTAGTTCTAGAGGTTCAAATCCCCTTTAGATTAATGAGACCACTGCAGGCTTCTACTGTAATACTGTTGCAATAACCATATAGTTTTAAATGAAGCAGGAAAAAAGGAGGAAACTCATCTTATAACAGGCATAATCTTACATCAGGTCCCCGAAAAGCAAACGCATGTAAAAGATACTTCAGTTTCAGACAATTTAATCTACAAAGTTTGTTTTATTTTCCTAGCTTCAAACTTTTTCCAGTTAATTCCATGTCCTTATCTAAGAGCTGCAGTGGTGCAGTGGTTAGAGTGCAATACTGCAGGCTACTTCTGCTGACTGCCAGCTGCCTGCAATTTGGCAGTTCAAATCTCACCAGGCTCAAAGTTGACTCAGCCTCCCATCCTTCCGAGAACCCAAACTGTTGGGGGAAATATGCTGACTCTGTAAACCACTTAGAGTGGGCTGTAAAGCACTGTGAAGCGGTATATAAAGTGCTATTGCTATTGCTATTGCTAAACTCAGATGGGCATGGGCATAGAAGAGAGAATACAAACCGCTAGGTATTTTAAAGATTCTTTTATTCCATTATTTTGCTAAATCTTGATCACTTATCAAGTTAATCTGATACATTCATAATGCTAGTTCTGTTCATGCTAAAAAGGGCAATTGAAAAAATATCAAAAGATGTACATATTCCATATATTTTCATCTCTGTGAAATGTGCAAGGAAGGGGGGTTTTTTTGGGGGGGGGGAGGCCATGATGATGAAAAACAGAATCCATTTTTTTTAATCCTGTGAGGAACAGGGACATGGCCTTTTCCCTCATAGATGATTATCCTACATAATAATCCCCAAGCAAAAATCTATAACCCTAGACCTACACTTTGAATAAATCTAGATTCCAAACACATTTGCTTTAATCTGCAGCTCCTTTGCTTAATCACAATTTTCTTTAAAAACAATAAACAAGAACAGCACTTTCCCAAATTAGTAATTCCCAATTTTGAGTCACTCCAGCAAAGCTAATATTGTTATTTGTATATACTTTGAGCAACCAAATTGCCAATCTAATGCTAGCTCTTTCCTTGCTGTTTTCCCATTTATAACTTCAATGCATTTGTAGAGATACTGGCTGTTCTGTTTGCATTTTTCCCATTTTAAGCAGGTTACAGATTTAGAAGCACTCCAGGAACTCTGAAATCTGTGATATTGCCCAGGTTACTTGCAGAGCAAGCAGCTGTGAATCCTAATTTCATTGCTACTAATCCAAACCTAGAGCTGAAGGGCTTTACTAAATTTTGAGTCTGCTATCACTGTCAGTCTTCCTCCTTGACCAGTGTACTATTAATAAAGACAACACACTTGTATATTTGTTAAACTGAGTGCTGTATAACAGCGGCCCCCAACTTTTTGGGCACCAGGGAACAGTTCCGTAGAGAGAGGTTTTTCCGTGGACCGGAGGGGGCGTGGCTTCACATGCTGCCCCCATCCCGTGGATGGGGCTTCGCTTGTTTGCACGGCCCAATTTCTGGCATGCCACGGCCTGGTGTCGGTCCATGGCTCTAGGGCTGGGGGCCCCTGCTGTATAACATTTAGAGGAGGACCTTATTTTTAAAATGAGATAATCATGCAGTAGGATTTTTGCCACTTTCAAAAAATAGTAACGAGAAAAATTCAAATCCAGATTAGTGTTAGGGTTAGGTTTAGGACGTCAGAAATTAGATTGTAGAAAAATTAAGCTATACACAAACACTGGCTTGGAGTTACCAAGACACCTAGGAAACACAGACCAGACTTCTTAAAGCTACAAAGCAAATGAAACACATCAGACTTCTATGCCAGTATCCACTAGCAATAGCAATAGCACTTAGACTTGTATACTATTTCACAGTGCTTTTACAGTCCTCCCTAAGCGGTTTACAGAATCAGCATATTCTCCCCAATAATCTGGTTCCTCATTTTACCAACTTCAGAAGGATGGAAGGCCGAGTCAACCTTGAACCGGTCAGGATCAAACTCCTGACAGTGGGCAGAGTTAGCCTGCAATACTGCCTTCTAACCACTGTGCCGCCATGACTCTTCTGTCCTAACATGAGGGCTTTTCAGATAGCAGGTGCAAAAATCCAGATGAGTACTAGCTGGCAGTGGAGTTAAGGCTTCTACATCAGATGATTGTCATCTACTGCGAAGATCTCAACTGAGAGGAACATGACTCCTTGGGGGCCCTAGGATGTTCCAAGGGAGCCACAGGTGAAAAACATGTAATGGAGGCCACAGCATAAGCCAGAGAGGAGGCATACTGCTAATACTGGTTTGCCAACACCAGAACATGTACCAATTATTGTTCCATCTTCATATCTGATAATGGGACCTGGATGGATGGCCATAGGAGAAAAACAAGGTTGGAATGGGACCATTAGTGAAAAAAAGGTTGAGAAACACTGATCTTGGTCAGCCAGATTTTTGCAATCCAGATCTAGCAGCTCTAACACCATTCGCCACCCAAAGTCACTTGGATAGTGAGGTGGATGTCATATAAATTTAATAAATAATGCATGAAGAAGAAATGGGCTTAGTAACTGTCCTGTCTGGCATAGGAATTTTGGTAGAGAAACTAAGGTTATTGGGCATATTCAGGTGGCCACTGTAATAGAGAAAAGCAAACACATGTGCAGTAGGCCGGGTCTACAGATTTCTCTGTCCTGATCAATGGGCAGGATTACAAGCAGATAGCCCCAGGAAAGCTCTCTCTTACTATGCCTTTCTGAGAGCACCTGCCTAGTGATGCTTATCTTGCATCACTTTCTGTGATAGTGGCATCTTAATTCACTGCATTTTAAATCTCTCAAATCTTTAACTGGTGGCCTAAGTGCCCAATTATCTAAGACAGCTACTTTGATGTGGTGGTTAGAATGCTGGACTAGAAGATGGAAGACTGTGAGTTGACTTGAAAGCCATGTGCATCTTTCTCAGCCCAACCTATCTCACAGGGCTGTTATTGTGGGGAAAAGAAGAAGTGGGAGCTCCCTCATGTTGTACAAAACTAAAGGAGGGATATAAATCTAATAAAGAAATACTGGAGAAAATATCAGATGAACTGGCAGTTCAGCTAAGGCAATATTCAAAGGTGAACTGAAGCAGATTTTAAAAAACCTTGGAGAGAGTAATAACTTATTTAATGTTTTGGTCTTTTACTACAGTGGTACCTCAGTACTTGGCATTAATTGGTTCCGGGAGGTTCAACAAATACTAAAAAGGATGAGTCCCAAACAAACCATGTGACTTACCATGTGTCCCTTTCAGGGGTGGGTTCTAACTTACCTTGCTGCCGGTTCGCTTCCTCCCGCGCCGCGTGGCCGCAGCGCGTGCACATGTGCAGTGCAAAAAAATCAAAAAAATCCCCCTCCAAAAAAAGCCAAAAACAAGATGGTGACGCATGTGCAGTGCCAGAAACTCGGCTTCTGCGAATGCGCAGAAGAAAAAAAAAACGGAAAAAATTTCAAAAAAAATAAAAAATAAAAAATAAATTAAAAAAATTCAAAAAAAAAGATGGCAGCGTCCACGGACCGGCACCGACCAAACCGGATCCGTGATGTCATCGTGACATCACCAGCAGGTCGCTACCGGTTCGGGCGAACCGGTCCGAACCGGGAGGAACCCACCTCTAGTCCCTTTGTTTTGGCTGGGAAGAACTTTCTGTCTGTCCCTTTTCCTATGTCAGTGACCTTCCCAGCATGGCCAACTTCTGTGCACCCTCTATGGCCATCCCTCTCCTTTTGCAGTGACCTTCCCAGCATGGATGACTTCCTGTCCATTCTCCACAGCTGTCCCCTTCTTCCTATCACAGTGCTTCGAGTACTAAACAAATGCTGAGCACTGGGACAAGTTTCACAACAAAATGCATAGAATACCAAATTCAACAAGTTTTGAAGCAGCTGAGTACCAATCAACTGTATTTAAAACATTTGCATCTCTTCCAGGAATCCACGCAGTTGCTCTCCACAGTCGTTATACAAGTCTGGGGAAAGATGCAGCTGCTTTAATGGGTTACAGGGAGGCTATATCCTTATCCTGCACTTCCATTCCACATATAATCCAAAGGACCATTTTGGAATTGAATTCAAATCACTGTGCATGAGGAATGTTTATTGCAAAGTTTATCTCATGTAAAGATGTGTAAGACTGCAGATTAGCTTCTAGTTAGAATGTCCTTGACATTGTTGGTAACCTTAAAGGAATAATGCTGTCTCAGCCTCATCTTTCTCCGCCCACACAACCAGCATAGAAACATTGAACTGTTTGTAAGGATTACAATTAGATAGCGCAAAACACACACACCCTTTGCATTGGTAGCATGTATCAAAATGTTGAAGGCCAATATCCTTATTCTATAAAGTTTCAATCAACTGAATATCCCAAAGGTGTTTTTTTCAAAAGGCAACTGGACTTTGTTTTTCCTTGAAGATATTTCACTTCTCAATTTCTTGTCTTTTGTCTTGTCAGTTGCCTTTTGGAAAAAAAAAACACTTTTGGGACAACCATGACCTGGATGACTGAGAATTTCCATAGACAATCAACTGGATAAGTTACAATTCTACAGAGGGCCAAAAAAAAAAAAGGATTTTATGTAGCTCTTTGTTACAGCTGAATGAGACTTTTTAGTTAAAAATGGTAGGCTCACCCTTCAGGACTCCAAGAGATAAAACCTAAATAAATGTTGACAACTTCTTCTTCTGTATTAGTAAAAAAGATTATTGGAGCAGTGCATGCCAATACAAATGATATAGTAAGAAACTTGTTCTAAAAAAAAAAACCCAAAGAAGCAAGAGGATCAGTTGGATATTACTTCCCCATGTAATTTAGAACTAAAAGATATGCATGGTAAACTAAATTCACTGGTATGTTTTTGGCAGGACTGTGTTCTTGGCTTCAGTCCCATACTCTTGACTTTCTCATGATGATGGTCCTCCAGAGTTAAGTAGTCTATATGAAGTGAACCTGATTCCAGAAAGCCCACTGATGCTTGAGAAAATAAAACAATAGACGTTATCTTGGATGGAGTCTCAACAGAGATTTATTTCAGTCTTCTCCAACCTGGGTATCCTCCAGGAGCATGGACATTAATTCTCAGAATGTCCATGTTAAACTAAGAAATTCTGGAAGTTATCAGAAATGATACCAAAGATGGGGACATTGATATATTGACTATGAAAAGTGCCTTTTACATGTCATGTCAGGTCATGTCCAGGTAAGCTACCATCTCTAGATCTTCTAGTCCACGAAGATCTTTTCTAATTGTCTAGTCTTGTATTTCAGGAAGCAGAATGTGAAATCATCATCCTTCCATTTTAGGATCATTGTTTTTAACAACCAGCTCAGCGGTTTATTTCTTTTCTTCTGCACAAGTTATTTAGTCCTCATCTGTCTGTGCACCATGTCTGCTTTTGAAATGAATCCTTTATTTACTTTAATTCTTTCTGGTAATTTCTTCCTTCCTAGCCTGTTTGTTAAATTAAAGGTACATTTTTCCAGCCTCTGAGTGCACTTCTCTTTCTATACGCACAGCTTTACTGCAGTCTCTTCCCATTCCTCCTTCCTTCATCTGTATGCATTACAACCCTCTCTGTCTTCTACTGCAGACTAATTCCGTCATTGCAGCATTAGAGCAATTTCTTAGTTCTAAATGTGTCTGCAGACTTTTCTTTCCTCCTTGGAGCTGGTCAAATATGATCACATTGAATTACATGACTTCCATATATATGATTGCTCCGCTCGCGTGCGCGCGCACATTCCCTCATGCAATTTTGCTTCCGCACATGCTCAGTAGCTGCAATCAGCCCGAACCACAGCTGAGGAACTGATCAGCTGTGCTTCTGGCGAAGGAATAAAGGTCAGTAGAAACCCAGGGGCGGGCGGGAGTGCCCTTTTTCAAGCAGCAGGGGGGGGGGAGTCCCCTTTTTCAAGCGGCAGAACAGGAAAAAAATTCACTAAAAATTCCCCAAAAAAGATGGCGGTGCCCACGGACCGGCACCAACCGAACCGGATCCGTGACGTCACCAGCGGGTTGCTACCGGTTCGGGCGATCCAGTCTGTACTGGGAGGAACCCACCCCGGGTGGCTGGATGGAGTCACTGAAGCAGTAGGCGTGAGCTTAAATGGACCAGAGGATGGTAGAGAACAGGAAGGCCTGGAGGAACGTTGTCCATGGGGTCGCGATGGGTCGGACACAACTTCACAACTAACAACAAATATATATATATTATATATATGAGACGTTTTGAGCAAAGACACATGGACATATTTAGTGGTTTTATTTAGCCAAGCAGGATGGGTATTATCTTCTCCAAATAGCCACATAACTCTTGTATTAATAATTTGCACCATTGATCAGTCAATACCCTGAAAAGTGTATTTGTATTAAAGGTGTGGAACGATTAACAAATGGAAAAAGTTGATGCTTTTTTCCCTTCAACTGCATTGGATTATATCTGAATTTCTCACCGGAGCACAACTCCAATTATTATGATAAAGTGACAGGGGATGGAGTATTGTGTTCCTTTGGTACTCTTTTTCTTCTCATATCTTAATCATTTTGATACTAGATACTTTCAGATTGAAGACGGCCTTGCATTCTTAAAAAGATACAGCACTGCCTTTCTCTGCAAAATGATTTTTTTTTCTCTCCATAAGAAAAATAAAGAAATACCAGTACCAAAAAACAAAGAAACATACATACATCCTAACATTCTTATCTTCTGAATATCAGTTCCCTTGAACTCTAGGGATGTGGTGGGATGATTGCATACTTTCCACTATCTAGAATAAGTCTCTACCTTCATTTACCCTGCTGTCCCCCTCTGTAAGTCACTATTTAGCAGTTTGGTGGCTAAAACTCCTAGAATTCCCATACCAAAAGTGTCCTGGTAATTTGGGCAGTTGAAATGCCAATCTACCTGGAGGGCATGTTATGGGCTGCTGTAGCATATGATTTTCAATGGGCATCCAATGGCCCAGTGGCACTGGTGGAGACCACATTCCCCTTTTATACCTAAGGAACTTTAGGCTCCTTATAGTAGGCAAATGGGAAGATACAGATAAAGTGAAGAATCTTAATACACATAGTTGCTGGGTTTTGTGTGTCCCCTGGTCTAGGGTTAGTTAAAATCTCTCCCCTCCCTCCCTCCCCCCCCTCTCTCCTCTCACTTTAAGTGGTACTTTAGAAGGAATTCGGGCTTTCCTATTCTATATTTTTCTTAACAAACCTACATTTCATTTCAAATATATTGACTATTTCTTAGCATTCATAGATAGCAGTCGAAACCCATATTCTTCATTCAAGACAACTATATTATGAGCAGTTTTATTTTTGCAGGGGACCTGATTCTGCTTAATTTCTTGGCAGTTTTTAGCATCCTGGATCAGCTCAGGAATGTATCCCTTAAGAAGGGTTCCTGCTGAATTCAAACCTCTACCAAGCAAGAGAAGTCAGGATTGCTTAGTCTGGGCATTGAGGGTTTTTATTAATTAATTCAATTGATTCTTTCTCCAAATAGATTGTAATAGTTCTCCCAACAGTTTTCCCAAGTGTTCTGCCTCAGACACCTACACTGGAGATGCCAGAAGTTGATTCTGGTAATTCTCTTGCCAAATATCTCCACTGAGTTACATCTCTTGCTTTGGTTTCTGGGAAGGGGACAAAACTAACAAGTAGGACACTTGCTAGACTTTCTGTGAGTAAGTGGGGAAGAAGAATTTTGTTTGGGTGTTTTGGGGAGGTGGGGTACCACTTCACTAGCTATGAATACCCAGGTGCAAATGAGGGTGAGATTTGAGGGCAGACAACAAGGCTGAATACTGTCAGATGATCTCTCTTCTAAATATGTTACCTTTATAGATTTTTGGCTGCTAAAATATTTTTAAAAGTTTCCTCTATTAAAATTTGAATGGCTAATGGATAAATAAACATCGGGGCCTATGCAAGCCTTTCATTATTAACTGTTACAAATGAGGCTTGTTTGCAGATGAAATAGAATATAGCATAAACAAGTTTTATACCAGAGAAATTAAAAGAACCAACTATTTTATTTTATTTTCCAGACATGTGTCATGTTCCTCCATCTATTGTATTTCACAATTAAGCTAAATGCATACATAAATAAATATAGCCCAATCATGGAAAATAGTCAAACTAAATTAGCCTTTAAAAAAATAATCAAATATAGATTTTATTATTTTGGAAAATATTCTGCATCACAATAAAGAATAGAATAGAATAGAATAGAATAGAATCGAATAGAATCGAATCGAATCGAATCGAATCGAATAGAATAGAATAGAATAGAATAGAATAGAATAGAATAGAATAGAATAGAATAGAATAGAATAGAATAGAATAGAATAGAATAGAATAGAATAGAATAGAATAGAATAGAATAGAATTCTTTATTGGCCAAGTGTGATTAGACACACAAGGAATTTGTCTTTGGTGCATATGCTCTCAGTGTACATAAAAGAAAGGATACATTCACCAAGAATCATAAGGTACAACACCTAATGATGGTCATAGGGTACAAATAAGCAATCAGGAGCACTCCAAAATTAGGGTGCAGAAGAGCATATCCTTCATTTAGAAGTACTGTAGTAGCTACAGAGTAATCATTCGCCCTTGTTGAGTCTGAACTCCCTGAGAATTCTCTGTGAAAGAAAAAAAAAGGAACTGTATTCATTATTAAAAATTAGTTAGGACCTCCACCTGCTTTGCAATCTTGCTACCCTCTAAATCCAACTGTGCAGCAAAGCCAGTGCTCTTCTACATCACGGTATGGATAATTATCACTGAATTCACTCTGAAATTGATGGTGGTACTTCTTCTGGCTCTAGTAAGAAATACAGCCCAATAAGTCATTGTACAGGTCTCAAAAAAACCTTTACTTCTAATTGGGCATATGGTTTATATACGTAAATAAAGGTTTCGTGAAGATTTGCCAGATTAGTATTCTAGTAACACACTGGAGCTGCGATGACTGAAATTAAAGAAGTAAATGTTTATTTATCTGACAAATGGAACTCTGGGATTAAGCATATCCAATTTATATATTCATACATTCATTTGTACTTGTCACTTGCTCAAAGTCAAAAATAACAAGAAACTGTTACCTCCTCGCCCTGATCTACGACACAGACATGTTGTTTGAGCACAGTCTATGTCCATCTAGGGTTCTAGATTAACTATTAAGCAAAATAAGCAAGAGCTTAGGGCACCACAGAGGTTTTCCCTATCTCTCATGCTGGCCACACTCAATTTTAGTTTTCAGCGCTTACTGAATTTTAATGTTTATCAGTTAACCAATGGAATGACTGAGAGGACTGTGATAGGTTATGTTTAGAGCAGTGGCTCGCAACCTTTTGGGTACCAGGGACCAGTTCTGTGGAGAGAGGTTTTTCCACAGACCGGAGGGGGCATGGTTTCGCTGCTGACTGCATCCCGTGGATAGGACTTTGCTTGTTTGCGTGGACCGGTTTCTGGCATGCTGAAGACTGGTGCCGGTCCATGGATCGGGGGTTGGGGACCCCTGGCTTAGAGCATCAGTTGGCTTTAATGTGTCCTTATCTATTTGGTGCCACTAGAGCTAAAGTCCAGGCTGCTGAAATTACAGGGGCCACTTCTCCTGGGTGGGGTTCCTAAATTAGCTCTTAGAGAATGGCAGTTGATAGGGGCACAGCAAAAATCAGTTTCCAGTCTCAAGATTTTAATTCTTTTTTTCTATGGGATCTTTCTTCCTCTTTTTAAGGGTGGTATCAATACACAATTGCACGTATTTTTTTTTGGTTTCTCTGTGTTATGTATATGTGTGTATACACACACACACACACATATGTGTGTATATATATATATATATATATATATACACACACACACATATACAGTGTGTGTGCGTGCGCATGTGTGTAATTCCTTCTATAATAAAACAATGCCTACTCACAAATATATATGACCACAAACAGCTGACCCTTTAAAAAAACAAGCGAGCGTAACATGCCCAGAAGTAGTCATGTGACTCCTGAGAGCCAATAAAAGAAAAGGAGGGGGTTCTGCCAGGTTTGCAGGGAAAGATTTCGGAGGGTCTTTAGCGAGTTGGCTGAAGTCTCAGACAAAGTTAGAAACGGAGTTGTTTGGCTGTAGGTGGAATTGCATTTTATCTCGTTTTAACTCTGTTTTTTGGAAACTTTAAGAAAGTTGCTTTTGGTTTAAATCCTAGAGTTGACCAGAGACCTTCTAGCACCTGCTTGGCTAGTTCCAGATTCTCAAAATTTTATTTGGTCTCCCTCTCTGTCTACAGCCTTACTTGGGGGGGATGGGAGTAGGCAAGGATTATTTCCCCTTCAATCCTCTCCTGATTTCCCCAGAGGTTGGTGGGGAAGGAAGAACCTGGTTGGTACCAAAGTGTGTGTGTGTGTCTGTGTCTGTGTGTTTGCGCGCGCACACACACAAACACAGAGGGTGTAACTTCAAGACCTCAGAACCAGAGGTGGGTTCCTCCTGGTTCGGACCTGTTCGCCCGAACCGGTAGCAACCCGCTGGTGACATTACGATTATGTCATGGAGCCGGTTCGGTCGGTGCCAGTCTGTGGATGCCACCATCTTTTTTTAAAAAAATTTTGGGGAATTTTTTTTTCTTCTGCGCATGCGCAGAAGCCGAGTTTCTGGCACTGCGCATGCATCGCCATCTTGTTTCGAGCTTTTGGGGGGGGGGGATTTTTTTGAAATTTTTTTCTAACATTCAGTCTAAATCTGAATAACATACTGTATAGTCTGTCTGTCTGTCTGTCTGTCTGTCTGTCTATCAGGGTTTCAGCAGGTTCTGACCAGTTCTGGAGAACCGGTAGTGGAAATTTTGAGTAGTTTGGAGAACCGGTAAATACCACCTCTGACTGACCATGCCCCCATCTATTCTCTGCCTCCTGAGTCCCAGCTGATCGGGAGGAAATGGGGATTTTGCAGTATCCTTCCCCTGGAGTGGGGTGGGAATGGAGATTTTACAGTATCCTTCCCCTGCCACGCCCACCAAGCCACGCTCACCAAGCCACGCCATGCCACACCCACCAAGCCACGCCCACAGAACCGGTAGTAAAAAATTTGAAACCCACCATTGGATGGCATGTATTAGGCAGGTGGATTTCCATGAGGGAGGCAGTGTATTTCAGAGGAGTAAGAGGCAAGTTGGTACAGATGTTACATGTGAAAGAAAGAGGGTGAAGACAGTCCCTCCCTAATAGTTCACAGAATATATTGTAGATGCAGATATAGTCTGGCAAGAATTTATCTGTAGGTATGAAACAATAAAGAACGCAGCTTGGAAGAATTGCTATGTGTCATGCTTGATGTTGGGCCTGACAGCAACACAACTATGAGAGGAAAAGAAGAAAGGTATTCATCTAAGGGTTTGTGGTTATAAATCAGTGCTTTTCCATTTTATTTTACAGAGAATTTCTTTTCCTGCAGGAAGTAAGCCATCAAAATTATGGCTCAAGTAAATGTTTTAATGGCTTCCACCTTTGGTTTTGTTCAGGATTCTAAAGCAACTTCTCTGAGTTTCTCTTTTTGTGCACAACAGGCTGGACGAGTGGGCAGAGCACAGCTGGGAGCTAGCGAGTGAGTGAGCGGGAGTGCACAGCGGCAGCAGAAGAGTGGGGGAAGAATATTAAACAGAATTAAGTTCAGTTTATTAGTTTGGCCCTCCACAACAGTTCCAGTTTCTTATGTGGCCCCTTGACAAAATTAATTGCCCACTTCTGGTCTATGGCAACCTATAATGATCCCCCTTTACCCAACCCATTAGCAGCTTAGCTGTTGGGAAACATCTCTGACCAAGATTTTGGAGTGTCCCTGCCAGACAGACTTCACAATATTGATCTTACTACCAGTGGCCTGATTCCATACAAGAAACCCAATGGCTTAATCCAAGATTTCCTACTTTGCATGCAAGGGGTCCCAAGTCCAGCATCTCCTACTCTCTGCTAATCTTGGCAACCCTGAAAAGTTTCAATTTGTCAGTTTGACAAGTGGTAAAAGGCTATTTTGTCATAGCATGAAGGATGTACACTTATTCAGGAAAAGGAATGAAAAAGAAAGATTTTCTGTATAGCCAGGTGCTCTACATGAAGAACAGTCCTCTTTATGAAGTCAGATTGTTAGATTGTCAGAAGATAAAGGACAATCAGAAGGACAAGCCGTGGATAATTAACACCAGGAGATCAGATTGAGCTGTGCACAGAATTTTCTAGTCATAATGTTCCCTCCTATATTGAGCAGTATTTCTATTTGTGGGGCCCTTGATGCTCTCTGAGCTTGGTTGTTTTCTTGCAGATGTCTCATTACCTAACATCATTAGTACTAGAAGGGAGTGGGGTTTGCTCTCTTTTTATATACTAGTGATTTACCCTTTCTGTTGTGTTCCGACTTAACAAGCAGGTATTTGCATACCCGCCGCTGATTGGGTTAAATCAGTGGCGGGGAGTTTGAAGCGTTGTCACTGGCCAAGCTGGCTGCGGGGAGCTCCATAAAGGCGGCTTCCCTGCCGCCAGCCGCCAGTCTGCTGTAGTTAGTGCTAGCCGTTATTAAAGTGCTGAACGGGTCTTTCGTCTTGGCTGTTATTCCCGCGCCTATCTAACACTGGCGACGAAGGCAGTGGGAGAAGACGACTGAACAAAGNGCCGCTGATTGGGTTAAATCAGTGGCGGGGAGTTTGAAGCGTTGTCACTGGCCAAGCTGGCTGCGGGGAGCTCCATAAAGGCGGCTTCCCTGCCGCCAGCCGCCAGTCTGCTGTAGTTAGTGCTAGCCGTTATTAAAGTGCTGAACGGGTCTTTCGTCTTGGCTGTTATTCCCGCGCCTATCTAACACTGGCGACGAAGGCAGTGGGAGAAGACGACT
>QLTV01001132.1:2167331-2178798 GCA_003457575.1 Thermophis baileyi
ATAATAATAATAATAATAATAATAATAATAATAATAATAATAATAATAATAATAATAATAATAATACTTTCAGTTAAACATGATTTCTACATTTTTATTTTATTTTCAAAAACAAAGTTTGATAGGAGCCCTGGTAGCGCAGTGGTTAGAATGCAATATTGCAGGCTGACTTTGCCCACCGTCAGGAGTTTGATTCCTGACCAACTCAAGGTTGATTCAGCCTTCCATCCTTCCGAGGTCGGTAAAATGAGGACCCAGATTGTTGGGGGCAAGATGCTGACTCTGTAAACCGCTTTGAGAGGGCTGAAGAGCACTGTGAAGCGGTATATAAGTCTAAGTACTGTGGCTATGGGTATTGCTATTCTCATATGGAGGATTATGTGTAGTAAAGATATTTTGCTGGAAGAAAGGTGATAGCAGCGAGATCTCCCAGGCCATTTTACTAGGCAGAATGGTGGTGGTGGTGGGGAGAGTGTGTATGCTCAGAAGGTTTCGGAGAGAGGGGGTCTGAAACCTACAATCGGTCATCCAGTGCAGGGGTCTCCAATCTTGGCAACTTTAAGACTTGTGGACTTCAACTCCCAGAATTTCTCAGCCTGGCTGAGGAATTCTGGGAGTTGAAGTCCACAAGTCTTAAAGTTGCCAAGGTTGGAGACCCCTGATCTAGTGGATTCAAAAGTACTGCTACAAATCCAGATAGATTAGCATGGGACCTTTGCAATTGGTAATTCTGTCCATCCAGTCCTCAGCCAGAAACTGACTTTTCTGTCAACATCGCAACATCATTAGCATGATGCGACACCTAAAGGATTGGAATATGGGAGAAATATAGAAGGGGCTTCCTTCCATCCTCCTTTTACAATTAAAAACAGCACATTGTAACTGAAGACATTATATTGGTGGAGAACACAACTGTTAGATATTACACAGCACTTTAAATCGCTACATAGTTATAGGTTCTTTTTTTGCTTCTCACAAAAACTATGCCTTGACTTTAAAAAAAATGGATTTAGTCCAGAGATCCTTTAACAATCTGTCAGGACAAATAAGATTTTAATAGAAAGGCTCTTCTGTCATTCACAGTAGATTGGTAAAGCAACTGTTTATCTTGGCAATATCCATTTCTACTTAGACAAATATAAATTGCTATCTGAAACTTGGAAATCTATTTAAACCTCCATTTCTGAGACATGTTGCAATTTGCCACTGATTTAAATGAGAGAGGCTAAATTTCAGATATTCCAAGAAAATTATCAGCTCATTTTCAGGGATGTAATTATGTCAATATCATAGCATAGAACACATTATTTTATTTTTTATACAAATCAAAGAAACCATACACAGTATGTTCTTTTTTAAATTAGACCCCTATAAATAGGAAGTGGAGCTTGTCCTGTGCCACTAATTTTTTAAAAAAGAAAAATGCTCTTGTTAATTTTTCCAATTGTTTTTAACCTTTATCCTTGTGGAGAAAAAAAAAAGTAAGAAAAAATAACATATATATACCACTCTCCTAGTGGTATATATAAGTCTTAAATTTATCTTGGACTAAATAAAATGCAGATTGAGTATGTTATAAATATGGCAGGCATGTATTTTCATTTTTCAACATTAGAATTTTAGAAAAATCTAAAATAGATTACCTTGGCTTGTATTACAGTGCTGAATTTAAGTGAGGGTCGGCGCAGTGGACCAGCAAATGATGTACATCTCATCATATCTCTTAATTACTTGTTTACTACTTTAATCACAGTTCAACAACCCTTATCTATCCCAAAGAAGTACTCTAAAATGAGTGGCAACAAAAATTAGAGTTTAAATGTTTTTGCAATCAGAAGTTAAAAGACATGATTGGTGCCACAGGTCTTGTAAAAGTTTAAGCAATTGCAGTCCACCACCTAACCCTCAAATCTCGATCCCATACACCTTTGGAGTGCAGTCTTTAAAATGTCATTAAATGCTTAGTGATGACCCTAAATTAGATATTTTGTATTCCTGAAAAAAAAGAAAGAACTGATTTTTTTTAAAAAAAAAAAACAAAAACCAGGGCATACATGTTTCCTTGTGAGGTATTGCATTCTAGGATGCTCATTTGAAAACATGGAAATCGCTGAGAAAATCTTTGAATATATGGATCCTAACACCTATCAACCCGATTAGATTCCTAACTAATAGAAGGAAATAATTGATTTGCACGGCTTCAGGAACATTTGGAACTGTGATGGAAACATTCATGGTCTTGGTTAATGATTAGCCCTTTTTTATCATGTGCAGCACAGCAAAAACACATGTTTGATAGTGATCTGTAGAGAGAATAAGTGAAAATGGAAGATGGTTCCAGTAAAGCAGCTTATAGTATTATAGTATTATTCAAACTTTGCAGATATGATATAAAACGTATTCAGAATAATACTAAGATCTTTACCTGCATTGCTACCTTATCATTAAGCCGCTATATGCATCCACCTGAGTGGGTGCAGAATTCTAGGATAATGACTAAACAATCAATTAAAAATTATCACTATGCTCCTCCAAGCTGGCCAAATTAATTGTTGTCCTAGCTTTTTATCTGCAGAGCTCCCCAGCTGCATGTTGAGTGGGCCTTTCGAGAAAGACAAAAATGAGTTTGCTGGTGGTTTGCTTCTCCTTATCCATCTGATTTGGTTGAGAGGATACAACATGGAAGGCAGCTAAATTATTTAATGATTGAGTGCATACATTGTAAACCAAAGCCATTAGAAATATGGTAAGGAAAAATAATACAAAGAAATAATCATCTGGATAGTATAGGACAGTGATGGCAAACCTTTTTTGGCTTGCGTGCCAAAAGGGTGTGCATGCCCGCTAGTGCATGTGTGCGTGCCCGCTAGCGCACGTGCTTGCCCACACCCATGCCCTCCCCTCGTGCATGCACACAACCCCCGCGCTGTCCCCCCCACGCATGCACACAGGCCTCAGAAGGGACTCCTGAAGTCTGGGGATGGAGAAAAATGGCCAAACGGGCCAACCGGAAGTTCCGAACTTCCAAACTTCCGGTTGGCCCATTTGGCCATTTTCACCATTCCCGGGCTTCAGGAGGCTTCCCTGAAGCCCGGGGAGGGCGAAAACGGCCCAACGGGCCAACCGGAAGTTCGTTTCTGAACTTCCGGTTGGCCCGTTCAGCCGTTTTTCGCCATCCCCAGAGCGAAAACGGCCGAAAAGAAGGCTGAAAATCAGCTGGCCAGCGCGCGCATGCGTGCTGGAGCTGACATAGGGCAACGCCTCGCATGCCCTCCGATATGGCTCCGCGTGCCACCTGTGGCACACGTGCCATAGGTTCGCCATCACGGTTATAGGACCTAGCCAGGAGTTCTGCAGCTGATTTTAAATATATGAAAGCAGAGGAAATACTGCCAAACAAATACCTGAATGAAATAAACTTCACAGAAAGCAAAACCTATATGGCAAAGACAAGTGGAAGTATGCACTTGCAAGTAGAGAATGGTTTCTACAGAAATGTCACAGAAAGATCATCTTTCAGGAATAGCAAAAGGTTATAAAATCTCCCAAAATCTGAAACGTTCCGTACGTTTGGTGGCTACTTGAGGGGGATTAACAAAAAAGTTCTTCTGTGCCATGGAAAGACAGAGGGAACTGGCACATAAATATTGGAGAGTCTGTTGGAGAATAATGGCACAATTAGGACAACCAACACTGTGCAAATGGTAATTTGAGTGATATCTGGTAAAGAATCAAGAGTTCTAAGCTGAATTACGCCTCTCCCCCACCTTCCTTTTCACTTATATCTTACGAGAGGAATTTTTATGTCCTTGTTGATAATTAAGTGGCACATATTCTTAGAAGTGATTCAGAACGTCCATCTAAAATGAATTGCAGAGAGGTTAATTCATTTTGGCACGCTTCTGCCCTGCTGTGAATGAGTTTCTAGAAGTCTGATTGTTTACTTCAAATCTATTGCTTTTTCATGGACACCTTTACAGTCCCTTGGAAAGTCACAAACTGCCTTTTCTGTTCCATCACATTAGTCTTTTACTGTTATGTCAGCACTTCTCACTTGGAAGGAAACGAAACAAAGAAGATGATAGAAAATTTAGTTCATTTGAATACAAAGCAACTTCCTGAATTCTCCACCATAAAACATTTTGAAATGTTCTATACAAAATGCCAGCTATCTATCACCTTAGTGTACACCTCATTAAACATTTAGAATAAGTTTTAAAATGGATTTTTAAACTTTTCCTTTAGTTGTTAGTTTCTTATTTGTGCATAAGTGGGGCAAATTTAAAACCATTAGAGTTATTCAAAATGATTTTAGTACAATCAAATATTATTTCAGTGTGTTCTGAAATGCCACAGTCATTCTACTTCTATTTGCGGATCTTTGTATTTTGTGATTTTCTCCTTTCTCTTCTGCTGTCTCCAGATAGTGTCACATCCACTATCCAGATTTTTTTTTGTCTTTCTTATCAACAAATGTTAAGTCTAGAGTGTTATGTGGCAGTTGATTTTCTATTTGAGGTCCAAAGTCCCAGAGCACTTCTTCATTTTCTATTACTTTATCTATTTTGTGGTCCCACCAGCAGAGGTGGGTTGCTCCCAGTTCGCACTGGTTCTTTAGAACCAGTAGTGGGAATTTCCCCCCATTCGCCGAACTGAGAGTGATCGCCGGTTGGCCACGCCCACGAACCGGTTCTCTCGGCAGTGCTGTAGGTGCCGCCATTTTGTTTTTGGCTTCTGCGCATGCGCATTACTTCATTAATTATTCTCTATTTTTCAAGAAAAGAATAATCATTAACCTTTTTAAAATGCTATTCTGGGAAGGGAAAGGAGAAGAAAAGGATAGACAATCATCTTTAGATTTTCAGTTTGTAAAGTTTTGAAATCAGGAAAAAACAAACAAATTAAAGCTGCTCCTTATTTATTCCATTCATTATTTTCTTATCTCCACTTCCTTTAGTTGTTTCTTAGAAAATGCTCACACTGTTCTGAAGTGAAGGGGGACACAAACTGCAGAGAGCACCAGCTTTTTCATACCTTCGTAAATTTTCTGAGTGAGAAGTCACTGATTGTGGGGGTTGGGGAACAATCAAGGGTCCCATGTAGACCATATATAGGGCCCATAATTATGACCCTCAGAACTTCCTAAGATGTGCTTCGTAAGGACATCAAATCACTAATGTCAGGTGATCCTAACTGTCCATTAAAAATGTCCTAAAGTGGATGTACTACACAGGGGTGGGTTCCAACTTACCTCGCTGCCGGTTCGCTCCCTCCTGCGCTGCGTGGGCACACCTCGTGGGCACATGCACGCATGCGCAGTAACAAAAAATTTTTAAAAAGCCGAAAAAAAGATGGTGACTGCATGCACAGTCGGCTTCTGCGCATGATCAGAAGGAATTTTTTTAAAAAATAAAAAAAAATAAAAATAAAAAAAAATTAAATTTTTTTTTAAAAAAAAGATGGCGGCCCCCACAGAAAGGCACCGACTGATCCCGTTCGGTGATGTCATCATGACATCACCAGCGGGCCGCTACCGGTTTGGGAGAACCGGTCCGAACCGGGAGGAACCCACCCCTGGTACTACACCTCCATTAAATTTGATGCATGTATTTTGATTAAAGCAACGTTCTCCAACCTTTCCGGCTTTGTGGACCGGCGGGTGGGAGAGAGGGGATGGTTCCGCATGAGCGGCGGGCGAGTGTGTGCACACGTGCAGCTCCATTTGCACAAGTGATAGGCATGTATGTCCGCCTTTTGCACAAATGGAGTTGTGTGTGCGCTCACTCGCTGTTTCCACGGCCCAGTTCTGAATGGGCCATGGCCCGGTAGTGGGCTGTGTCCTGGGAGTTGGGGACCCCTGGATTAAAGAAATCCTTCACCCCACCTCTCCACACAAAAGCTATCAACCCCAATAAGTGGCCTCCATCCTCCAGGTGATGTTACTATCCCCATGATCTTGAAAACCATCTTTTGAAAATTCAGCTCCCTGCTACAAAGAAGTAGCTCAACTCAAAGACAATCAATTCCCAGTTTTGAATCATCCAGTCAATATTCACTTGGCCTTGTCCTGAAGTGGCATGTTGTCCTTCACATATGCATATTTTTTAGCAATTTGCCCACCTGTTTCAAATTCGATAATTTTCTTCTAAGTGGGTGTGCCATTTGTAAAAATAATTCAAGATGTCTTTGCCCCAATTTCTATTACACATGGTATCATTTTTCAGTAGAAGGTTTGAAGGCATCAACTGAATTGTGTTCATCAGATATGATGGCATCAAAACTTTTCAGATGTATAAATGATTTTTTTTTTACTGAAAACATTCTTTGATAAGCTATTTGTGGCCTTTTCTCTTTCTTTTTCAGTGTGATTCTGTGCATGAGTCTTTTATAGTACAGCCTTGCATATCAGTCCATATCTGATTTATGTCACCTTTCCATAATCAGTTCACCTTTCCAGATCAATCTGCAACTTAAAAAATGAAAGCAAAAAAGCATTGATTTTGATACACACCTTCCACAAGATTTGCAATTTTAGAATGCAAAGTTTGAGAACTAAGTGCTGCATCACAAATTTTAGGGAAGTGTTCAGTCAAAAAGATAAGCCATTTGGTTTTGTTGATTAAAAGTTTTGACTGAACTATGGCAACTGGAGATCAATGTACACATGGTCCAGGAACCCCATAACATGGGGTTGATCAAGGAACCCTCTCTCAAACAACCCCAAAAGTTATACAACATCTTTACTGTTTACTATAGTTCCTATAATTTATTCATCTATCAAACTATCTATCAAATATTTAGAATCTCTATTCCCCTTTTCAAACATTGATCAATTCATTTAATCAAACATTGACCAACTCATTGATCGAACATTTGTGATTTGTTTGTATGTCCATGTATACATACACAAATCTGCATACAATATCTTTTTTTTCCCCAGATGCCTTTAATTTTTCTTTACAAATCTTTCAACAAAAGGACATCCCTCACATTCTGCTAACATTCAAATGTGCTTTGGTTTTACAGTCACCTCTTATTTTTTTCCATTTGACAGCACAGATTTTAAATGCATTGTTAACTGCAATGTTTTTTTATTGACCAGTAATAACTAAATAGATGAAAGGAAAGCAATAAAAAATGCAGGATAATTAATCATACTCTGTCCTTTCCTTTCCTTTGCACCATAGGACAGCAAGGCCATTAAAGATCACTTTGTTATTAAATATGTCTACTGTAGACCTGTCCCAGTGGAAGGACAGCAGTAATGTTATTCAGAGCTTCCTGGCAATTTTTCATTCCTGGGATATAGAACTGTAGCTTATCTTGAACCTACTCAATGAGAGTCTGTTCAACATCCCCAACTATGATGGAGAATCTGTGTCCCATAGCTGAGACACATTCAACTACAAACCCAGTTACTTCATGGAATGTAGTGGACACCATCTTGTTCTTGCCTCAGGAAGCAAAATGCCTCGGCCTAGCCCTAGCCTCATATAAATCAAGTTTTTCAACTTCATTTCATAACCAAATGGAATAAAACTTGGACAAGCAGTTAAAAAATGGGGGAATTCAGAGTAACAGATCTACTCTTAGCATATTCTGAGACTGGAATATTCTGAGCTGAGTATTTAAAAGTCCTACAAATGCACTACTGTATGGTAATACAGGCAGATGTTGTTGAGGAATGGGTGATTTGAAATAGCGAGAAGAGGGAAGCCCCTCTTCAGTTCCTCTAAATGGGGTACATGGGACTTGTGAAACAATAAGCTGACATTTTGGCAGTAAACACTTTTAAAATGTCAGTGCTTTTAGACAGAATGTAGGTGCAGAGATTGCAGATCTAATTCTCAATCAGCTGTGCTATTCACACAGAGTAGGATAGATATGCAGGGCCAGCACTGGGCTGAAGAATCCGTAGCCTTTTAACTGACTGACTCTGCTACACTGACAGCTCGTCTGACATGCAGCTCCTTGATGGCATTGGCAGATGGATGCAAACCTGTCATTTTAATTTCCCAGAATGCCTGAAATGCCAGTAAAGATAAAATAGTTATTGTCCTGAATCAGGAAAGTGTGAGTGCCAGAGCAAAGGCAGAAATATAACAAGTACTGAGTCCAGATTTGGAGATCGTTATCTATGATTAATCTACCCATCATGGATATCTCCTAGTCTTGCATCCTATTTCTTTCCTTCCAAAAATCTACAGAATATTCAAGTACGTAAAAAAATCTTTGTAAACATCAGTGGCGTTCATGCCAATTTCTCACAGATTACTTCAAACAGAGCAATCGATTTCAATGTAGGCAAAATTTGAAAAATGAGATGCTGCTTTCAAGGATACATATTTAATGGTTACTTAAAGAACATGTTTTTTCCCCTAGATGGTAAAAACTGAAACAACTTACATGTAAATCTGCAGAGCTACACATTTCTTGGAATGTTAAGTCCGATTTTTTTTAAGACAGTTAAGACAGGAGGGATAATAGCTTACACATTTGCTGAAATACATTGATCAGAAGGACATAGCAATGGAAAAGTCCTTCTAACAGAGTTTGGCAGATCATGAGAAATACATGATGTTCAGCTTAGAATTGAATAGTAAGTTTTTATTTAGTGATAAACATCCAGCTAATTAAAGTCGCCATAGGATGATAGCTGACTTAACCATTTCTCAAAGAAAGAAAATGCATCATGTACAAAAATCAGAAATGTGCATGAACTTTCCACATTCTAAATAGTGTCACTTAAGCATATTTAGAAATTATAATTTTAATAGAAATGCAACAAATATCTTGTGAAGGGAAGACTTGGCCAGAATATCTGATGAACTGCTTGGATGGTGTTCAAGTTGTTCAAATCTGTTGCTGGGCAATTTCAAGACCCCTTTTTGCTCATACTTTCTAGTTACAGCTCCTCATCTTTAAATCAAAAGACTTGGATAGAAAAACCTTCAAGTAGAGGCCTGCCTGTTGTAAACAGGACTTCTAGCTGTTGTATGTAGAACCAATTGGCAAACATTTTATTGTGCCTGCATCAGCAAAGCATAATCTTTCTGAGTGTATTTTCTGGCTCCATTGAGTGGCATGGACTTTCTACACAGGGAAATTACAGCAACTGTGTGAGATAATCAAATTGAAACTGGGGATGAGGTGTGTGGATGAAGCATAATCAGCTCTACATTTTTAAATAAACCAGAGCTAGAAGACATACAAACATTTGCCACTGAATAAAAACAGAATTTACCTAAGATTGAACTTGAACAAGAAGCCTTCAAATTTAGGAGACAGGCTCTTGTACCCTCCATCTCCATAAAAATTATTGTCAGAAGAGAATTTATTTTTTTTTTATTTTTTTATTTTTTATTTATTTATTTTGTCAAGCATGTATATGATTACAGGTAAAGTATAAATATTAATGTGAGTATATAATAAGTACAAACATAGTTTGAGTACATATTTTTCGAGTACATATTTTTCGAATACATGGGGACTTTAGGACAGGGACGGTAGGCACGCTGGTGCACTTATGCACGCCCCTTACAGATCTCTTAGGAATGGGGTGAGGTCAATGGTAGTCAGTTTAAGGTTAAAGATTTGGGGGTTTGGGGAAGAAACTACAGTTTACAATTTAGCAAGAAGAGGCAACTACAGCAGGCAAAAATAGCTTACTCCTATCTAGGCAAACTGTTACATATCAATGAGGATTTGTTGTTGCACCTAGTAAGTGGATTAGCTTTTATAAATGACTTCATCTGGTGCCTATAGTCTTTCCTGGGATAGAATTATATACCTAGCCCATTGTTCTCAGAGGGAAAAGAGAAGTTGGGGGAGTTAGTAAAAGGAGAAATCAAAAATAGTGAGAATGACTTATGAATCATGTCCACAGACTATATACTGTAGTTCCTGGATATGTGCATCTAAGCATCTGATAAGCTGGACTGTGAATCATGAAATCTTAGGTGACAATATATTGGTTAATCTTTGAAATGCAACATCTGTTGTTTTTAGTTTGTTTAGTAGACAAACATAGCTATATTTCTGGAGCCTGTAGGAAGTTAGCACCCACCCCCCTCCTAGAAAAATGAAATATTCTGGGAAATATTAAAAAGGCAGAATATTATATTTCCTTGGTTGAGAAAAGGAGAAACATGTTTTTAAAGACAAAGCAGCTTCCTGCAGCTCCCTGCCCCCCCTTCAGCTCCAGGGTGATGGGATTAAGACATGACCCTCAGGACATGATAGGATTAGCCCTCTACCCATCTCACCACATGGCACCTGGGAAGATTACATCACCCAGCAAGGCTCAACCAAGCCTGGGACACAGACAACCTACAAAGTTAGCTAAGACCCCCGCCCCCTGGGAGTCTGACAACCAATCAGAATACAAGCTCAAATTCAAAGCCGAACAGAGGGTATAAATTCCTCTCTCTCTCTCAACCATGTGCTTTTTGCCCAGGACCTCAAGCCATGTGGTCCTGTCCACCATTAAAAAACCATCTTTCCAATCAGCCACCATGTTTCCAGTGTCTTTCTCCCCACTTGGAACTGAACCCAGAAGGATATTTCTTCCAACAATTTGATACAATGTTACCAAGCCAATAGGCTTCTTATGGATAGCATAATCCAGAAAACAGGTAAATAACACGCCAAGACACATATACTCCTGGAATGCCTGGGCTGCAACTGCCAAGGACTCACAAAAGTAGTTTTAACTATGACAAAAGGGAAAATGGTTAAACATTTGACTAGAGATAATCATACTAGCTGCAAAGATGCAAGAGCTCTCTGAATTAGCTTAACTTTTGGCAACTTCATGTCCATGCAGTTTTCTCTGCAACAGCACAGAAGTGGTTTATCATTGTTTTTTTTCCTTTCCTCCTTTCCTTTCCTTTCCTTTCCTTTCCTTTCCTTTCCTTTCCTTTCCTTTCCTTTCCTTTCCTTCTTCCCTTCCCTTCCCTTCCCTTCCCCCTTTCCCCTTCCCCCTTTCCCTTTCCCCCTTCCCCCTTCCCCCTTTTTTGAAATTCCCAATCCAGCCTACAGATTTTCTAGCCAATAAGCAGTATTGCAGTATTGAAGGTCAGCTAGGTGCTCCCACAAAGAAGAATGTATTAACTATTTGTTTTCGTTTAATTTCTAACAAACAATTTGGATTCAGAAAAAAATTATCCTGTAATCTGCAACTCTTACACTGCAAAAACATATGGACTACACAACTCGATCAGGGTAAAGCAATAGACGCAATTTACATAGACATTTGTAAAGCCTTTGATTCAGTGGTACATGACAAACTACTTCTGAAACTAAAATCTTATGGCATCTCTGGACCCCTACATGATTGGATAACTGCGTTCCTGTCAAACAGACAACAAGTGGTTAAAATAGAGAGTTCTCTATCAAATCCTGTACCTGTCAATAGTGGTGTCCCTCAAGGCAGCGTTCTAGGACCAACACTCTTCATACTTTACAT
>QLTV01001132.1:2180406-2197673 GCA_003457575.1 Thermophis baileyi
AACAAGAAGAAGAAACCAGAACATCCTCTCCAGAAACCAACACCCAGATAAACAGGGATTAACACCAGACAAACAACCAAGCAGAAGACAATATTAAGTAGTTCCTAATCAAATTAACTACCAAGGAGAAAACTACACTGGCAGGGCAAGCTATTATATGTAAACAAGGAGCAAATCTCACACTCAATCACCTTCACCTATAACTCTAACTCTAACGCAGATATCTGCTGGATATTTGCGCAACATTCCAAGCATCAAGCGCCGATTGCGAGTGAGGTTTCAGACGTGAGAAACTGTAAGATGAGACAGACTTTCAGTGACTAATAGTGTACATTACCGTAAACACTATACAAGTATTTTAATATTGCAGACTTGCAGTATTATAAGTGATACTGATATATAACACTTTTAATTAAGAGGGTACATTGAATAAACATAACTTTGAGTTTCAAATAACACTGATTTCGTTGTTGTCTTGGGTGACATCTGTGAAAAAAATTCAGGTGCTCAGGCATGAAAATGTGCCACTCAAACACTATACTTTCCCGCACACAGTGAAAAAAAATTAGAGGGAACATTGATGCATAAGCGCACCAGCGTGCCTACCGTCCCTGTCCTACTGTCCTATTGTCCTCATCTATCTGTATTCACCTTGATTATGTTTATGTTTATACCTATACCTGCTATCTTGTACGTTTGACAAACAAATAAATAAAATAAATAAATAAATAAATAAATTTCAATGTTAAATGGAAACGCTCTCCTGTTCCTATTCGCTACTGTTTTGGAGTGTGTAACCCTCAGCATTCTACTCATGAATCATTGCAGAAAATATTGCCACAACTCTGTTCTAGTGGGTGAGGCCTAAGCTGCATCACAAGGATTGCCCATGAAAATAGCTGAGTGCAGAGCCCAAAGCACTTCAGTGCTTCCTGAAAGATCTCAAATGGCATCTGCATTTGTGTGATTGATAATGGGGGCCCCCCCCAGAACACAATATGAAATCTAAGAACTTGCTGATTGTACTGATTGCCTTTATCTTTACATCCCATTTATCAACTTCTAGTTAATTACATGTATGTAAAGAAATATGGCTATATGTCTTTTCAGTTTCACACATCTGCTTTATTAAAGTATGCAATTTAAGCAACTAATCAGAAATAGTTACTCCCCTGTCAGCAAAGATAAGAGCTTTTTTTTTGGTTCTTCATGTTTTCTGCTTCTGATCTGAATGACTCAGAGTGGTTAATCTCAGCCTTTGCTTCTATAGCTGAGCTGAATTAATTTAGCAAATACTTCCTCAGATTGAAAGATATGAGGATGGGGAGGTAGCTCTACATGTGCAGTGGTGCGGCAAATATGCTGTTAAAAGCAGAAATAGCATTCTCATCCATCTACGATTCTCTGCAATAGTAGAGAGAGAATAAGACTCTCGAGCCTGTGCAAAGCTTCAGATACTTTTGATCCTAATTAAATTCTATAACTTTACAATGACAGCTTCTGAGAAAAAAAAATTCAGGATCAGAATAATGGAATAGCAGAGTTGGAAGGGACCTTGGAGGTCTTCTAGTAGAACCCCCTGCTCAGGCAGGAAACCCTACACCACTTCAGACAAATGGTTGTCCAATCTCTTCTTAAAAACTTCCAGTGTTGGAGCACTCACAACTTCTGGAGGCAAGATTGATTGTTCTCACTGTCAGGAAATTTCTGCTTAGTTCTAGGTTGCTTCTCTCCTTGATTAGTTTCCATCCATTGCTTCTTATCTTGCCTTCTGGTGCTTTGAAGAATAGCTTGACCCCCTATTCTTTGTGCTATCATGTCACCCCTAGTCTTTCTTTTCATTAAACAAGACATACCAAATTCTTGCAAATGTTCTCCATATTTTTTAGCCTCCAGTCCTCTAATCATATTTGTTGTTCTCTGCACTCTTTCTAGATTCTCAAAATTTTTTATGTCTTGATGATGAAAACTGGATGCAATATTCCAAGTGTGCTTTTACTAAGGCATTATAAAGTAATATTAACACTTCACGCGATCTTGATTCTATCTCTCTTTTAATGCAGCTTAGGACTGCATTGGCTTTTTTGGCAGCTGTAGCACACTTCTGGCTTGTATTTAAGTAGGACTCTAAGATCTCTTTCGCAGTTACTTTCGCAGTTATCACCTATCAAATCAAACCTTTATTGTCAATGCACAACATGTGTACAATGAAATTGAATGAGCCTCCCTTGGTGCAGCCCCCCCAAAACACAAAATACATCTCAATAACTCAATAAATAAAAGAAAAAGAAATCCCTAAACCCAAATAAGTAATAACTAGCACACATTCCCATATACATATATGTATATAACATTGTATTATATTACACCGGTATGAACATGTTGCACGTTGAGCTGGCCCTGCAACATGTTCATACTGGTGTAATATAATACAATGTTATATTATGTTATACAACCTATACTGTACCTGTGCATTTGGTTTTTGTTGCTTAAGTGTAGAACCTTACTTTTTTCACCATTGAATTTCATTTTGTTAGATAGGGCCCAATGTTCATGCCTTTCAAAATTCTACTGTATCTTAAGCCTATCTTCTGGAGTGTTGGCTATTCCTGCCATTTTGGTGTCATCTGCAAATTTGATGAGTTCCCCATCTATTTCCATCATCTAAATCATTGATGAAGATATTGAAGAGAACTAGGCCTAAGACAGAGCCTTGGGATACCCCTCTGCATACTTCCCTCCATGTAGATGCAGTTCCATTGAGAACTATACATTGAGTACAGTTGGTCTGCCAGTTACTAATTCATCTTGGGGTGATGCTGTCTAACCCACATTTTTCTATCTTATTAAGTAGTAGGTTGTGGTCTACTTTATCAAATGCCTTACTGGAGTCCAAGTAAATTATATCCACAACATTTCTCTGGTCCACTAATTTTGTCACTAAATGGATGCAATATTCCAAGTGTGATTGGTCTTACCAAGGCATTATAGTGATCACACACAACTCACTCCCCTCAGTCCAGCTGTATAAACAGAAAGTGATCTGATTTTAGGATTAGTTCTGAGTCTGAACTGTGCTTCATATTTAATGGAATAAAACACTGTAGAACCAGTGTGATATAGTGATTGACATCAAGACCAGGAAGACTTCAGTTCATCAGCATAGAAGCTCATTGGGTGACTTTGAGCCAATTACTTGTTATTGTGTGAATCACTGTAAGTGGGACTGATATGTACATCACTTTGAGGTCCTGAATCATTAGATATAAATCTAATAAATAATATGTATCTTTTATTTGGATGAATAGCTAAATGCCAATCTCATTCTTAAGAAGACAAGGTATTATCGATAAAGGAAATAATGGAAACACTGACCCAGATACGATCTCACTTTTCTGGGCATCAAACCATCCTGCATTTTTTTAAATCTAAATTGGATTATGACACTATGATAATCAATTTAAGATGGCATTTCTGAAGGCAGATTATCACTTTCTTCTTAGCCCTTCACCAGTATAGGCCATTCATCACTACCTGACTGCAAGAAGGAACATTTGTCCTTTTTCTAGTCTCAAGTCATTGCCAATGCAATACACTAGTTTTGATTCAAAATTACCAATTTTTATGAGAGCCACTTTAAGACCTTCAGAGCAGTATTGCAAGGCTTCCTGTCCTTTTCCTTTTGAGAAACATCTTTAGGTTTCAATGTATGAATTATGCTTTCTTAGTTCTCTATAGGTAACCTGTCAGTTTTTTTCTAGTAGGTCCTTCTGTGGACCTACACGAGGAAGGTAGGATCAGAAAAACAGCCTGTTCCCCATTGCTTTGATTATTGTAGCATCAAAGCAATGATGGGGGGGAGGGAGGGAGGAAGGAAGGAAGAAAGGAAAGACCTATGTTAATATCAAATGAGACAATGTGGGAAAGAGCAATGATAACATTCATGCACACAGACATTCAGAAAAGGAAAGGAATGAGGGCAATGAGAAGGAAACATTCTTTAAACGGAAAAGGCAGCCACTGGTGGACCAGTCCACATAGGAGTCAGTCAGCAAGGTTTGCCTTCCCTGAATGGCTAGGAAGGGTAGGAACAGAACAGAACAGAACAAAGAGAAGAAGAAAGGGAGCAACTAAATAGGTATCTCAGTGGCCATGTCACCAGCCCAGCCCCATTGCCAACCTAGTCTAGACTGGGAATTTCTAAAGTTGGTTTAAAAATAACAGAGAGCAGCACAGGAGACAAGCAGCCTAGGCTGAAGAGCGGAAGTGCTCTAAGTGAAAAGAAAAACAGGAAAGGGACATACTTTGCTCTGCACGTGAACAGAGGCTTTCTAATCACCCCATCTACTAGCTATTGCAAGATTCCCAACATTTTTGAACCAGTGGGCACATCTGGAATTTCGAAAGCATGTCACTGACACTCATATAGAATGACACCTCAGTGGGCAGTGAGTAATTATCTACTAAATTACTGTAGGTTTGCAACAGAACACAACATCGAGGTGTACTGACTCTTTTTATCTTAACTTTTAGCTAATCAGAGGAATTTACTCTCTTATAATGTCACCAACTTTTAACAGCCAGCAAGACTTGGCAGCATCTCACCAGCAATGGTTTGATTTGATTAAGCTTGACTTGATGCTTAATGGTAATAATTGTTAACCAACAACACCCTGTTTATTGTCTCAATTTATAACAGTCTCTTTAAAAAGTTATACCTTTGCTAATCACATTTATTTATTGTATTTTTAATTTTATTTCTCTCTTACAGTATATATGCATGTTATTTTATGTCACACAAAAGTGGTCAACAATTGAAATTAAGTCTTTTAATTTTGCTGATTTTTGGACTATGCACAAAACACATTTTTACATTTTACCAGAATGGAAAATGGCGAAGCTTCACTCCCACAGCCTTATCACCTTCCAGCATGCTGGCTACACTTTTTCCTCCCTTTCTCTCAAGCGAGTATTCTTCAAAAGAGAGTGGTAGACTGAAAGGATGCATCATCTTTCTAAATTTGATATATAAATATATAAACAAACATATCTTATTCCAAATCTCCCTGGAGCATATGTGAGACCTCAGAGATATTGTCATTAAGACCGATTATGTTTGATACTGGTGCTTTGAAGTGTGCTTATTTGTTGATTCCAAAGCTAATGCTCACTTTAAAAAAATTTTGGATAGGTATACTGGTGCCCATAGGTGCCATACTGGGGGTCGAAGAGTTATTACAGCTGCTAGATTGAGTAAATCTAATCTTACACTGTGCTACTAAATGTAATTTTGTAATAACTCAACAAGGCTGGTATAGTGGTATAATATTCCCCAATGTTATTTTTGATCACGAGAAATAATTTTTCTATGGCAAGTTCCATTAAGCAATCCATATCATCTTGGAAATACAGTAAGAATCCATAGCAGCATTACAGCAATGTGCAAGTTAATTCATTATTTCATAATTCCACAATCTTAACATAAAACTGCCCAGACAAATTATTATTAAAAAAAATATGAGGGATGGCTTTTTTTCAAACATATACATTCTTTGCTCTAGTGATGTGATGTAGTAACATCTTCTAAGAAATCGTTGTTCACTTGATTTGGCTGTTTCAATCCACTGCTCCTGAAACTTCTTATTTTGGATTGGGGGGTGGGGGGGAGGAAGGAGGAGAGATGAATGGTTACATAACATGCCAATGTAAATTGCCATCAGGCAGTGTCTGCAGGACTGATAAAAAATGTTATATATGGATTCCTAATTAAAACAAAGCAATTGAATCCTCTGTAGCAGCTGTTTCTGAAATTAGTGGTTTTATTACAGCTATAATGTAGACAATTGAGGGAACTGATCATGATTTATTCACGGGATGCAATATTGGATTTTTGCAATCTCTGCCACTAGCTCAGATGTACATGGGGACTAAGCACATGGTTGGAAAACCAAGAGGTTGCCCCGACACTATGCTCACTTCTGCATTACTGGAAAAGATGATAACGGCAGGAGAACATTTGCATATGGTGTTTTAAGTTCACAGATGCAAATCTGAAAATAAGCACTTTGATTAAAAATATGCATTTGAGTTATTACGGTATATGAAATACCACCTGTCGTGCAAATCATCACCAAATGATTTAGTATAGATTGTAATTCACTAAGACCTATAAGATAAAATAATAAAATATAATTAGGTCCGAAATGAATAGACAATAGGACTCAACATATTTCAGTATAATAAAGAAGAGAGAAAGGGGGGCAGTCTTCTGACCAAATTGTCTACAAATTGTTAACGGACATCATTAAGGTTCCTGCTTTCCTTCCCTGGTTACACTTTCTCTATAAACGAGACTCAAACTGGACAGCTCTACAAATAGAGGAGGTCTTGATGCAGAGATAGCTCTTTGTGTGGCATGAAATATGGTTTCTGTGGTTGTTATTCTTCATAACATTGTGTGCCATGCTGCTACATAAAACAATAAAAACCCAGATGAGCATAGATTAACACCAAAGTTAACATCAGACCAACAATCAAGAAGCAAACAATACCCCAATCAAGGAACTGCCAAACAAACTAACAGTAAACAGCCCAACTAAAGAACCTCCAAGGTCAGTCCCACCAACACTGACAGGGCAAGCCACTAGAATTTAAACTGAGAGCAAACCTCACTCTTTACTAGCGCTGATGATGTTACCCAACTTGGATAATGAAACATCTGCCAGAAAACAACCAAGCTCAGAAAGCACTATAAGGATCCCTCATTTCAACCCTGAGCTACAAATATTCTCCTTTATTAGTACTACATAAAACAGCCTAACCTCTAAACCAGAGAAGTGACTTCAGTGAAAATCTCTAATGAGGAATGTTGAAAAATATCTTGTCTGCGCTGTTTGGAGAACTTTATGGAGTGTTGTTTCTGGTAGTAACAAGCAGCTGCATTCAAAAACAAGTTAAGTGTTAAAAAGTGAAATGCCTTTGTTTAGCTTACTATCATTTCAAAGGCTACTTAGAGAAGTCATCCCAATTTGCATCTTGGATAGGGCAGGTAAGCAGAGGGAAGTTTTGAAAAAACTAAAACTACAATACATTCTGTATATTTGAGAATAGTAACAGATTTCCCTCTTCCCGTCCCCACCCCATTGCTCTGGCTTCATACACAGTCTAAGACTTAACCTCTCTAGTCCAATCATGATTCAATTGCCATTCAGATGCTTACATGCACAAGCTATACTGTAGCCAATCGTTTAGATCTTAGTCAAGAACATTTTTCATGGAGAAGGACAAGTCCAAAGAACTATTGGAAACAATCAGGGGTGGGTTCTAACTTACCTCGCTGCCAGTTCGCTTCCTCACATGCCGCGTGGGTGTGCGCGCCTTGCGTGCATGCACAGTGCTAAAAACAAGATGGTGGCACCTATGGCGCTGCCGAGAGAGCCAGTTCGGGGTCGTGTCCAGCCGGCCATCACTGCCGGTTCAGCGAGTGGGGGGAAATTCCCACTACCGGTTCTATAGAGCCGGTCTGAACTGGCAGGAACCCACCTCTGGAAACAATGCTTATTTAGAAAAATGTATTTTCCCTGAACAAAATTCATTCACACAGAATGAATGTTCTTCCTGTTACCTAATGTCTCATTTCTAAGAAAGGCCTATTTTTTTAAATAAAAACCAATGGAAACAACTTGGAAAAACTCTAGTTGGAACCTAACACTATTCTTTATACATTAGCAACAAATGTGTATCTTTGAAGGTGCCCTGTGATTGTATGTAATGCTATCATCTGGGACAGATAGGGGCCTTGACATCAACCACTTATTTTGCCCTACCATGATTTTACACTATTAAGTTGGCTAATATATACATTTTTCTATGAAGCTTTTGGATGTATTTGTCTGAGCAGTTTAGACAGCTTGGAAAAATCTATTTTGTCTTGTTTCTACAACTGTTTGAATTCTTGTCTTACATAGAGACTCTGTGCCTTGTTAATCATCCATCTAACTCCACAAAGAAGTAGCTACTTAGAGCAGGGATAGCCCCCTCAGTGCCTTTCAGATGGTGGGACTTTAGCTTCCAAATATCCAGAGAGAATGGGCCGTGAGAAGGGGTTTGGGGCAGACCAATTCCCACTCCCAAACCTGGAATGCAGCTTTGCAAAGCATTCAGTAGGGTGCTTCACAAACCACCGTCTTCAAAGCATTGAGGCAGCCATGCCCACTGGATATCTCAAGTAAGCCTGCTTCAGAGGTTCATGGAGATGTTCTGCATGAACAAAGATGATTAGGGGACTGGAGGCTAAAACGTATGAAGAACAGTTGCAGGAATCGATTATGTCTAGTCTAGTGAAAGGAAGGACTAGGAGTGACATGATAACAATGTTCCAATATTTGAGGGGCTGCCACAAAGAAGAGAGGGGGGGTGGGTGTCAACCTATTTTCCAAAGCACCTGAGGGCAGGACAAGAAGCAATGGATGGAAACTAATCAAGGAGAAAAGCAACCTAGAACTAAGGAGAAATTTCTTCACAATGAGAACAATTAACCAGCGAAATGGCTTGCCTTCAGAAGTTGTAGGCGCTCCATCACTGAAGGTTTTTAAGAAGACATTGGACAAGCATTTGTCCAGAATGGTATGGGGTTTCCTGCTTGAGCAAGGGGTTGGACTAGAAGACCTCCAAGGTCCCTTCCAACTCTTTTCTGTTATATTCTGTTCTGTTATGTCTGTATACAGCAAAAACTCCATTGCTAGGAACACTGGAAAGCATTCAAACAGTCACATTTAATCTTCTGCTGCTCAACATTTCATACACCATATATAAATGTATATAAATAAAAATAGGTTTATAGTCACCTACTTGTCGATATTACTTTGTGGGCAAAGCAACATCTTAATCCTGAGGTTCTGTTGAATATTTATAGTAGCTTTGAAAGATAGACCTTTACCATTTCTTTTAATGTCATGTGCAGCTCTGCACACAAGAATAGGACTACAAAAGGTTTATGGTTTTTCTGGCACATTTTTAACTCAACAAAGAACAAAAGAAATCAGCCATCCAAGTGATCAAAGTGAGGTGCAGGAAGATGAGACTCTGATCTTTGTGGAGGATGAAGATGTTCAAAGTTAAGCACATTCATTTTATATCTTCCCCCTCAGTTCTCTTAATCTCGGCTCTACTGTTTGCAGTTATGTGGCAACTGTCAGAAAGGCTTGTGCTCAAATGTATTCAGTTCTCCTTGTTTTTGCAAACACTGAAAAAGGATGGAAAATCATCTGTCTGGAGAGGCACATGGCACCAGTGATAAAATCCACAGCTCTGCTTTATTTTCCAAAGGCTATTCGATTCCTACAATATAAATCCAGCCAATTTGTCAGGAAAGCTTTCAATTATTATTAATTGCACAGAACTTTTATTCAAGTCTCTGAAATACAAAAGAGAAATCAAATATAGGATGGGCTACTAAAGAAATATTCTCCTTTGGCCCCACTCAACTTTAAAACCATCGTACTTGTTTCTTCAATCTTAACGGGTTTAAAAGCTATAATAAACATTATTTTATTTCTTACTCCATACTCTACTGCAGAGGTCTTCAAACTTGGCAACTTTAAGACTTGTGGACTTCAACTCCCAGAATTCTCCAGCCAGCATAGCTGCATTTGCAGGCTTTTGAACTGTTATATTGGCAGGAGCTGGGGCGAGGATAGCTGGCTGGAGAATTCTGGGAGTTGAAGTCCACAAGTCTTAAAGTTGCCAAGTTTGGGGACCCCTGCTCTACTGGCATATCTTTTCTACTGAGCAAACAAAATACTAGACGAAGGAATAAACTATTCTGCTATTTACTTTACTGAAATGTCTAGAAAAACCAACTCAGCTTAGTCTGCAAGAATTAAAGAATAAACAAGTAGCCCAAATTGACAGGGATGCTTAATCAACGAACAGTGAGATTCCTACAGCAACTCTTAATTTAAACAATTTTGTTTAAAAATCTTGTTCAAAGCCACAATAGCATTTAGCACTTAGACTTATATACCGCTTTACAGTGCTTTACAGCCCTCTCTAAGCGGTTCACAGAGTCAGCATATTGCCCCCAACAATCTGGGTCCTCATTTTACCCACCTCGGAAGGATGGAAGGCTGAGTCAACCTTGAGCCTGGTGGGATTTGAACCGCCGAACTGCAGCTAGCAGTCAGCTGAAGTAGCCTGCAGTGCTGCACTCTAACCACTGCGCCACCTCGGATCACAAGTGCTTTCTGAATAAAAATCACATTCCTGTTTAAAAAAAAAAATTAAAAAAAATTCCTTGTGATAACAAAAGTAAAAGGATGAATTTTCAAATTTAATCCTTAACCAAATTTAAACTTTTATCCAGCATTTCTTTCAATGTGTTTTTTTGAGTATTCTTGTATATTTATATGTCTGCCCTTGGCTATGTAACTTAATTGTGCTTTCCAGTTATGAGGTTTCAGCTGCTATGCCTGCCAATAATTTGTAAGTTCATACTTAGTAAACAAAGTATTCTATAATGCTTAAAGCAAAAATTAAAATTATGGCTAGTTTAAAATACAAATGACTCCCATTAAAAAAAAACTTGATAAAGGGACAAAATCAATGTTATATGATTTTTGTGCTTTGTAATTCAACTTGCTTTTTCCACAGAAACTGAGGCTGCTTTTCCTGCATGGGTGGCACAGTGGTTAGAGTACAGTACTGCAGGCTACTTCTGCTGACTGCCAGCTGCCAGCAGTTCAGGGGTGGGTTCCTCCCTGTTCAGACTGGTTCTCCTGAACCAGTAGTGGCCCGCTGGTGATATCACGATGATGTCACCGAGCCAGATTGGTCGGTGCCGGTCTGTGGGGGCCACCCTCTTTTTTTTTTTTTTGTTTTTTTAATTTTTTTTTTCGTTGATTTTGTTTTTTCCTTCTGAGCATGTGCAGAAGCCGACTTGTGCCGGTCCATGGGCACCGCCATCTTTAAAAAAAATTGAATTTTTTTGAATTTAATTTTTTTTATTTTTATTTATTTTTTATTTTTTCTTCTGAGCATGTGCAGAAACCAAGTTTCCACACTGTGCATGTGGTCGGCATCTTGTTTTTGGCTTTTTTTTAATTAATTTTTTTCGGATTTTTTTTGGTACTGCGCATGCGCGCGCCGACAAGGCGCGCCCACGCGACGCGGGAGGAAGCGAACCGGCAGCGAGGTAAGTTAGAACCCACCCCTGCAGCAGTTCGATCCTGACCGGCTCAAGGTTGACTCAGCCTTCCATCCTTCTGAGGTCAGTAAAATGAGGACTCAGATTGTTGGGGGCAATATGCTGACTCTGCAAACCGCTTAGAGAGGGCTGTAAAGCACTGTGAAGCGGTATATAAGTCTAAGTGCTATGCTACTGATTCATCTGCATGGTCCTCTCTAGCTCACAAGCCTCACGATCCTCACAAAGAACTAGAACCAGAAATCACTTATTCCGTCAATCATTAGGTAACTCTGTGGTCTATTTGACCAGCTCAACAATGCTGATTCTGTTTTAGAATTGCATAATATTGAACAGTAACATATTTGTTACTATAGATTGAGGTTCCTAAGCTTCTCAACATACCTTAGGGATTATAATTGAAGTCACCCCACCTTTGCACCTTACATTTACTTGCCTTGAGGAACGGAGTTTCTCAGTCTCAGCAACGTGTGGACCTCCGCACCAAGAATTTCTCAGCCAGAAACCCACACTTCTAGAGTTGCTGAGACTGAGAAATACAGGTAGTCCTCAACTTACGACCACAATTGAGCCCCAAATTTTCTGTCACTAAGTGAGACATTTGTTAAGTGAGTTTTGCCCCATTTTACGACCTTTCTTGCCACAGTTGTTAAGCGAATCACTGCAGTTGCTGAGTTAGTAACCCGGTTGTTAAGTGAATCTGGCTTCCCCATTGACTTTGCTTGTCAGAAGGTCGCAAAAGGGGATCAAATGACCCTGGGACACTGCAACCGTCATAAATATGAACCAGTTGCCAAGCATTTGAATTTTGATCACATGATCATGGGGATGTGGCAACAGTGGTAACTGTGAAAAATGGTCATAACTCACTTTTTTCAGTGCCGTTGTAACTTTGAACAGCCACTTAATGAACTGTTGTAAATCGAGGACTACCTGTACACAAACAAATACATACTATAAATAAATTCCTTTGCCAGGGCATTAAACAGCCAGCCTTGAGCTATATAACACCTGGAGAGGGGACCATCATTTGCAAGGACACCCCCCCACTTCATTAACATGTCACTCAGGCGGGTGGCAGGAGGAGGAGGGGGGGTGTGGTGCTCTTTTAAAAAAAATTTAGAAAGCAAAGTCAAATGCTTCTCATCGTCTAGTGGTTAAGGCACCAGGTTAGAAACCAGGAAACAGTGAGTTCTAGCATGAAAGCCGGATGGGTGACTTTGGACCAGTCACTCTCTCTCAGCCCAACCTACCTCACAGGGTTGTTATGGTAGGTAAAATTGGTTGGAGGAAGTGTATTAAGTATTCTTTCTGCCTTGCTTTACTTATAAAATAGAAATGGTGAGATTAAAAAAAATCAAATAAATAAAAAAATCAAATAAAATTATTATTATTTACTAAATTTATTTACCACTCATCTTGCCACAAATATATTTAGAAAGCAGGAGTCCAGTCCTTTTCTTTCTCTCTCTGATTTTAAAATGGATGAGTTGTGCCCTAAGAGGCAAGGAAATTATCCCTCTGTTTAGACCTATCATGTTTATCTTCTACTGGAAGCTGATTTTTTTTTTAATGTGAACCAATTCTCTTCCAGAGAAGCTTTCTCAGCTGAATCAAGTTATTACAAAACACAACCACTGTTTTATTTTGCCTTACCTGCTTCAGGTCCTATGAGATTCCTATGCTACTAGAAGAGAAAAAATAATTTATAGGTTAGACGATGGATAACTTTGATTGTTCCATTTTTCTCTGTCACCAGTGTGCTTGAGTTTCCAGAAGAAGCCTAAACACTAGCACTCTGACCTTCTGCTTGAGTTTTCCTGCTGTTTTGTTCCTCAAGAATATCAGACTAAAGACTTGCCAGACAGGGGTGGGTTCTAACTTACCTCGCTGCTGGTTCACTTCCTCCTGCGCCGCGTCGGCGTGTAGTGCATGCGCAGTGCTGAACATCCAGCTTCTGCACATGCGCAGAAGCAAAAAACAGCTTCTGCATGTGCGCAGAAGCGAAAAACAAGATGGCACCGCCTATGGCGCCGCCGAGAGAGCCGGTTTGGGGGCGTGTCCAGCCGGCCATCGCTGCCAGTTTGGCGAGCGCGGGGAAATTCCCGCTACCGGTTCTAAAGAACCGGTCCGAACCGGCAGGAACCCACCTCTGTTGCCAGAACAGGTTGGCAGGAGCCATGTTGCAGAGTAGCCACAGAGGATGTTGACTTGTTCTCACCTCTCAACCATGACATGGGTGATTTCTGAGTGCATTTTCCTGCTCTGCTTTTAAAATAGTACTTTCCTACCTGTGATGCCACCAAATCCTGCTGCCCAGTTCAGCTGGTGCACCTTCGTCAAAGGCTAAGTTGATTGGCTATCCCAGACTTCCAAGAATGCCCCTCCCCTGGGCATTGCCCTGCAGTGCCATTTTGTGTTTTGAACTCCCATCCTTTTTTAAGACCTTCACCACCTGAGTGTTGAACCTTGGACCCACCCCCAGTTGTCAGTTCAGTCACAAATCAGTTCAGTGATTGTTGGTTTTTTTTTTTTAAAGGAATACCAATTTACCAGTTCAGCAATTTAAAAGAAAGAAAGAAAAGAAAGCAAAAGAGAGAGGTCCCCTTTGAAATGTCAACATGAACAGCAGCTTATGTAACCATGGTTCATTTAATGCTGCGTGGGCCATAAGAGTAAAATAACAACACGAATAGAAGGCACATCTATCTCGAGAAGAATGTAAAGCGATAGGGCAGTGATGGCAAACCTTTTAGGCGCAGAGTGCCCAAACAGGAAGGCGCGCACGCACGCCAGAAACCCGACGACCAGCTGGCCAGCGCGCATGTGTTCCTTGGAAACCCAACCAGCTGGCTGAGCTGAGGCGACAGCGCGTGTGCCTACAGAGAGGGCTCTGCGTGATAGGTTCGCCATCACGGCGATAGGGGATAGAGAAGAACTTTAACAGGGAAATTGTTCAAGGGATACTTCAGCCTGGACTGAATCCTCTTCAAGATGTTGACAGATCACCTTAGTTCAGGCAGGTCTCAATAAAGGAGAATATTTGTAGCTCAGGGTTGAAATGAGGGGCCCTTGGTGCTCTCTGAGCTTGCTTGTTTTCTTGCAGACGTTTCATTATCCTAACTAAGTAACATCATCAGGCAGATCTTTTTTTGTTGGTTATGGCTTCTCATCCATCTGGGAATGGGGCCATCATCCCACATTGTTCCAGATTATCAAATGCCATACTGGAGTCTAGGTACCTACAGCCACAGCCTTCTTTAAGTCCACTAATCTAGTCACATCCTCAAAGAAAACAATAATTGTCTGACATTACCTGTTTTTGAGAAATGCATGGTGGCTTCTGGTAGATACCTTTCTCATTTCATTTCATTTTTTTCAGAATTTCCCTATTCTCTTAAATGGGTTTTCCCATCAGGATTTCCCACCATGGAACCCTTCCTACTTTTTCACTTAGCTCGTTGAAGGCAGCTGTCTTGAAATCTAAAACACCAATCTGGCTGTCTTCAGTTCTCCATGATGCAATATGATTGATTCTACGATTACATTTTTGCACCAACTGCAACATCTGGACACTGCTGCCTGCATTGTGATCAATCTCTGTCTCCTTGCACTATCAATGCACATACAAAACAGATGAGACTACTATTTGGACTTTGGGGACCCCTCCATAGGGTTTAATGACTCTATGCCAATCGCATAATTTTTCACATGTTCTGTGAAGCCAGTTGGTTTAAGGAAAGCTCTTATCTTCCTTAAATGGAGAAAATACAGTAAAACCTTTGCTTTTATGAGATTCCATTTATCTTTGTAATTTCTTGTGCCATAAGCCTATCAGGGATGAACGTAATCTAGTGTCTGCCTCTTGGTATCAGACACCAAAAAGCATCGCTGCTTTACTCTGCCAAAAGCTACAAAGCATCTTTTCTTTTGAGATATGAAATACTGAACAGGCACCATCAAACATGCTAGAAAACAGATAAGTGTAAATGTTTCTGAACAAGGAAATTGTCTACGAGAGATTGAAAGTATAAGGGTGGGATGATCCAGGGATTTTTAGATGATCAAATAGAAATTCTGTATTGTGATTTGAGACATTTCTCCCCTTACAAAATTCAAGCAGTTTGCCAGATGTACCTTTGTTTAACATCAGTACTATAGGTAGCCCTCGACTTATGACCATAATTGAGCCCAAAATTTCTGTTGTTTAAGTGAGACATTTGCTAAGTGAGTTTTGCCCAATTTTACCACTTTTCTTGCCATAGTTGTTAAGAGAATCATTGCATTGATAAGTTAGTAAGCCGGTTGTTAAGTGAATCTGGTTTCTCCATTGACTTTGTTGCGAAGGAGGTTCAAGGTGTCAAGAGGTTGCGAAAGATGATCACATGACCTTGGGACTCAGCAATGGTCATAAGTATGAACCCATTGCCAAGTATTTGAATTTTGATCACATGATCATGGGAATGCTACAAAGGTTACAGTATAACTGTGAAAAATGGTCATAAGTTACTTTTTTCGGTGCCATTGTAACTTCGAACGGTCACTAAATGAACTGCTGTAAGTTGAGGACTACCTTTACTTATTCTAGTGTTCACTCAGGGTAGTCACACAAAATCAAAACAACATCCAACTTAATGTCTCCCTGGCAGCTCACTTTCCCCCCCCTATCAGATAAACAACCTATTTGGTCAGGTTATAAAATATTGCACACTGATAGCAGTTAAGGTTTAGATCAGGCTTGTCAAAGTGGTGGCCCACAGGCCGGATGCATCATGCGTAGGCCACACCCACTCCGGTTCCGCAAAGGCAAAACACGTCACGATATGTCACGATATGTCACGATACGCCACATGACGCGATCAAGTTTGACACCCATGGTTTAGATGAACTAGAGTTCTCACAGTCCCAAACGAAAGGGGTGTCACAGGGTAGAATAAAAAAAGTGGCAATAAAAAAGATTGTTTTTGTGACTGTGCAATCAAAGCTCTACAAAAATTTGATGTGACAGACGTTTGCACCCAAAAAACAGGTAGACTTTTGGTCACACCATTGCAGTCACCATCTTTTTTGACATGACCTGAGGACATTTCTGATAGCAAGCGTAGCCCATGGTGAGGACTGCTGGAAGCTGGAACAATATCTGCAGATCTATAATAGATGGTTCGTGATTGGTCTTGCTTTGTCTGCCATGTCTGCCATGATTATAAAGCACTTAATTGTCTGCCATGATTATAAAGCACTTAAAAAAAATATGTCACTTCATCCTAGACATTTGCATGATTTGGATACTAATTCCCCAAAGAAAACTGTGTCTTCTTTTTATGTAGCCAGTCATAAACTTCATTCTTTTCTAATGCGGCCACATTTTGACTTTTGAAGAGACGAGCTGCATTTTCAACTGAGCAATTGCTTTTTTTTCTTCAATACTGGGTGTCATTCAGACGGAATTCTCAATGTCCCCAATTGTTCAGCGAAGATAATCAGGGTGATTATCGGCTTCCTCATTTTGCTGCTTCTCTGGGTGAGGAAACTCTAAAAATTCTGGATATGGTAGCGTAGTTATTCCCTGTCTTACCCAAATACAGGACAGTGTGGTTTGTATAACGGGTAGTTTCTTAACACTGATAAAAAATTTGGCATAATGTTTTTCTTTTGAATTGGCTATGATTTGTACAAGCCTGAGGTTACAATATTTCAATGAAATAGGGATTTTTCAACAAAGTGCAACTAAACTCCTTACATGTCAGCTGGGCGCAGGAGGAAGCTGTAAGACTCGACAAAGGCATTACGCAACCTAAAACCATCTCTATCTATTGGACCTGATGGACTATGTGCATATTTCTTAAAAAAGCTCTCCACAGCCTTAGCTGAACCTCTTAGCATAATCTTCGATAAATCTTTCAGGACTAGCTCCTTACCCAACTTATGGTCACTAGCCACAGTCATCCCTATCTTCAAAAAAGGAGATCCCAGCAACGTCGAAAATTACAGACCAATCTCATTATGTTGCGTCACCTGCAAAGTCATGGAATCAATCATAAACCAATCCATTACCCTCCACCTA
>QLTV01001133.1:0-13761 GCA_003457575.1 Thermophis baileyi
TGCATGGAGTGTGGAAAAACGTTTACTCATAGCAGTGGACTTCGAAGCCACAAAAAGATCCACACAGGGGAAAAGCCATTTAAAAGCATGGAATGTGGAAAGACCTTTGCTCTGAGCAGTACACTTACTATCCACAAAAAGATCCACATGGGGGAAAAGCCATTTAAATGTATGGAGTGTGGAAAGACCTTTGCTCAAAGAGGTCATCTTATTTCCCATAAGATGATCCACACAGGGGAGAAGCCGTATAAATGCATGGAGTGTGGAAAGACCTTTGCTCAATGCAGTTATCTTGCTTCGCATATACATGCATGGAGTGTGGAAAGTCCTTTGCTCATAACAGTACACTTACTATCCATAAAAGGATCCACACGGGAGAAACCATATAAATGCATGGAGTGTGGAAAGACCTTTGCTGAAAAACGTAGTCTTATTTCCCATAAGATGATCCACACGGGAGAAGCAATATAAATGCATGGAGTGTGGAAAGAGCTTTGCTCAGAATGGTCATCTTACTTCTCATAGAAGGATCCACACTCGGGAGAAACTATATAGCAATAGCAATTCCACTTAGACTTATATACCACTCCACAATGCTTTACCACACTCTCTGAGCAGGTTACAAAGTCAGCATATGTGTCCCCATTTTAGTGACTTCAGAAGGATGAAAGACCGAATCAACCATCATCCAGTCAGGATTGAACTCCTGGCTGTGGGCAATTAGCCTGTTTTGCATTCTAACCACTGACCCACCATGTCTCTCTAGATTTGTATGTGTATGCATATTGTGCCTTTCTGATCCAAATGAGACAAGGTTGAATCCAACAAAATGAAACAATGTGGAAAAAAGTAAGATTTTACACCTGGGCAGGAAAAACAGATTACAGGAAATCTGGCTCAAAAACAGTAATTGTGAGAGCGACCTTGGGAGTCGGAATGGATGATCACTTAAACATGAGTCACGTGTGTGCGGCAGCAGCCAAAAAAGCTAATATAATCCTTGATTGTATAAACAGGCATAGAATCAAAATCACGTGAAGTATTAGTACCGTTTTATAAAGCATTATTAAGAACACATTTGGAATACTGCATCCAGTTTTGGTGATTACATTACAAAAAAGATGTTTAGACTTTGGAGAAAGTGCAAAGAAGAGCAGCTAAGACGATTAAAGGCCTAAAGACTAAAACATATGAATAACAGTTGTGGGATTTGGGTTTGGCTAGTCTACAGAAAAGAAGGATTATGAGTGACATGATAGCAGTATTCCAGTACTTGAGAGTCTGCCACAAAGAGGAGGGAGGTCAATTTATTTTCTAGTGCACCAGAGGGCAGGACAAGAAACAATGCATGTAAAATAATCAAGGAGAGAAGCAACCCAACGAGAATCTTCCTTACAGTGAAGACAATTAACCAGTGGAACAGCTTTCCTTCAGACATTGCAGTTGCTTCATCACTAGATGTTTTTAAGAAGAGACTGGATAGTCACTTGTCTGAAATAGATCCTATAGGAATATCAATAGATCCTGAAATGGTATAGGATCTCCTGCTTGAGCCAAAAGTGCGGATAGAGGCTCCAGCCGCCGAGGACTTGTACTGGGCTTAGGACTTCAGGCACCAGGGCTCCTTCAATTCCTGGATGGACAGAAGGAGAAAGTTGTGTCTCGGGGGGGGGTCTTTAAAAAGAAAAAAAATCATCTTCCGATTCACTAGTGGATCCAGAAGTGAATTAAAATCTCCAGCAACTCCCATCTCATCAAATTGGAACCTCAAAATGTTATCAGTACATTTTTGTCTAAAATTAGGTTAATTTTGGGTTGGGCCATAAAAATGATTCATGCCATCTGATTTACCTATTAAAAGTAATCTATACAAGTTGAAGATGTTTTCAATAAAATGCCAAATTGAAACTTTTCAATGTCCACTCATTTAAATCTACTCTATCCATTTTCTTGCTAAAATATTTTTTCTCATCCATAATTTGCATTTCTTGTTCAAACAAACAGTCACAATTTTCACTTTGTAAAGCCTTTTTAGCTATTCCACAAAGATCTTTAATGTTCCAAGATGCAAATGGGCTTATGAAAAAAAAACCCGGAAATGTTCTTTGTCTGGTTGACAACCAGATTAGATCCCGGCTTTAAATTACAAATAACAAATTGAACGTTCTTCAGCATTATAGAATTAACTGTTATTAAAAACAATCCCTCAACAGGGAGGAACATTGTTAACGAAGTACTCTGAGTGTCAGGGTTCCAAATAGCATCTAAAACTAAATCAGAGTCCAATGCAAAGTATTGCTCAAAGTTCCAATTTATTAGTAGAGCCATGTTGGCACAGCTGTGAGAAACCCGAATTTGACGCTACGAGGGTTTCTCCACCCAGTTGAAAGATCAAGCCCCTTGTTCCCACACCCACAAGTTCATCACATTAGCCACTCGTCCTCTGCCAATGTGTCCGTTACTCCCCTCAGCTTCCAGGCAGGTGCTGGACAAAGGATGACCTTGAGAATCTAAAGGAATTTGTTATGCCTACATTTCTACATCCCTCATGCAATAGCCCCTCCCAAATTACCACAGCAAGAATACGTTTTTTAAATGCATAAAGTGTGGCAGGCCAAAGTGTCCAAATAAGATGGCTTTGGCCTGACAGGCGGCCTCCCTCAAGAAAGAAACGTGTCCTACAAAAAGAAAAGGAGAGAAAATAGCATAGGAGGTTAATTCAGCATTTTTAACCACCTCTCCCTCCCCCAGGGGGACCCTTTTGCTTGTCCGGGTATTTATCATGGAATTGCTTCACTAGTCTATCAGCTTTTACATTCCAACTCTTTACCCATGTGGATTTGGACAAAGGGTACCCCTTCCAATGGATTAGGTATTGTAATTGACCCCTAAACATTCTGGAGTCTAAGATTTTTTTCACTTCATAATGTGTGTCCCCTTGTATTACTACAGGGGGAGGTGGTGGTTGGGTTTGTGGTCTTATATTGGACCTAGCCACTGGTTTTAATAAGCTGCAATGAAATACTGGGTGGATTTTCCCCAATATTCTCGGCAATGCAAGCTGCACAGTGACAGGGTTAATAATTTTGACTATGGGGAAGGGCCCCAAAAATTTTGGCCGTAGCTTTTTGCTGGGCATTCTCAATTGGATGTATTTAGTGGACAAGAAGACTTTATCCCCCACTCGGAAGGGGGGCTGGAGCGATCAGTGCCTGCCTGCTTGCTTCTTATAGGCTTCCACCACTTCAGCGACTGCTCTCTTGGTCTTTTCCCACCCTTGCTTCAATGCTTCCATCCACTCAGCCAGGAACATCAAGGTGGGTGCTTCTGTAGGCAGTTTCCGGCATTGGAATGAACTCCTGGCCACTGGTGATCTGGAATGGGGTTAGTCCGGTGCTGCTGTGGACAGCTTTGTTGTACGCTACTTCTGCAAAAGGCAGCAGCTCCACCCAATTATTTTGCTGATAATCTACATAGCAACGGATGTATTGTTCCACCATTGCGTTCGTACGTTCTGCTGCCCCATTTGTACTCGGATGGAAAGCCGAGCTGAGTCCTTGCGTGGATCCAATTGCACGTAGGAATTCTCTCCAGAACTTGGTGGTGAACTGTACACCTCGGTCTGAGATAATTCTTTTAGGGACTCCATGTAAGCGGTAGATGTGCTTGAGAAACAGTTTGGCTAGATGTCTGGCTGATGGTAGCCCAGAGCAAGCAACGAAGTTGGCTTGCTTGGAAAACAAATCAATCAAAGTCCAAATCATGGTGTTCCCTTTACTATCTGGGAGTCCCACTATGAAGTCCATAGCTATCTCCTCCCAGGGTTTGCTGGGGTTGGCCACCTGCTGCAACAGTCCAGGTGGTTTTCCTGGCCGGTGTTTTCTGGTGGCGCAGGTGGTTCAGCTTTTCACCTAGTCCTCCACCTCAGTTTTCATCTTTGGCCACCAAAACGTTAGGTGGAGGGTTTTGAGGAACCCAAAATGTCCTCCCAGCTTAGAGTCATGACTCCGCTGGAGCACTTCTAGTCTTAGGCTGGCAGGCACGTATAGCTTAGATCCTTTCCAGACCAAGCCTTCTCTCATCGTCAGGATTTCCTTGTTGTCGTTGAGCCAGGGGTCACTAGGCAGAGCTGCCTTTAATTTTGTGGTTCACTTGTCCTGGCTTCGCACGCTCGGTCATCTGGCTTGGTCCTTGGTGAGGACTGGGGCTGCTAGTTCCCTCTCTGAGGGGGGAGTGCCTGCTGGCTCCTCTGGTGAGAGGGGAATTACCGAGTGAAATTCTTCTTTTTGGCTGTCATGGTTTTCTGGACAAGGCGTCAGCCAGTAGATTTTTCCCAGCTGGGATGTGCTTCAGTTCGAACTTGAATTGTCTGAAGTATTGCGCCCAGCGCACCTGTTTGGGTGAGAGTTTCCTGGGGGTTTTCAGGGCCTTGAAGTTTTTATGATCTGTCCATACCTCGAACGGTACCTTGCTCCCTTCTAGGAATTGTCTCCACGTAAGCAACGCCCAATGAACGGCATATACTTCTTTCTCCCAAATGGCCCATCTCCTTTCGGTGGCCGTGAGCTTCTTCAACACGTATGCACATGGCCGGAGTTGGCCTTTCTCATCTTTCTGTAACAGCACCACCGCCACGGCTACGTCGCTGGCATCTGACTGGATTATGAACTGCTGTCTGGGTCAGGGTGCTGCAGGATTGGTTCTTGGGCAAAGAGCCGCTTCAGCCTTTCGAATGCTTTTTGGCATTCCATTGTCCAACCAATTGGCTGGTTGGGCTTTGGCTTGATGGGTGATGGGCCAGTCTTTAACATTTTGGTCAGTGACAGCGCCACCTCGGCGAATAATGGGATGAACTGCCGATAGAAGTTTGCGAAGCCCAAGAAGCTTTGTAGTTGTTTGCAAGTGTGTGGGGGCTGCCAATCAAGCACTGCTTTTACCTTTCTGGGATCCATTTCTATTCCCTCGCTGGAAATACGGTACCCCAAGTAGTCCAGGGAGGTTTTATGGAATTCACACTTGGAAAGTTTTGCGTAAAGTTTGGCAGCCAGAAGTTTTTTTAAGACTTGTTGCACTAGCTTCACGTGCTCCTCTAGTGTTTCACTGAAGATGAGAATGTCATCCAAATAAACGAGCACCCCCTTGTACAGATGGAGTTGGAGGACCTCGTTGATGTATTGCATGAAGACCGCAGGGGCCCCTTGCAGTCCAAAGGGCATGACTCTGAATTGGAAACTTCCCAACAGGCAGTTGAAAGCGGTCTTCCATTCATCCCCCTCCCTGATTCGTATGCGGTAGTAGGCTTCTCTCAAGTCTAGCTTGGTGAATATCTTGCCTTTGGACAAGTGGTTCAGCAAGTCCTTCATGAGAGGGAGGGGGTAGCTGTTTTGCACGCACATGGCATTAATCCCACAAAAGTCAACGCACAATCTGAGCCCCCCCGTCTTTCTTCTCTTTGAAGAGCACGGGGGCAGCGATCCTCGAATTTGCCGGTTGGATGAACCCTTGTTCCAAATTGGCGTCGATGTATCTTCTTAACTCTCCCAGTTCCTTTGGGGTCATTGAGTACATTTTGGGAGAGTAGCCCCCGGGTCAAATTCTATCGTGCAGTCTGTCGGCCGGTGAGGGGGGAGGTAGTTGCAGTCTTCTTCACTAAACACCCCCTCTAGGTCTCGGTATTCTGCTGGCACATGCTGGAAACCTGGGGGTGTGGTTTCAAGCGCCGGGGCTGCCAGCTGGGGATGGTTTGAGCTGAGGGATGCTGGCTCTTTCGGGCTGCTTTGCCTCCCTGGTGGGGGTGTATGGCCGATGTGCAGGATTAACTTTCGGTACCCATCCTCCCATTTTATGGTAGGGGTCCACTTGTCTAGCCACGCAAGCCCCAAGATGCAAGCTTCAGACATCTTGGGAGCAACTATGAACCAGATAAGTTCATGGTGGCGTCCCATTTGCAACTCTACCAACTCGGTGAGGAGAGTGGTGGGGGCCCCCCAATTAGCGATCCGTCCACTTGTTGGAATTGGATTGAGTTTGCTAGGGGCCTGGTGTTGATTCCTAGCTTCTCTACCACTGCCTTGCTGATTAGACATCTTGAGCAGCCCGTGTCTATCATGGCATCTATGTCTCCCTCTTTTCCTGTCTCTGGCACCGTGATTTTTGCTTTTATGAGGAAGGGACGTACGGCTTCACTCACCATTGGGTCGTCTTCACCACTGCCTTCCTCGTCCCATCGTGGGGACGACTCCTCTGCTGGCGATGTCTGCGTCATCGGGGGGGAGGGGACTCCTCTGCTTGTAGGGCCAAGCGCCCCAGCTCTGGCGGTTTCGTGGGCTTCTTTCTTGGCCTGGGAGGTGGCCTTGCCCTCGGTAGCACGATGGGGGTCAGCGCCAGGCACTCCGAAGCCCAGTGGCCTGCTTGGCCACATCGATAGCATTTCACTGGCTGTGTTGATTCAGGGCGTGGGGTGGCAGTTTGCCTCAGGGGAACCCGGTGTCCCAAAGGCCTCCTGGCCGGGCGATCTGCGGGAGGCTTTTTCTGACCTCGAATTACGTGATCCAGAGTGATGGCGGTCGCGTACCACTCTTGGATCCTGCAAGGGACCCCTCGGATCTCACACGCCTCTTTTAGTTCGGGATCCAGGGCGTCTCAGAACGTGTGCACCAAGAGTCGTTCGGGTGAATCTCGCACTTTCCCAGCTGCTCTCCTGAACTCCCACACTAACTCTTTCAGTGGGCGGCCCGCTTGCTTCAACCACTGGATTTGCTCTTTGGCTTCCACTTGTTGGGTCGCATCGTGGAAACGGACCCTCATTAGTTGGATGAATTCCTCCGCATCATCTAATTCTGGGGCCACTTCATCATGGAGTTCTGCCACCCATTCCGCTGCCTCCCCCTCATTCATTCCCTCGGTTATCTTGTCAATTAACTGCCTATTTGACCAGAATTGTGCTCTGTGCTCATCAACGTAAGCCCACACTCGGTGGAGGAAGTAGGCCAGTTTCTTGGGGTTCCCGTCAAACGTGGCACGGAACTGGAGGGTTGGCTCCTGGACCGGCAGAGCAGCAGCTTGTTGCGGGGGCCCTCCGATTGGCCCCTTTCCCGGCTGCACCTGTTGGCTTGCTCCAAACGCACCCACGTTGGGGATGGGTCCCTGCACTTGCGGCGGGGGTTGTGCGGTAGGACCTGGCATCGCGGGGGGCTGTTGTGCCACTCCAAGCCCCGGCGTGAGGTTGGGTGGCAGAGGGGACCCCGGTGCCCATCCCATTCTGGGGAAGAAAGCCCACCCAGGTGGGGCTTGCCACGGCGGCACAATGCCGAGGTTTGGCGGCTGGGCTGGAGTTGGCAGTCTCCACACTCCCTGTTGCCCAGGATGTGGGCTCCCTAGGCCGGCTTGGTGGGTCGCCCGCAGTTTGGGGTGAAGGGTGGTCCACGTAGGCTTCACTCCGATGTAGAGGTCCCCTGGGGTCCCACTGGCCGCAGTGTGAAAAGAGGCTGTGTCCCCACTCAACTGGGGCCCCAGGTGCTTCCTTGGAAAGGAGAACGTGGGTTGGGCCAGGTTCCATCTAGTGGTCTGGGTTCCCAAGGGGGGATTTGTCCAACTTACGCTTAGTCGTCCGAACTGGTCGTGGAGATCCATCAGCGATTGATTGCGAGACAGTGGCTGGGATCCCTCACCTTCGGACCGACCGGTGAGCGTGATCTTCTGTTGCCTCCACTCATGGGCCGTGGCCAATCCCGCGCCCAGGTGAGGCTCCCACGCTCACTTGGGGGGAGGACTCAGCCCCCCAATTGCTCCTCAAGAGGTCTGCTCTGGCTGAGAGAGGGGCTCGGGCCGGCTGCTTGCGCCGAGCCCCCGACTGGCATTCTCTCTCTGCAGCCTCCATGGCAGCTGCAACTTCCGGGGAAGGATAGTAGTGGACGCTGATGCTCCCAATGGAGTCGTCCTCTACTTGCCCCCCTGCTGCTTGCTCCGTCTCCTCCAGTTTCTCCTCCATCTTCCCTGAGTCTTCGCGCCGCCCGTTGCCGGGTCGGTGCTGGGGGACCCTGAACAGCACCCCGAGGCTCGGAGTAGCTGGATGAGTTTTTAAGAGAGATCTGGGTTAGTGTCAGGGTTCCAAATAGCATCTAAAATCAAATCAGAGTCCGAGGCAAAGCATTCCTCTAAATTCCAATTTATTAATAGAGCCATGTTGGCACGGCTGTGAGAAACCCGGATCTGAAGTCCCCGGGGTTTCTCCAGCCAGTTGAAAGTTCAAGCCCTTGTCCCCACACCCCCAAGTCCATCACATGAACCAATCTTCAACTGGCACTTGGCAGCAACTCCCATCTCCTTCCGTGCAGGTGCAGGACAAAGGATGACCTTGGCAATCTGAAAGGAATTTGTTATGGCTACGTGCAGACATCCCTCATGCAACAGCCCCTCCCAAATTCCCATAGCTAAGCATACATTCTAAAGCAGTGATGGCGAACCTATGGCACGCGTGCCACAGGTGGCACGCGGAGCCATATCTGCCAGCACGCAAGCCGTTGCCCTAGCTCAGCTCCAGCGCGCATGTGCGTGCCGGCCAGCTGATTTTCGGCTCACGCGGAGGCTCTGGGAGGGCGTTTTTGGCCTCTGGGGGTGGGGGATGGTGTTTTTGCCCTCCCCAGGCTCCAGGAAAGCCTCTGGAGCCTGGGGAGGGCGAAAAACGGGCCCACCAGGTCCACCGGAAGTCAGGAAATGGGCTGTTTCCGGCCTCCAGAGGGCTTCTGGGGGGGCAGGGGAGGCTGTTTTCACCCTCCCCAGGCATTGAATTATGGGTGTGGGCACTCGCGCGTGCACGATAGCACACGCGCTCACACTTTCGGCACCTGAGGAAAAAAAGATTCGCCATCACTGTTCTAAAGCATAAAGTGTGGCAGGCCAAAGTCTCTAATAAAATATGGCTTCGGCCTGACAGCCACAGGCTGTTCTGACTTCTGGATCAATGACTTCTTTAAAATAGTGCAGAAGTATTCTGTCCAGCCAATGCATTAGGTTTCCTGTGACCCGTCTAAGTCCCATACAAAGTCCTTTATTGGTCGACTACCTTGCTTCATCACCTTTATTGTGGCCTCATTTTCGTTGATTCGGTCAGGGTCGTCAAATCTGGCCTGGAGCGGCTCAACAAAGCCGTCAGCATCATTTAGCTCAGCAGCTCCCTCATTGTGTAGCTGGGCTACCCAGTCCGCAGCGTCTCCTTCATTCATCCCATCTGTAATTGTAGATACCAAGTCGCGATCTGTTTCGTACTGTTCTCCATACTGATCTATATGAGCCCACATTCGGCTGAGAAAGTACGCTAGCTTGGTAGGCTTGCCATGAAAGGTTGCCCTGAACCGAGGCGGTGGTGGCCTCGCTGGTGGAATCGCCACGGCAACTGGCTGTTGGGCAGGAGCCTGCTGGGGTGCTGCGATGGGAGGTGGGGCTGGGGCCTGCTGGGGCACTGTGGCAGGCAGCGCTGCTGGCTGCTGGAATGCGGGTGGCATTAGGACTTGGGCCGGCTGTTGAGCTGCCATGGGGGGGGGCTCCAGCCGGCTGCTGGCTCAGACCCCACTGCTGTGCTGGGATCGTTGGGGCATATTGGGCCCATGATGATCCCGAAGAGATCACCATTAAGAGCCAAGGTGGCGCAGTGGTTAGAGTGCAGTACTGCAGGCTACTTCAGGCTACTTCAGCTGACTGTTAGCTGCAGTTCGGCAGTTCAAATCTCACCGGCTCAAGGTTGACTCAGCCTTCCATCCTTCCGAGGTGGGTAAAATGAGGACCCAGATTGTTGGGGGCAATATGCTGACTCTGTGAACCACTTAGAGAGGGCTGTAAAGCACTGTAAAGCGGTATATAAGTCTAAGTGCTATTGCTATTGCTAAAAAGGTGGAGTAGGGGGTGTTGGCGTCCACTGGCACTGGACCCATCCGTGGCCGGGATAGAATCCCCAGCCTGGGGGGATGCATTCCGTAGGGGGTAGCAGGAGGGCCGGTTGGCGAGAGGGGGAAACTGGTGGTTGTAGCTTACCCCATGCTGGCTGCATCTGCTGTCTCCCTCCTGTTGACTGACCCTTCTGCACCGATCCAATCCCCTGATCACTCCTGGCCGCGTAGAAGGTGCTGACACCACGCTAGTTCCACTGCCAGGTCCTGGATCAGGAAAAGTGAATGTGGGTTGAGTTAAACTCCATCTCACTTGCGGGAGCTGCGACAGCGGTGGGTAACTTCCCATTTCAAGCCACTCAAAACGCTCCAGGAGCCCAGTCAACGATTGGCTTTGAGACGGAGGCAACAGGTGCCAGTCTCAGGGAGTTTCAGACCCGATCGTCCCCACTTCTCACCATTCTGGCTTGTGGGGTGACTTCGGGGGGCTGGAGACGGAACGATACTCAGGCGGTCTTTCTTCAGTTTCCATCTCTGAAGTTGGATCAGACTGGCAACTTTTCCAGAAATCCATCTCTTTGGGCCGAGTGCCTAGCCTTCAGGTTGTCTCTGCAGCCTCAAGGGCTTGCACGACGTCTTCAGAGGGAGAATACCGGGACTTGATAAGTTCTCCGGTATCTGCTCCCACAGCTCCTTCTGCTATCTCCTCTCTCTCCTCCATCTTTGCTGATTCTTCGCACTGCCCGAGTTTCAAATCAGTGCTCGGGCTCAGCACCCTGGACAGCCCCCTTTTGGGGTGCTGCTTAGTTATTTACAGATTCGGGTTAATGTCAGGGTTCCAGAAAACACCCCATAGAAATAAAACTCCGAGGCCAGAAGTTCCTCAAAGTTCCAATTTATTAGAGATGTCATGTTGGCACATCTGGGGAAACCTGAATCTGAAAGCTTCCAGGGTTTCCCCACCCAGTTGAAAGTTCACAACCCCGCCCCACACCCACAAGCTCATCACATGGTCCAATCAAATCTTCACACTCAACTGGATACAGTCTCCATGCAGGTGCAGGCATTTGTCCTTGAGTAAAGAATTTTGTTATGACTAAGTTTCTACCGGTCCAGCAAAAAAACCCCTTCCAATTTCCCAGGCTAAAATTTGTAGCAGTTGAAGCAAACAGAAATAATGGCTTCCAGAACTGACACTTTCTCTTTCTGGCTTTCCAGGATCGTAGCTGGGGGTGGCGCCTTCAGCCTCTGCCTGTAAAGCTGCAGCCCATGCTGCCTTTTCTACGACCTCCCATTCACGCTGAAGAAACTCAAGGCTGGCCTGAGCTTTGGCCTCACGTAGAGCTGTAGTGGCCGCCGCAGCTGCCATCTCTTCCTTTTGCAGTTGCTCTGCTTTTGCCACATGTAGAACTGCAGTGGCCACCGCAGCTTCGATTCATGCTTGTGCAGCTTGGGCGGCAAGACTCTCTGCCCTTGAGGCCCGGGACAACTGGCTGTGATGAGAAGATGCTTTGGAAGGATGGGAGGAGCCTGCGGCAGAAGATTGCTGTGAAACACTGGTACACACCTGAGACCGGGGTGGCTTGAGACGAAAGGAGGAGGCTTTCCTAGGTGAGAGGAAGCTGCATGTGATCGCTGGGATGGCACATACGAACGATAGGACACTTCGGACTCGGCCTTCTCGCTCGGTGTGTCCTCCGCCTGAAGATCGGCTTGGAGAGAGTCTTTACTGCTTTGAAAGAGCTTCCCACACTCTTTGTTTATCATCTCAAGGTGTTGTAAGTTCTCTTTGAGCCTTGGGTCTCCTAGCTGTGACTGGATGTAAATGAGGCGGCGTTCAGAACCTGTCCATTGTATGGAAAGCCCCTCCATATCATCTTCCAAAGAGCAAATGCGCTCGGAGGGGGGAACTCATCTTTGGGTGTGTTGCAGAGCTGCAACAACCTCTCCCAGGATTTTTCATGGCGTTGATAGTACCTGTCACAATCTTCCCACAGGCTCAACCACATGGCTTCAGTAAGCTTTCTTTGCTGCCTTAAGTCATAGGGTTGCTGAGATGTCTCTACCTCTTCTGAGTTTGGGACTCCAATTCTATATTCGTGTCGTGGCTAGGTGGAGGTGCCAGCTCTTCTGGCACATTAGAGACATCTGCCATGACTGGAGAAGACTCTATACCCAGGATTGGCAAAGGGAATTTCCTGGATACTTTAGGAGACTTCAATGCAATTCACTCTTTAACCGCTAGGGTGCGCTGCATGCAGATAACTTGAATACGGGCCTGTCATTTGCAGATTAGTCACCAGAGGGTGCTGCAGCCTAGACTAACGCTTGGAGTAAACTGGGCGTTGGCGTTTCCCTTTGATGAGGATTGCAAGGCTAACTGTCCGATTCTGGGGTCCCAACTTGGACTGTAAATGCCTTGCAAACTCTGAGGGGGGGTTTGCTTTGCCAATTTTTCAAGCAAGAGTCAAGGAAACAGCTAAATAGTAACTTTAGTTGCACTGCTGGCTAAGATTTCTGTTCTTACTTTGTGAACATTCCAATGCAAACCCATCCTGTAAGAGCTTGGCTTTCAAATGCAGAGTGAGCCGGCTTAGCTACAGAAGCTGGGTTTATCATACAAATGCTGGGAACCTCTCTTCATCCAGAGTCCAGGCAATTCTCTCAATTAAACTCAAAAGGAGTCTTTCTTAGTTTGTGCAAAGAGAAGGATACAAACATCCCACTTTTCACTGTTCTGTTTCAAGCGACAGACTGCTTGGCTCAGACAGATAAACTTACTTTTATTCATCAGGCATTCTCTAAACAATAACTCACAGTAACTGAAGAGATTCTTCTGGGGTACACATAATCTGTTCCCAATTCATGTAGGTGAAACGAGGTAGTTTGTCCCCATATTGAAGAAGCAAACAGCTCCCAGTAGGGCTCAAATTTAAAAGCCCGGCTAATCTACACGTAGCAAGTTAGACCCGGTGGCCAATCAGAAACACAGATGTGACCATGTGACATAAAACTACATTTCCTTAAAAGCAATCCCTTAAAGGGATAATTCTTAATTCCTAAACTACTTACTCTAACCAGCACATTAACTGAAACCGAAAGGAGATGGGCGATATGGGAGAAAGAAGCATTTGCAGTCCCATGGGCCTTGCTAACTTGGAGGCATTTCCTCGAAGGGGCAAAACACTCTTTTGAGGTGTGGACAGACCATAAAAACCTTGAGGCTTTAAAAACACCCTGGAAATTGTCACCCAAGCAAGTCCGTTGGGCTCAACACTTTAATCATTTTAACCTTTCTTTAAGCTATCTTCCTGGGGGAAAAGAACTTTATGGCGGATGCTCTATCTAGATTACCCCAGTATAATAGTAAATGGCCGGAAGTGATCCGCCCGGTGATTCCCTCCAAACAACTGGCAGCCCCCGTGGTCACCAGAGCCCAGGGGAAGGCAGACCTCGATCTTTCCACCGATTTAAGTGAGCAACTAAAAGGAGCGCTTAAAACTGATGACTGTTTCTTCTCCCACTCAAACGAGTGCATTATTTATTTATTTATTTCTAAAATTTATATGCCGCCTAACTCCCGAAGGACTCTGGGCGGCTTACATCATATAAAAAATAAAAATAAAACATATAAAAACAATTTAAAAAACCATATCCATATTAAAATAAAGCACTCACACAACCATACATGGGCCAATCAGACAACTATTGGCCCCAGGCCTGCCGGAAAAGCCAGGTCTTAACGGCTTTATGGAAAGCCAGTAAGGTGGGAGTAGTACGGATCTCGGGGGGAAGTTGGTTCCACAGAGTCCGAGCGGCTACAGAGAAGGCCCTCCCCCGCCGTCCCGCCAGCCGGCACTGTCTGGCCGACGGGAAC
>QLTV01001133.1:14309-24476 GCA_003457575.1 Thermophis baileyi
CCTCCCACCCGGACGCCGCCATTTGGGTTCTTTTACCCTCTGCGCATGCACAGAACGCTTTGCGCATGCAGAGGGTAAAAGAACCCAAATGGCGGCGTCCAGGCGGGTGGGTGAAGTCTCCCGCTTCTGTCGCTACCGGCTATCTGACGACCCGCAGGCACGGCCGAAGCGGGAGCATTTCACCCCTGCGAGTAATGGTGTCACCAAGATGGCGGGCTAACGCGCGCGGCGACCCCTGTGAAATGGTCGTTCGACCCCCAAAGGGGTCGCGACCCACAGGTTGAGAACCGCTGATCTAATCTCAGCTGTGAATCCAGGAGGACACCCAAATTTGTGATGGCCTAGCATGGATGGGCGCTAAGTTGTACGTCCCTGCCAGTCTTCGGGGAACTATATTACAACAGGCCCATGACTCGAAACCTGCTGGACATTTTGGTTCGTGAAAATTTTACATCTAGTTAAATGGCAGTTCTGCATCCCTCTGATGCCACAGGCTGGTGCCACAGGCTGATGCCACAGACTTCTTGATCAATGGCTTCTTTAAAATAGTGCAGAAGTATTCTGTCCGGCCAATGCATTAGGTTCCCTGCGGCCTGTCTAAAGTCCCATACAAAGTCCTTTATTGGTTGATTACCTTGCTTCATCACTTTTATTGTGGCCTCATTTTCGTTGATTCGGTCAGGGTTGTGAAATCTGGCCCAGAGCAGCTCAACAAAACCCATCATTTAGTTCAGCAGCTCCCTCATTCATCCCATCTGTAATCACAGATACCAAGTCACGATCTGTTTCATACTGTTCTCCATACTGATCTATATGAGCCCAGATTCGGCTGAGGAACTAAGCCAGTTTGGTAGGCTTACCATCAAAGGTTGCTCTAAACTGAGGAGGCGGTAGCCTTGCTGGTGGACTCGCCCTGGCAACTGGCGGCTGGGCAGGGACCTGCTGGTGCACTGTGGCTGAACTGGAATCTGCAGCGGCGGCGCTGCTGGCTCAGACTCCACTGCTGTGCCGGGATTGTTGGGGCATATTGGGCCCCAAAAGATGGAGCAGACGGTGCTGGCATCCACTGGCACTGGACCCACCCATGGCCGGGATAGAATCCCCAGCCTGGGTGGATGCATTCCACAGGGGGTAGCAGGAAGGCTGGTTGGCGAGGGGGGGCAACTGGCGGTTGTAGCATTCCCCATGCCAGCTGCGTCTGCTGTCTCCCTCCTGCTGCTTGACCCTGCTATGCCGATCCGATCCCCCGATCATCCCTGGCTGAGTAGAAAGATGCTGACGCCATGCTAGTTCCACTGAGTTAAACTCCATCTCACTTGCGGGAGCTGCGACAGCGGTGCGTAACTTCCCACTTCAAGCCGCTCAAAACGCTCCAGGAGCCCGGACAATGATTGGCTTCGAGACGGAGGCAACAGGCTCCAGTCTCGGGGAGTTTCAGACCAAAGAGTACTCACATCTCTCCATTCTGGCTTGTGGGGTGACTTCATTGGCCTGGAGACAGAAGGATATTCAGGCGGTCTTTCTTCCAGTCCCATCTCTGAAGCTGGATCAGACTAGCAACTTTTCCAGGAATCCATCTCTTTGGGCTGGGCACCTAGCCTTCGGGTCATCTCTGCAGCTTCAAGGGCTCACACCACATCTTCAGAAGGCGAATACTGGATCTCGATAAGTTCCCCGGTATCCAGTCCCACAGCTCCTGCAATCTCCTCTCTCCTCCATCTTCGCTGAGTCTTCGCACTGCCCGAGGTTTGGGTCAGTGCTGGGACTCAGCACCCCGGACAGCCCCCTTTTGGGGTGCCGCTTAGTTATTTAGGGATTCAGATTAATGTCAGGGTTCCAGAAAACATCCCCAAAATATAAAACTCTGAGGCTGGAAGTTCCTCAAAGCTCCAATTTATTAGAGATGTTATGTTGGCACATCTGGGGAAACCCGAATTGAAAGCTTCCAGGGTTTCCCCACCCAGTTGAAAGTTCACAACCCTGCCCCACACCTACAAGTTCATCACATGGTCCAACCAAATCTTCACATTCAACTGGATACAATCTCTAGGCAGTCCCGAGCAGGTGCAGGCAAATGTCCTTGAATAAGGAATGTTGTTATGACTGAGTTTCTACCACTCCAACCAAAAACCCCCTCCCAATTTCCCAGGCTAAAATGTATGGCAGTCAGGAAGCAAAAAGAAAAAATGGCTTCCAAAATTGACACTTCTCCTCCTTCTTGGGCATACACACAGAGCAGAAGGGGTGAGCAGCGAGCGGGCGAGCGGGCAGGGTGGGCAGGGCCAACCAGGGGTGGTTTTTACCGGTTCAGTGAACCACTTCAAATCGCCGCTACCGGTACCCGCGATCCGGTCCGAACCGATCAAATTCCACCCCTGCTGTGGGTCCTTCTGTAAGAGCATGGTCGCCACCGCCACATCGCTAGCATCTGCCTGGACCATGAACTGTTTCTCTGGGTCAGGGTGTTGGACGATCGGTTCCTCGGCAAAGAGTCATTTTAATTTTTCAAAGACCCTTTGGCAGTCCATTGACCAGGTGAGTGGTTGAGTCGGTCATGGTTTCGTGGGAGGGGGCCCTGTCTTTAATAGCTCAATTAAAGGCAAGGCGACTTCTGTGAATGCTGGGATGAATTGCCTATAGAAGTTTGCAAAACCCAGGAAGCTTTGAAGCTGTTTGCGGGTGCGTGGGGGCTGCCAGTCTAGCACGGCTTTCACTTTCCCGGGGTCTATCTCCACTCCTTCACTTGATATTCGGTAGCCTAGGTAATCTAGGGAGGTTTTATGGAATTCACATTTTGACAGCTTTGCATAGTTTTGCACCTAGGAGTTTTTTCAGCACTTGCCGCACCAGCTTTACATGCTCCTCGAGAGTCTCACTGAATATGAGAATGTCATATAGGTAAACAGGACTCTTTTGTACAGGTGCTCATGTAGCACCTCATTTATCAGCTGCATGAAGACTGCGGGAGCCCCTTGTAGACCAAATGGCATGACTTTGAACTGGAAGCTGCCAAGCGGACAGTTAAAAGCGGTCTTCCATTCATCTCCCTCTCTAATCCGTATGCAGTAATAGGCTTCTCTCAAGTCCAGTTTGGTGAACACCTTGCCCTTGGCTAAGTGACTTAGCATGTCCTTCATGAGGGGGAGGGGGTAGGTGTTCTCCACGCACATGGCATTAATTCCATGAAAATCCAAGCAAAACCTCATCCCTCCATCTTTTTTTCTTTAAATAGTATGGGGGCTGCCACTCTGGATTTTGCGGGCTGGATAAACCCCCCACTAAGTTGGCATCAATGTATTTCCTTAACTCATCCATTTCTTTTGGAGTCATGGAGTACATCTTTGGTTTAGGCAGCTTGGCTCCCAGTACTAATTTGATTGTGCAGTCTGTTGGGCGGTGAGGGGGAAGGAAGTTGCAATCTTCCTCGCTAAAGACACCTGACAGGTCTCGGTACTCCCTTGGCACCTGTGGGCTGCCGGGCAGTATGTCTGCAGTGGGAGCTGCAGTTTCAGGCTCGCTGAGGCTGCTGGGGTTTGTGGCCTTTTGGCAACTGTTTGGTTTGATGGGTGGCAGTGGGCCGACACCTATTTTTAGCTTTCTGTAGCCGTCTTCCCATGTGATGGTCGGTCCCCATTTGTCTTGCCAAGTGAGGCTCAATATGATTGATTCTGTCATTTTGGGAGCTATGATGAATCGGATGAGTTCTCGGTGGTGCCCCATCTCCAGCCTAACAAGTTCTGTGACCAATGTGGCAGGGGCTCCACCTATCAGCGTCTCATCGACCTGTTTAAAATGGATGCGGCGTGCTAGGGGTCTCATGCCTATCCCTAGCTGTTGGACTATGGGGAGGCTGATCAGGCATCTGGTGCAGCCAGTGTCTATGATGGCCTCTACCTCCTCTTGGGCTCCCGTTTCTGGCACTACAATCCGGGTTTTGATAGTGAAGGGGTGGGATGGCTTCACTTACCATTGTATCCTCTTCGCCTCTGCTCCCCTCAGTGGAGCCCGGGGGAGTTTCCCTGGCTGGAGTTTCCTCATTCCCAGTTGGAAGGAGGGGAACCTCAACAGCCTGCTTCGCGATTCTGCCCTTGTCCGGTGGCTTCTTCGGGGTCCTTCTTCCCCGGGGTGCGGAGGGGTCTGGACCTGAGGAACTGGGGCAGGGGCCAGGCATTCGGATGCCCTGTGCCTGTGCTGGCCACATCGGTAGCACTTGATCACCCTCGCCAGTGTGGGCTGCGGCGTGTCAGTTGGTTTGACTGGAGTTCGATGGCCCAAGGGTCTTCTTGCCAGTTTCTCTGCAGCCGGCTTCCAATGTGGGTGGATTTCCAGATCCATGGCCACTGCTGTGTTGTACCAGACTTGAATATGTTCTGGAACCCCTGATGCCGCAGGCTTGTCTGAGGTCTGGGTCAAGGGCCTCTTTGAAATGGTAGATGAGGAGGTGTTCAGGCCAGTCCCTCAGTTTTCCAGCCAGCCTCTGGAATTCCCACACTAATTCTTTGGGAGGCCAGCCCGCTTGTTTCAAAGCTTTAATCTGGGCTTTGGCTTCTACCCGGTGGGCCTTGTCTGCGAACCGGCCTTGGAGCAGTTGGACAAACTCGTCCGCATCATCTAGCTCCAGGGCTTCCTCATCGTGTAGTTTGGCTATCCACTCCACCGCTTCTCCCTCGTTCATGCCATCTGCAATTGCCAAAATCATGTCCCGATTGATCTGGTACTCATCCCCATAGTGATCAATGTGGGACCAGACCCAATTGAGGAAGTAGGCCAGCTTCCCTGGGGTCCTGTCGAACGTCGCTCTAAACCATGGAGGCGGAGCGGCTGGCGGGGCTGGTTGCAGGGCCAGTGCTGCCGGCGGGGCCTGCACCGGTGGTGGGGCCGGTGCCGGCTGCGGGGCCAGGGCTGGTGTCCATTGGTATTGAACCCACTCCTGGCCAGAATAAAAGGCCCAGCCAGGGGGGATTTGATTGGCTGGAGGCAATCTGAGAACTGGTTGCTAAGGAGGGATGTTGGGTCTGATGTCAACAGTGGCCCTGGTAGTGCAGGACTGGATTGGCTTAGCAGGCCTTGTTGCAGCGCCACTCTGATTCCAGCAGGAGCTGTCATCCCGATAGACCGGACTCGACGGGGAAGGGTATGGTGCGATCCGCTTCATGCCAAGTGAAATGAAGCTGATGCTCCACTTGGTGTCATTGCGGTCTCTTGGCCTGGAAAGGTGAATGTGGGCTGAGTCATAATATAGCCAGGTGGGCCGGTGCTAGAAGGTTGTGCAATGCTGCCCATGCTGAGCTGGTCGAACCACTCTGGTAAACCCACCAGCGACTGGCTTTGCGTCGGTGGTGGAAAACCCCATTCTCAGGAATCACTGAGATCAGTTGGCTCCAGTGCTCTCCACTTGAGGGCTTGGGTCTGCTCCACTCGGCTCACCCCCATCTGCGGTTCCACGGCATCGCCCCGGTCAGCAACTCCTGGGGCGGCGCAGCTCCTGTGGCTTCCCACCACAGAGAGGGATCCAATTGAGCGGCTTGCCAGGGTGCCGGCTCTTTGGGTCAGGCACCCTGTCTGCATTCCGCTTCAGCAGCTTCCACTGCTTTCACCACAGATTCAGAAGGGAAGTAGAGGGTCTCGACGTGAACCATCGAACCAGTCCCAGTGGTTCCCTCTGTGGTTGCCGTGCTCTCCTCCATCTTCCCTGAGTCTTCACGCCACCCAGTGCCGGGTAGACACTCGGGGCTCAGAACCCCGGACAGCACCCTAGAGGTCAGGGAGCTGGTTAAAGTTTTTAAAGCAGATTCAGGTTAATGTCAGGGTTCCATGTAACACCCCCAACAAAAGAAGATTCTGAGGCTAGAAATTCCTCAAAGTTCCATTTTATTAGAGATGTCATATTGGCACATCTGGGAAAACCCAAATCTGAAAGCTTCCAGTTTTCCCCACCCAAAACAAAGTCCAAGTCCCTTCCCCTGCACCCACATGTCCATCACATGGTCCAATCAATGCACCGTCCCATCTGGAGTTGCCTCCCAGTCACGCCACTCCAGGTGCAGGGCAGAATGTCCTTGACTCTCAGAGAAAAGAATGTTATTATGGCTTGATATCTTCCCCTCTATACAATCCTCCCTCCCAGTTTCTCACATCACTAAATATGGCAGCCCTGAAGATCCAAACAAAAGATGGCTTCCAGGGCTGACAGGGCTTGGCTGGAGGGAAGGAAGAGTAAGAGGCACAAGAGGCACAGAAGGACCCAGAAAAGAAGACCAAGTTGGTTACTTCAAATGCCACATGGGAATGACCTTGTCCAGAGCCCTGGCAACCCTTTGATTCCAGGATGCACCAAGACTTTGGCAGGGCCATGCCGAGATCCTTGCTGAGGGGGGGATTTGGGGGAATGTAGAGGGAGACACCTTCCCCCAGACCAGGCTCTGCCTGCAACTGACCGGTCTCCTTCTAGCCCAGTGGTTCTCAACCTTTCTAATGCCGCGACCCCGTGACCCCCCGGCTGCCACAATCCCCCCCGCCGCCACGACCCCCTCCCTGCCCCCTCCCCGCATGGGATGAGGTGACAAAGGGGGCATGGCACCAGGGGCAAAATGCTCCCGGTTTGGGCTTGCCTGCGGGTCGCCAGACAGCTGATAGCATCGGAAGCGTGAGACTTTGCCCGGATGCCATTTGGGTTCTTTTACCCTCTGCACATGCGCAAAGCATTCTGCGCATGCACAGAGGGTAAAAGAACCCAAATGGCGGCGTCCGGGCGGGTGGACGAAGTCTCCCGCTTCTATCGCTACTGGCTATCCGGCGACCCGCAGGCACAGCCGAACCGGGAGCATTTCACTCCTGCAGTGATGGTGGCACCAAGATGGCGGGCTAACACGCGCGGCGACCCCTGTGAAATGGTCGTTCGACCCCCAAAGGGGTCACAACCCACAGGTTGAGAACCGCTGTTCTAGCCAAAGGAACCGACCATTCCCAGGGAAGGAGGTGGGGAGGGGTCAGATTCCCTCTAAAGGAAGAGCTTATCCTCCCTTCCCTCTCCTACCAAAGACTGAATGATAAGAAGCACTTTTGAGGGGTCTCAAGGTCTCTCTTGTGCTGTGGAGGATCCTCCCTGGGGGGCCTTTGGGGGGATTCTGAGGGAGAACCCCCCCCCAGGCCAGGCTCTGCCTGCAACTGGCCAGCCTCCTTCCAGCCGAAGGAACCAGGTGAAGGAGGTGGGGAGGGGTCAGAGTCCCAGATGGCAGCTTGCCCAGAATAGGGGAGGCAGGGAGTGTGGAAGGGATGGGGGAGGATCTTGGGGAAAAGGAAGGTGGGGCAATTAGGGCTGAGATCAGGCAGATCCCAGGATCACCGCAGAGCCTTGGACGGATCCCTCTTGATCTCCTCCTTCACCAAATGCTCCAACTGGCACAACTCTTAGATGGATTAATGGGGGGGAGGTCTGGGTGAGCCCCCCAAGAGGGTCCTTAAAAGGTCTGTTCCACCTCAGAGTACTTTGCTAACAATGTTTCTCTCTGTTGAGGGATTGTTTTTAATAACTGTTAATTCTATAAAGAATGAAGAACATTCAATTTGTTATTTGTAATTTAAAGCAGGGCTCTAATCTGGTTAGACAAAGAACAACATTTCAAGTGTAGGGTTTCCCCTCCCCCCCCCATAATAAGCCCATTTGCATCTGGGAACATTAAAGATCTTTGTGGAATAGCTAAAAAGAAGGCAGTGGCTTTACAAAGTGAAAATCGTGACTATTTGTTTGAACAAGAAATGCAAATTCTGGATGAGAAAAAATATTTCAGCAAGAAAATGGATGGAGCATTTTTAAATCAGTGGAAATTGAAAAGTTTCAATTTGGCATTTTATTGAAAACATCTTCAACTCCTATAGATTACTTTTAATAGGAAAACAAAAGACTATCAGATGGTATGAATCATTTTTATGGCCCAACCCAAAATTAAACCTAATTTTAGACAAAAATGTACTGATAACATTTGGGGGTTCCAATTTGATGAGATGGGAGTTGCTGGAGAGAGATTTTAATTCACTTCTGGATCCACTAGTGAATCAGAAGAATATTTTTTTTCTTTTTAAAGACACTCCACCCCCCAAGACACAACTTTCTCCTTCTGTCCATATAGGAATTTAATTTAATCAACATTTGGAGACCTCTCAATTTAAAACAGCAGGGATACACAATGCATTTTGTCTGCCTCACACTGTAATATTCATTTTTTTAATATCAACTTTGATGCCTAATGCAGTTAAAAACATGACCCAGAGTTACATTTTTCTTTCTGATCAAGCACCCATAGAATCAATGCTAATTTTGGAACGTTTGGGGTAAAAGAGCCGAGGTGACGCGGTGGTTAGGGTGCAGCACTGCAGGCTATTTCAGCTGACTGTTAACTGCAGTTTGGCGGTTCAAATCTCACCGGCTCAAGGTTGACTCAGCCTTCCATCCTTCTGAGGTGGGTAAAATGAGGACCCAGACTGTTGGGGGCAATATGCTAACTCTGTAAACTGCTTAGAGAGGGCTGTAAAAGCACTATGAAGCGGTATATAAGTCTAACTGCTATTGCTATTGCTAAAAGTATTGTGTGAGACTCAGATGTGATTTTTCCCAGAGAAATTGAGGGTCAATTAATTTTGGGGAGAGTTCAGGAAAGGTTGAGAGCCTCTCTTGGTGGTCAGAGAAAAGCTTTGGCCTCTTGGGGGAAGGAGACACCCGGATCTCTCCGGAGAGAAAAGTCAGCTCAGAAGTTAAAGAAAAACAAAGAGAAAATTCCCCCAAAATGACTCAAGAAACATATTCTGATTTCAGGTCTCCTAAACTGGAGCCGGACCAACCATCTGTTCTGAAAACGTGGAATATTTTTTAAAACAAAAGAAATAAAAGGCATTGGGACCAAGAAAAACAGATTCTTCGCCTTTCCTTTGAAATATTTGCATTGCAGTAAAATAATACTTTTGATGAGGGATTATATGGTTTCTTCCATGTGGATCATCTTATGGGAAATAAGAGTAACTCTTTGAACAAAGGTCTTTCCACATTCCATGCATTTATACGGCTTCTCCCGTGTGGATGATCTTATGGGAAATAAGATTACCTCTTCGAGCAAAGGTCTTTCCACATTCCATACATTTATATGGTTTTTCTCCTGAGTGGATCATTTTGTGGCTTCTAAGTCCATTGTCATGAGTAAAGGTCTTTCCACACTCCATGCATTTATACGGCTTCTCCCCTGTGTGGATCATCTTATGAGAAATAAGATTACCTCTTCGAGCAAAGGTATTCCCACATTCTGTATTCGCTTGTGCATTGTGAGGTGATAACTGTAAGCGAAACATTTCCCACACACTGCACATTGGTACGGTTTCTCCCCGGTGTGAATTCTCTTGTGCTTCCTCAGCTGGCAACTCGAAATGAAACTCTTCCCACAGTCGGAGCAGACGTACGGCTTCTCCCCAGTGTGGGTCCTGGTGTGCGTAATAAGGTCCGACTTTTGATTGAAACTTTTGCCGCAGATGGCGCATTGGTGAGGCCTCTCTCCCGTGTGAGTCCACTTATGTATCACCAGATGCCGCTTCTGACTGAAAGTTTCTCCACACTCCATGCATTTATAAGGCTTCTCCCCTGTGTGGATCATCTTATGGGAAATAAGATGACCTCTTTGAGCAAAGGTCTTTCCACACTCCATGCATTTATATGGTTTCTCCCCTGTGTGGATCATCTTATGGGAAGTAAGTGTACTGCTATGTGCAAAGGTCTTTCCACACTCTATGCATTTATATGGTTTCTCCCCTGTGTGGATCCTTTTATGGATAGTAAGTGTATTGCTATGAGCAAAGGTCTTTCCACATTCCATGCATTTGTAGAGCTTCTCCCCAGTGTGAATCCTTTCATGGGAAGTAAGTTGCCTACTTGTTCTAAAACATTTTCCACATTCCAAACATTTATAAGGCTTCTCTTTTGTGTCAATCACTTTTTGAGATGTAAGGAACTTATCTCCAAGAGAAAGAATGAATGACCTATTGTAATTTTGTCCGCTGTGTCTTCTTATAGCATCTTCTCCTTTGTTTTGGGTTACATAGTGTTCATTTACTTGTACTTTAGCTTTGATTCGCTTCACACTTTTCCCAATATATTTTTTACTTATTTTTTCTTGTTGGGCAAGA
>QLTV01001133.1:39337-55669 GCA_003457575.1 Thermophis baileyi
GGGTGGGGGGGGGGGGGGGGGGGGGGGGGGGGGGGGGGAATTTTAACCAAGAAGATGGGGCTAGGATGGGGGTGGCAGGAAAGGAGGGAGCCTGGACTCACTTTGCCAGAAATTGTGTGAAATGCAACGAGGGGGGGAGATAGGGGAGGGGGAGGAAGGGTTGGCCATGAACTTGGGGTGCTTCCTCCCCCAAATGACAGAGATGCCCCCCTCCCCATCCTTCCCTTCTGCAATTATTTTCCAAATCTTGGAAACATCCAGAGTGAGATTTTAGTGTTTGTGTTTGCTTCTTCCATACTTTGGCGTCTCTGTAAGGAAAAACTGACTAAAACTTCACAAATGTGTGTCATCCACAAAGGAGGCTTTATTTGTGGAGTCACTTCAAGGTTGCTTCAATTAGTTGAAACACATCCCTTTATGAGGACCCAGATTGCTGGGGACCATATGCTGACTTTGAAAACTGCTCAGAGTGTGGTAAAGCATTGTGGAGTGGTATATAAGTCTAAGTGGAATTGCTATTGCTATATACAGTAGCTTCATCTGAGCGTGGATCCTTTTATGAGAAGTAAGATGACCATTCTGAGCAAAACTCTTTCCACATTCCCTGCATTTATATGGCTTCTCCTGTGTGGATCATCTTATGGGAAATAAGATTACGTTTTTGAGCAAAGGTCTTTCCACGCTCCATGCATTTATATGGTTTCTCCCCTGTGTGGATCCTTTTATGGATAGTAAGTGTATTGCTATGAGTAAACGTCTTCCCACACTCCATGCATTTATAAGGCTTCTCTCCTGAGTGGATCATCTTATGGGAAATAAGATTACCTCTTTGAGCAAAGGTCTTTCCACATTCCATGCATTTAAATGGCTTCTCTCCACTTCTACGACTGGCGGGAGTTTCTCCGCTTCAACAGTGCCCGCGGGGAGTTCGTGGCTGTGACAGAGCTGGAACAGAGACCAGGTCTTCCTGCAGATCATGACAGCTGCAGTGGATTCCTTCTGCCGATACAACTACAGGGTGGATAACTACAAGGCAGCCAAGGCGGAGGAGCGTCTGATTGGCCGGAGAGGTGAGGGGGGGGCTTCTATGGGAAAGGGGGTGCCAGGAACCTCTTTTTATTTCATTTATTTGGGTTCTCTCTCAAAGTACTCTGGGCTAGAGTGGATCTATTGTGGACGCTCTTGGGGGGCTCACCCAGAAACACCCCCCCATTAATCCACCCCAAAGTTCTGGCAGTTAGCACATTTGATGAAGGAGGAGATCAAGAGAGATCCTCTCCAAGGGTCTGCTGTGATCCTGGGATCTGCCTGATCTCCTCAGCCACCAACTGGCACCCCCTTCCTTTTTCCCAAGATCTTCCCCCTATCCCGGGCAGAAGCTGCCATCAGGGAGTCAGACCCCTCCACCCCTCCCCACCTCCTTCTCCGGGAATGATCCCCTGCAAGACAAGAGAGACCATGTGATTGCCCCGAACAGCTCTTCTCTCATTCAGGGTCTGTCAGTCTTTGAGGGTGTGTGTGTTGGGGGGGGGAGAATAAGCTCTTCCTTCAGGGGATTCTGGCAATGATGGGGAGCAAAGGGCTGCGCTTCCTTAGGGCTCCTTTCCCTTTCCTTAAAATCTCTCTTTCTGTAGAGGCTGCCTAAAATTGGAGTTTTTTGCAGCCACATCACACTTTGCCCTTTTTTTGTTAAATCTTCGCCTACTAGATTTTGCTTCTTTGTGTATCTTGTGGATCATAGAGACAAAAGGGAAAGTGAAGAAGAGAAATTTTCTCTCTCCAAATAAAACTTTTTGAAAAGTGATTGAAACACAGGAGAAAATTAGGATAAAGATTGGCCCACTCTTTCTTTCTTTTTCTTTCTTTCATCAGAATAGAGCTGGAAGGGACCTTGGAGGTCTTCTAGTCCAGCCCCCTGCTCAAGCATTTTAGACAAGTGACTGTCCAGTCTCTTCTTAAAAACCTCCACTGATGAAGCACCCACAACCTCTGGAGATGTTCCACTGGTTGATTGTCCTCACTGCCAGGAAGTTTCTCCTTAATTCCAGGTTACTTCTCTCCTTGATGAGTTTCAATCCATTGTTTCTTGACTTGACCCCCTCCTCTTTGTGGCAGCCTCTCAAACACTCGGACACTGTTATCCTGTCCCCCCTAGTCCTACTTTCCTCTAGACTGGCCAGACCCAAATCCTCTGACCGTTCTTCATATGTTTTAGTCTCCAGGCCTTTAATCATCTTAGTTGCTCTTCTTTGCACTTTTTCCAAAGATAGATAGATAGAGAGAGAGAGAGAGAGAGAGAGATAGAGAGAGAGAGAGAGAGAGAGATGTTCTATTAATTATCTAACTTAAAAAACATTTCATTTTGAATGAGATCCCTAAAATTATCTGAATCCTGTTTTGAATGTCTTCCCCTTCTTCTGGGTTTCTTTCCATCTCCACCACATCTGGCAGAAGCTTCCTTCCCTCTGGGGGCTTTTCCAGCGTTTATCACTGTGCCTATTTTGGTGATTCTTCCCCTTTGGTGACTGCAACTGATCCCAACCAGGAAGGATCTATATTTTTGATCTTTCCAGATCTCTAACCAACTTGGTCTTCTGTTCTGGGCCCTCCTGTGTCTCTCATGTGCCTCCTTCTCCTTTCCTCCAGCCAAGCCCACCATCTCCATCTCCCCCACCAAGATGGACCCCGCTTCCCCCAACACCATCCTCCTCTGCACCGCGATGGGCTTTTACCCCGTGGAGATTGAGGTCCAGTGGCTGATGAATGGGCGGCCGGAGAAGGAGGGTATGGCCTTCGGGGAGGAGCTCCAAAACGGAGACTGGACCTACCAGCTCCAGGTGATCCTGGAGACCCAGATCCAGTGGGGGGACCTCTACGCTTGCCAGGTGGGGCACGCCAGCCTGGAGGCCCCCATTACTGTCTAGTGGGGTAAGTCCCTCCCCTCCCTCCCCTCCTGCTCTGGGGACCCCATCCTGCCCTGAGAAAGGGGAGAGACCTTCCCTGTGGGGGGAGCCAGAATGGACCCTCCTGGGGGAAGAAGGGCCTGATCCTCCTGCTCAGGTGAGGCTCCTTCTCCTTCCCCAGAGCCCCGTTCCTCCAGCTCTGCCAGGAGCAAACTCTTGATGGGGGGCCATGATAGGAGTGGCCTTTCTGGCTGTGGGGCTCTTCTCCTACCTGAAGAGCAAGAAAGGTGAGTCTGTGGGGCTGGATAAGAAGTTATGAGGAGGGGACCATCTAGGGGAGGCCTCTCATCAAGCTTAGCAGATGGCCAAGAGGGTCCCCTTGAGAAAAATGCTTGGGAACCTCTCTTCTTTGAGGGGCTATATGTGAAGATCTTACAACCTATTATGGGCTGTCGATGGGGAGGGGACCCCTTGAGTCCCCCAGCCCATGAAGGGTCCTGATTGAGTTTTTTTCTCCTTCCATCCAACCTCCTGCAGGTGAGTTTCTCCTCTTCTTCCCTCATCTGAACTCCTCCTTCAAGTTATAAGTGTTTAGAAGTCTTCAAATCTCTCCCTTTTTTTAAAAAAAGGATGTGTTTCAACCTTGAAGCAACCTTGAAGTGACCCCACAAAGAAAGTCTCCTTTGTGGATGACACACATTTGTGAAACTTTAGCCAGTTTTTCCTTATAGAGACGCCAATGTATGGAGGAAGCAAAGACAAACACTAAAATCTCACTCTGGATGTTTCCAAGATTTGGAAAATAATTGCAGAAGGGAAGGAAGGGGAGGGGGGCATATCTGTCATTGGTGGGAAAGCACCCCAAGTTCATCGCCAACCCTTCCTCCCCCTCCCCCCATTGCATTTCACACAATTTCTGGCAAAGTGAGACCAGGCTCCCTCCTTTCCTGCCACCTCCATCCTAGCCCCATCTTTTTGGTTAAACCCCCCACCCCCCCACCCCACCCCCGTCTCTCTGAACACCTATCGCTGGTTTAACCTGGGAAACTTTGTTTCCCTTCTGAAAATATACAATGTAACAAATTGTCCCTAAAAGCCAAATCCGACCATACAAAGAACCCAAATAGACAGGTGATCAAACAAAATGAAAAAGACAAAAAACACACCCACATTTATACTGTTGTTTTGATTTACTCTTCTTCTTTCCTACTTTTCTTGTAAAGCATAGCAGAGAAAGTATGGAAGCGGGCAAGGGATGATAGATGGATGTTCTTTTTGTTGTTGTTATGAGTTATTTTTCTCTCTCTCGCTCTCTTCGTCCTTTTCCTTTTTCCACTTTTAAGTAGGTGTCATGATTAGAAGTTAGAAAAGAAAGAAAGGAAACACTTTTTTATTAAATGGTGATATGATCAAAAGCTAGAATAAGTGATAGAAATAAGAAAAGGGGGAATATTAGTATAGATTTTTATATTACAAAATGAAAGTAATGAGAAAATGTGGAATAATTGAATAATAGACTATAAATATATGTATGCATTATTATTAGAAATATATAAGCAGATTGAATGTAAGGATTATGATTAATTTGATTAGCTTTATTTGTATTAGAATATATGACACTCAGGTGCCACACTGTTCACACATTGATTTGATATTTTGATAAAAAATAAAAAAATAAAAAACTTTAAAAAAAAAACACACACACTTCCTCCCCCCACAAGAGACAACCAGAAGAACTACACACACAACAAAGAAAGGAATTTATGGGTATAGAAAAGGACAATTCAGATGTTGGGGGGGATGTTTCCTTGACCTTCCCTGTCCAGGCAGAGGCAGTAAAAGGAGCCCCTTCCCTCCAGGTCCTGCCGGTCAACCACCCCCTGCAGTGTAGGCTGGACTGGGGGCTTGAAAGAGAGGGGGTGGACAGATTTTTCCAGAAGTGTCTTATTTCTACTGCAGGTTTTGCTTTATATTCTCATTTTCTTCCCCGTCTCTTTTTCCCACAGAACTCCTGAGTTGATCCTGCCCTCCTTCCCGCTTTCTGGTGGGAAAGATTTCCTTAGGAACAGCTGGAGAATTTCTGCCTTTGAAGGACATTGAAGGGGGCCGACTGGGGAGGGGAGGAGAACCACAGCCTGGACCTTCTCCTGCTGAGACCCCCCCAGCTTCCTTTCAGATCCTCCCTTTTAAGGAGGGGGAGACAGGAATGGAGATCATCTAGTCTTCCCCATGGAACTCTTGGCCTGCCTGTCCCTCCAGACCCCCCAACCTCTCCTGCTCAGCCGAGACCCCCATTCAGAACCAGGGCTCCAACCATCCACCAGACAGCCACTTCACCCGAAACCCACCTGGTGCTTAGCCAAGTGTGGAGGCCACTGGATCCAGGGAGATCCCAGAAGGTCTGCATGCTGAGATCCACTTATAGCTCTCTACAGACTTGGAGTCCTGAATCTAGTTCTGCTCCCCACGATACAAAAAAGATCTTGAGACGCTAGAAAGAGGGCAGAGAAGAGCAGCAAAGAGGATGAGGGACTGGAGGCTAAAACAGTTGGTCTAGTCTAGGGAGGAGAAGGACCAGGGGGGAACATGATAGCATCTTCCAATATTTGAGTGGCTGCCAGAAGGAAGAGGGGGTCCACCTATTCTCAAAGCACCTGAAGGCAGGACAAGAAGCAACAGAGGGAAACTAAGCAAGGAGAGAAGCAACCTGGAACTAAGGAGAAATTTCCTGCCAGTGAGAACAGTTCATCAGAGGAACTACTTGCCACCAGAAGTTGTGGGCGCTCCATCACTGGAGGCTCTCGAATGAATTTGTCTGAAATGGTATAGGGTCTCCTGATTGAGCAGGGGGTTGGACTAGAAGATCTCCAGATCTCTTCCAATTCGCTTTCTGTATTCTGGGATCTACTGCTCTCTGCCCAGGAGATCCCCAACCTTTCCCCCCTTCCTTGGATCCCCCTTGTTTCTCCATCCTTCCCAGTTTCTTCTTCTACACTGGTCTTCTCCTCTGAGTCCGTTTCTTTCACTTTTATTTGTATAAAACAATAAATTTTAGATTGTAGGAAACTCCAAAATGAGCTGAGTGGAAGCTGTCTGAATAGCCTCAGCTCCAGATTCTCTCCAGGTGAGATAAATTCCCTTTGTCCCTGAATTTCAGATGCTCAGCAGAAAGTGGGATGTTTGCCCCCCTCCAGCAGGGAAATGCCACTTTCTGGGGCTTCAGAGGAGAGGGAGAAGAAGCCGCTTGAACCAGGTTGTTGCTGTGAACCACAAAGGATCTAGTTGTCCCAGATTGGGTGTGGGTGGGAGGTGAGGGAAATTGGGAAAATTTGGGTTCAGCTGGTGAAGATGGGATCTATAGTCCTGAGGCACGCATGCAAGAGAATGCATTGCAACAGAAGAGAATATCTTCAGCTTAGGTTAAACTCTGGGGTCCTCGGGGCCTTCTGAGCTTGATTTTGTGTTTGGAGACATTTCATTACCCAACTACAGTAGGTAATATCTTCAGTGCAAAGTCAAGAGGGGTTTGCTGCCTGTTTATATGCTCTGCCACAGTTGGTTCCCTCCTGGATGGTTCCTCCATTGGAGTATTGTTTTCTGCCTGCTTCTTTGTCTGGTGCTGATCCCTGCTTATCTATTGGCTGCTGGAGGGGAGGTGTGTCTTTTTTGTTCCCTTCCAAGGTTTCCTATTGTCTCTTGTGAATGGTGTGTAAATGTGATTTAATCTCTCTGCGTCTATTGAAAACCAGAGTGTTACCTAAGGATGTACAGAGCTCTATTTGCATACCTGCCACTGATTAGCAAATCTAGCAGCGGGGAAAAATAAACCGCTGTCAGTGGCTGGCAAGGCTGACGGAGCTCTTTAAAAGGAGCGCTCCGGCAGCCTGCCGGCCCTTGTGGCCCTTGTCTTGCTGATCGCGCCTAAGAATAAAAGTGCTGAAAACTCTTCCTGCGTTCCGCCTCTTCTATTGCGTCCACTACGTAACACTGGTGACGAAGGTGGGATCTGAAGAGGACAAAGGAACTACAGGTAATCGTCGCCTCGTGGCATCCGCTGCCATCTTATCACAGTACCGACCCTGTTCCGGCCAAATTAAGGATGACCAACCAAACCTCGCCCGCACCAGCCTTGTTTGACCCACAGACAGAGGAATGGCACACATACATGAGTCGATTTCAGATGTTCTTGGAAGCCAACAACTATCAAGACCTTCCAGACAATCGGAAAAGAGCCCTTTTCCTCACCTACTGCGGTCCAAAGATCTACAAGATGGCACAGACCCTTGCAGCACCCACGGACATCGGAGCGATCACATGGTCGACCCTACAGAACATCCTAAAAGACCACTACGCTCCCACTGCCACCCTGATGGTGAGTCAAAATGAATTTTACCACCAACAGCAAAGAGAAGGGGAGACAATAAACTAATTTGTGGCAAAGCTGCGAGAAATCACAACCAAATGTGAATTTATCAACCCAGAGGAAATGATGAAAGATTGAATCATCCTGGGAATGAGGGATCTGACCCTGCAAAAGAAACTGCTAATCCGCAGTGGAGTTACATTTAAGGACGTGGTCGAAGAGGCCCAAGCAGCTGAATCGTCGGATAACTCCGCCGCCGACATTCGAAAGGCAAGCGGAGTACATCGCACCCAAAGGGAACCGGGCTGCTCAACGGAGGTCCCGGAATACGATGAGGAATGGGAGGAAGAAGAAACTGTACACCGCCTCCATACGGAAAGAAGGGTAAACTCTAAGGACAATGACTTTAGACAATCCCATTGTGCAGGATACATGGGGTTTCATGCTAGGATGGCCTGCCGCTTTAAAGAGGCAATCTGCCACAGGTGCCAGAGAAAGGGCCACATAGCTGAAGCCTGCAAAGCTAGCCAACTCACTCCCTACCATTCCAAACCTCCGGCAGGGCCAGGAAGGCAAGGACAAACAAAATCAGGGTTCCAGAGGAACAAACGCCGGGAGGAACCCTACCAAGAAGTGAGGGGAATAAATCAGATGACCATGGGGCACTCTGACGCATGTGACACCGAGAAATACCATATTACAATTCACATAGAAGGAACCCCTTGCAGTATAGAACTGGACACCGGATCTTTCTTCACCATCGTATCATGGCAGACACTGAAGAACCTTATTCAGACAATAGGGGAAAAAAACAACTCAAACCGCAGAACATCACCTTAAATGATTTCCAAGGAAAGAAAATTCCCGTGCTGGGAAGAGCATCAGTAGGAGTCACCTTCAATGAGTTCTGTGATCTACTGCCGCTGATCGTCGTCGAAAACGACAGGCCCACCCTGCTGGGCATCGAGTGGTTCAAACCCCTGGGATTAGGGGTGACTGGAATCCACAAAATAATCAGCGGAAACGAACTCGACTAACTACTTGCAGAATTTGGGAACATCTTCAACGGGAGCCTAGGCAAGGATACAGGGAAACCTATATCTTTTAACCTAGACCCTAGTGTTACCCCGATCCGGTGGAAACCCAGAAGGGTTCTGTTTGCTCTCCGGCCCAAGATAGATGAGCAATTAGACAAACTAATTGCTCAAGGGGTGCTGGAGCCAATTGACCACGCCACGTGGGAGACCCCAATAGTCACCCCAATTAAACCAGACGGGTCGATCCGCATCTGCGCGGATTTTAAATGCACATTAAATAAAGCATTGCAACAGAGTGCATACCCGGTGCCAGTCGTGCAACATCTGCTGCATTCGCTGGGGAATGGGAAAATATTCGCTAAACTAGACTTAGCACAAGCATACCAGCAACTGCCAGTAGATGCCGCTACCGCGGAAGCACAAACCATTGTGACACATCGTGGGGCGTTTAAATGCAACCGTTTACAATTTAGGGTAAGCGTGGCCCTGGGACTGTTCCAGAGTATGATGGAGTGCCTCCTACAGGGGATTCCGGAGGTGGTCCCCTATTTTGATGATGTCCTCATGTCCGGGGAGAACAAAGAACAACTGATCGACCGATTGAAAGAGACATTGGGAAGGTTCCAAAGGAAGGGTCTTAAAGTTAAAAAAGAAAAATGCCAAATTGGCGTACAAGTCGAATTCTTGGGATACTTAATTGATGGTTCAGGGATCCACCCCACGAACAGTAAAATCAAAGCTATTAAGGACGCCCCAACCCCAAAGAACAAAACGGAACTTCAGGCTTTTCTAGGATTGTTAAACTTTTATAGTATTTTTTTAAAACCAGAAGGCCACCGTTGCATAGGCTACTAGGGAAGACGGCCAAGTGGACCTAGGGACAGAAGGAAGCCCATGCATTTGCCGCTGTTAAAGACTTGTTATCATCAGATGGCATTCTTATTCAATATAATGAAACTCTTCCCCTTTTATTGACTTGCGACGCTTCTCCTTTTGGAGTGGGGGCTGTCCTTAGCCACAGGTTACCGGACGGCTCAGAGCCTCCCATTGCATTCTATTTGAAAATGTTTTATCACCTGCAGAAAGGAACTATAACCAATTGGACAGGGAACCCTTGCTGCAGTGACGGGAATACAATGTTTTCATGAGTATTTGTATGGGAGGAATTCGAACTCATCACGGATCACAAGCCCCTTTTGGGTCTCATTGCTGGGGATCGACAAACACCGAACTTTATGTCCCAAAGAATGGCGAGGTGGTCACTTTTCCTTACGGGGTATAACTACAAGCTAGTGCACCGGCCGGGGAAAAGTATCACCAACACTGATGCACTCAGCAGGTGCCCCCTGCCAGAGCCTGTCGTGGACCCGGCCCGCATCGCACAAGTATTACTCTTAGACATTGGAACTACCAGCCCAGTCACATCAAATGAGATAGCAGAATACACGAAGGATAAAACTTTGTCCAGGGTTTTAAACTGGGTGTTGAGGGGGTGGCCTCAAGAGAAACTAGAAGAATTCAAACCATTCCAGAATAGACAATCCGAATTATCAACCCTAAAGGGATGCTTGTTATGGGGGGAGAGAGTGATTGTTCCACAAGTATTGAGGAAACAAGTCCTGGAAATATTACACGTGGGCCACCCCGGGATTGTAAGGGTGAAGGCATTGTCTCGAAGTTACCTATGGTGGCCAAACTTGGATAGGGACATTACAGAGTGTGTGGCCACCTGCACTCCATGCCAGGAAACCCGGCCAGCTCCACCTTGGGCACCGATCAGGGAGTGGGAAGTGCCTAAGGGACCATGGTTGCAGGACCGATGGGGGGGACAAACTTTCTTAATTGTGGTAGACACTTATTCCAAATGGCTAGAGGTAGTCATCATGCCTAATCTGACCACGGAGGCAACCATCCGGGCCCTATGGAAAATCTTTGCAACCCATGGGTTACCAGACGTCCTAGTCTCCGACAACGGACCCCAATTGACAGCCAAGGCAATAGAATAGTTCCTGGCAGAACAAGGGATTAGGCATGCATTGGTCACCCCATTCAATCCGGCGAGCAATGGTCAAGCGGAAAAAATGGTGCAACTGACCAAAGAAACCTTAACCAGGATGGGCCCCAGTAACTGGCAAGAAAAAATAGATAAATTCCTTCTAGCCCAACACATCACTCCCAGTGCAACCACTAATAGGAGCCCGGCCGAATTATTGATGGGACGGAAACTAAGGTCACATCTAGATTGGTTGCACCCCCATTACCACCCAGAAACCCCATTGGACTCGACCAGACAAACCAGGGCTTTAGAGAAGGGAGATTTAGTATTTGCCCATAATTACACAGGGTATCCCACTTGGGTGCGAGCTAAAGTAGTAGCACTAATGGGCCCAAAATTGTACCAAGTGGAACTCGAGGACGGATGGGTGTGGCGAAGACATATCGACCAAGTTAGGAATATTCTGAGAGTCATGGTTAAGGCAGCCAGAAAATCGCAGGGTCCAACCAGAAACAGACTCTGTACAAGAACAGAGCGATACTCTGCCCCATGGAGCATACAAACCGGCACCCAGCAACCAATTCAATAAAAAACCAGCCCTGACTCCAGATGACACCATAAACCTAGACTCAAGCCCGATGGAGGCGCGCGAACACTTATCTGGAGAAGCGGGTGTTCCGCAGGGCGATCCAGGCACCGTAGAGGGAGAGGCCGGGGCAGAGTCCTCCACACCCATGGGAGTGTTCGAGGAGGTTCTTTTCGAGGACTCAGGAACAGCAGCAGGCCTGACCATTCAGGCAGCCACCGCTGGAACAAGTGAACTGAGCAGGTCCGGTTGCGCCCTTAAGCGCCTCGCCTACCTGCGTGATTACGTAGCTTAACCCACCCCAGATTGGTTAAGTACTATCTAGGAGGGAAGGGGTGTTACTTATGGACTTACGGAGCTCTATTTACATTCCTGCCGCTGATTGGCTAATCTAGCTGCGGGGAAAAATAAACCGCTGTCAGTGGCAGACAAGGCTGAAGGACCTCTTTAAAAGGAGAGCTCCAGCAGCCTGCCGGCCCTTGTCTTACTGATCACGCCTAAGAATAAAAGTGCTGAAAACTCTTCCTGCGTTCTGTCTCTTCGATTGCGCCCACTACTTAACACAGAGGTTTTCCTTTTAGGACAAGAAACTTGATGTAAAAATTGGAAATTTATTATTGTACATGCTGACTGCAGCCAGGATTCTTTAAATGCAAAACTGGAAAGATCCCTCCATCCCCACGATGGAAGAAGGATGGGTGGAAGAAGTGGAAGAGTTGCAGAGATGCAAAATTACCTATTTTCATCAGAGAGAGAAAAATAGACATAGTGGTGTTTCTACCTGGAAACAACTTCTGGACTTTGTGCTTGAGGCAGAAAAAAAATGAAATCTAAACTTTGGGATTTGCTGATTAGATTCAGGTTTTTGTTATAGAAATGTACTAAATTTACTAAGAATGTCCAGTAGAAGTAAAATGTTGAGGCTGTAATTTCACTTTGTATTTTAGTGCACTGAAAAAAGATTTAATTTTCCTTTCCTCCTTTATCCCACACTTCTCCCCTTTTCTTTCTTTTCCCCCCCATTTTACATTTATTTTCTATTTTATACCATGAAAGTCTTTGTTGTTAGTCGCGAAGTCGTGTCTGACCCATCGCGACCCCATGGACAACGTTCCTCCAGGCCTTCCTGTCCTCTACCATCCCATTTAAACTCACGCTGACTGCTTCACTGACTCCATCCAGCCACCTCATTCTCTGCTGTCCCCTTCTTCTTTTGCCCTCTTCTTCTTTTGCCCTCAATACTTTTTATTAAGACCATGAAAGTCTTAATAAAAAATAATAAAAAACAGCCTTTTGTTTTAGGAGCCCTTTCCACAGTCGAAATATGCAAATCCCTGGAAAATAAACTCATCACGATTCCACTCTAGATCTTCACTTTTATATGGCAAAATTTCTTCCAAAGAGAGAACCTTGAAATGATGGAAGATGTGGAAGTTATCCGAAGGAAGGAGCAGAAAGGAGAGGAGAAACGGCCAAACTTTATTTCGGGATCTTCATTTGGGGCTGCTTTTCAAGGAAATGGGGGATCCTGACTCCTGACCATAGAAAGAGGGGGGTTGCTTCACATTTGGGGTTGAGGGGCGGGAAATTGGAAGGAGATGCTTCGTCCTGACGTTCTCAGCAAGAGAGAGGCGGGTTTCAAGGAGGGAAATCACGTTTTTCTCCCCTGAAGCTAAGCTGCGCCTTTCCCGAGAGAGCCGAGCGGAGGATTCCCCCGGGAAAGAGGGGGCTAGGGTGGAGGATCCGGCTGCATTAGAAGGGATCCCTGCAGATTCTCTCCGCCTCTTCCTGGTTTAGCTGAGGATTTTCCGTGGCTTCCCTTCGGATTCGGGGGGGGGGTAGTGTCTGTGACCCCCAAGTCTTCCCTGGCTATGGGGTGCGCCTCCCCCTTTGTCATCCAGCGCAGTAACTCTTCCTTCGGCAGAAATCTTCATCTGTGAAATGAAGGGGGGGAGGGGGTGTCCCGGCCAGATGCTTCCAGCCGCAGAGGAGGAATCGGCGGTTCTGTATTGAGGGGAGGAAGCCTTTTTCTCGGACTTTGGAGTTGGGGGGAGGGCAGAAGGAGCGGCAGAACCAATGGGAATTCTCCCTGCCTGAGCGTCATTGGTCTCCGGGCAGAGTCCTTCACCTGAAGGAGGGGAGACAGTTCCGCTGAGGGAGAGAAGCGGAGAAAGCGAGAGGGGGGATTCCCGCCTTCAATTCCCCAAAGGGCTTCAGCCTCCTACTCTCATCTCCGGAGGGGAATTTCCCCCTCGATCCCTACGTGAAAATGGTTTTTTTCTCCTCATAGTTCAGCTTTATCTCCCTTTTCCACGATCTTCCTTTCTGAGTTTTGCAATTCCACCTTTTCTCCAGCCAGAGATGAGACGGCATTTCCCCCCTCTTCGTTTCTGAATTAAGGAGCCTCGTTATGAGGTAAAATTTCTGGAATATCCAGAGATTTCAAGCTTTTCCTCCATTGTGGAACCGGTTTCTCTTTCTCCTTTCTCCTCAGTCTCTTTCCGCGGGCACCAGAGACGAATCATCTGAGAAAGGCAGCTGTATATATTGAATTAAAGAAATAAAAGACAAATCGATTTAAAAAAATTATTTTCCTGGTTGTGGCTTCCCTGCCTGTGTCCCACCTTCCTCCCCTTCAGGCCGGAGTTCGCGGGGTTCCCCAGAGAGGCTCCCGGTCCTCGTCTTCTGACCGCCCGGCCGTTTCTGACAGGATTTGGCCCCTTTTGAGGCCTCCTCCAATCTCCACGGAGCCTTCAGGGCGGTTGTTCTTGAGAGAGGCGAGTTCAAATCCTCCGGAGAGGCTTTTCTCCATCTCCACAGACGGTTCCTGGACAGGAAGGAGAGGAAGATGGAGAAAGTTCTGCCTCTGGAGACGCCGAGGCCTTTCTCGGGCAGGGAGGCATTGAGAGGGGCCTTTCCTCCTACTCCCAAGCCCATCATCCCTGCCCTCGCCCTTTCCCTCAGACGCGTTCCTCTTTCCCGCCCTTTCTACGATCCTGGCACTTTGCCCCAAATCCACCAGGGGGCGCCCTTTGCCAAGGGAAGGGAACTCCAGGCGCTTCCCCATTGGCCCACTGGAGCCTTGCCTCTCTAGGACGCCGCTCTCGCTCTCCTTAACCGCTGGGGCCCCGGAGGAGTCGGAGAAGCTGCGGGAGAGTCTGGCGGGGGGACATCCAGACGTGCCCCGGGTGAGGGGAGGATCTTCCCGGGTCCTATGCTCCCCAGCCGCCCTCTCCCTGCAGGGGAAGGGGAAGAAGCGGGGATGGCGGGAAGGCGGTGGGGATCCGGGGAAGAGCCCGCCTGGGGGGAGAGGAGGGTCGGCCTTGCGGAGGCCCAGCAGGAGAGGAGAGAAGCCGGGCGAGGAGGAGGCAGGATTCGCACCAGGCTCCCCGAGGGCCCGATCCTGTCTCCGGAGGGGAAGAGAAACGGGGCGGCCTCTCCAGCTGCCTCCTTCCCGGCCCTGCTCGGGGGGGACCTCGGCCATGCGCTGGGATGAGCCGCTTGGGGCTCCGGGCATGTTGGGTGAAGGTCGCTCAGTGTCTGAATTCCACTTTCTTATTCTTGGCGTTGGTTTTTCTTTCCATCTCAGATACAGAAACTCGAAGCCATTTGTGGTCTTTGCAAGGCAAAATTTTCTCTTAGGGGAAAAAAAAGAGCGGAATAACTTGCAGGGATCAGTCCTGCGGCACCAGAAATGATCCTGTGAAGGAAAAAGCATCTGGAGACCCACAAGAGTCCTTGGACCCATTTGGAGTTTCTCTGCAGGACAAAGAAAGGATGGAGACACAACCTTTTGTAAAGGAGGGAACCGGAAAAGGCCCTTCAGCTGCTCAGCGTGGGAAGAGGGGGAAGCTCTGGACAAGAACTGGGCAGAAGATCCTGGAGGAGGAAACCATCTTCCCCTCAGAAGTTCAGCCCTGCCATTTCATCCAATACTGGGAGGCTGAGGGTCCCCGAGGACTTTGCAGCCGACTCCATGACTTTTGCAGGCGATGGCTGAGACCAGAAAAGCACACCAAAGCCCAGATGCTGGACCTGGTGGTTCTGGAGCAGCTCCTGTTCCTTCTGCCCCCAGAGATGGAGGGCTGGGTGCGGGAGTGTGGAGCAGAGACCAGCTCCCAGGCGGTGGCCCTGGCGGAAGGCTTTCTCCTGAGCCAGGCGGAGGAGCAGAAGGAGCAGGTCCAGTTGCAGGTGAGACTTTAATCTAGGGAGCTCAAATGGGAATAGAGAATGTGGTGGAATATTTCACCCCTCCTTCCCAAACTTCTCGGACGTTCATAATATGTGATGATGTCCCACCAATTCTTGTAGGACATTGTTCCATTGTTTTCTCACTCAACCTCACAAATGGATATTGGGGGCTTTGAGGTTGTGTTCCAAATATAAGAATCCACTTTTTTTGTGTCATGTACATTAATTCTGCTTCTTTTTTCCTTCCTCCTCTTTGAAGTGCTTCACTGTGGAGATCAGAGATCCTGAGGGAAAGAAGAACCCATCAAATCACCCTCAGGAGCTATTTTTCAGGGGGATCCCTTGGGAAGATCCAAGTCTGGACTCCTCAGGAGGTAATGGAAGATCCTCCGATTGCCCATCTTTCTTACCTTTGCTCTCTGTTCTCTTCTAATTTGTTAATTATGCATTTTGAAATTATTTATTCCTTACAGAGAAACAAAGAATGAAGCTTTCTGGTTTTTATGACGGAGATCAAACAGTGGTTGAACCTCCAAATCAAGTAAGAAAGGGAAAAGATATTAGATTTCTATTCTCCCTACAGGAAGTGAAGCGGGTGTGCAGAGGGCTCGCTCCTTCTATTTTGTCCTCTTGTTTGGACTGGATTATTTTTCTGTTCTTGCACAACATGGAGAGCAGAATAGCAGGTTCAAGTTGCTGTCAGCCAGCATAGCTTCCTCTGGTTATCTTGTTCTGCTAGGTACTCCGCCAACTTTGAGTTTACAAGAAAGCAATTTTTTAAAAATCCTTGAAGAAATAGGAATAAACGTATCACAGTGGCAGGAACTGCTACAGACCCATTTTTTGGGGTAATTCTTTGACTTAGAATTGTGCAAGGCTAATGAAAAATAACTAAATACTCACACTGCTGCATTACCATTTTTAAAAAGCCTTATTTATAACCAGTAGTTCAAAAAATAAATCATATTAAAAAATAAAGCAGACTATTAAAATCCAAAGGGAGTGGCCGTATTGAGTATGTAATCACGGTACTTTGGGCTACAAAATGATTTCCAATCCTCTGATTTGCGCCTCGATTAGGAGATCAAACATTCCCACTTTGCGGAGAAATGACTTTCCCAGGGAATTTTCTCTTCTTTGTTTTCTTCCTTTCAGCCAATGGCTCAGACTACTAGGTCAATCAATGATAGATAAAGCGATAGATCAGTTGATCCAGAAGTGGGATTACTTTACTGAAAGGCATTGAAAGTTCTGCA
>QLTV01001133.1:128389-135889 GCA_003457575.1 Thermophis baileyi
TCTCAAAACAGCCCCCGCTGCAGCCCCCAAAGACCACCTCAAAGGGGGGGGTTCTCCAGCCCCCCTCACAAAAGGATAGATTTGGGGAGCCAATTACAGAGGAGCAATTCAGAACTCCCCCCTCCCCATTCATCAGTTCCGCCCTGTGGCTCCCCCTACCCCCAGATCCTAATTGGGTAATGGGGGTGGGGAGGGGGAGTCTTGGTCTCCTCCCCAAATTCAGAGGCTCCCCCAGAAGGGATCGAGGCTCAAATCTTGCCTGACTTTCACAGCCTCAAGAGAAAAAAAACCTGAAGTTTTTGAAGCTGCAAAAATTCTTTTTCTTATATTTTTGGTCGCGTTTGTGGATTAAGGTCTGAAAATGCCTGAGTTTCCCTCTTTCGCTTTCGCTTTCACTCTCCTTCCTCTTTCGATGCAGGAAACTTTCGCTGCAACCGACTTTGGGGGCTCCGGATCCGGGTATAATGCGGGGACGGAAGGTCCCACTCCCACCCAGTCACGAAGGGGGGAGGACAGGAGGGTCCGACTGCATCTCATCACAGTTCGGCCGCCTTCCCACAACCCCCTCCCCACCACAGTCACAAGGAAGGGACACGGCGATCTCTCTTCGTCCCCCTGGGTGGGGCGAGCGAGGGAGCGGAGACCACGCGGAGATCGACGCTTCTCAGGGTCCGCCTCCCTTGCCTTCGACCCCTTTCCCCATTACTGGGGCCCCAGCCCCTTTCTTCCCCCTTTCCCCCCAGGAACACTGACGGCCCCTCCCAGCCCCTTTCCTCCCACCCCCCGCCGAGTCCCATCCTTACCGGGGGTCTCCTTCCCCCCTTCGCTTCCGGGGATCCGGGCCAGCGCCCCCACCAGCAGCATCAGGGGGAGCCCAGCAGAGCCCATGGATGCTGCCCCACAAGCGCCCCCAAAGAGGGAGGAGAAAGGCGCGGATGCTCCCAACCCCAGAGGCGGAATCGGTGGGTCTGGATTGGGGGGGGAGGGGGCGTTTTCCTTTGGGAGTGCCCAGAAAAGCGGAAGGGCCAATGAGAAATCTCCCTTCTGCGGCGTCATCGGTCTCGGGGCAGACTCTCCCTTGACTTCTCCCGCAAGGGAAGATTGTTCGGCGCAGAGAGAGAAGCGGAGAAAGTGAAAGGGGGGGGTCCTTTCAGTCTTCGGGGGCTGCGGCTCAAGGTGGGGTTCATGCCAGCCCTGGAGGGGAGTATGGACTTCCTTTTGCCCTCCCCCCCCGATCCGGCGTGGAGTGGGGCTGCAGTGGATGAGAGAAGGGGAGGCGCTGCCCCACAGCCAGCGAGGACTTGGGGGTCTCTGATCCGGTTGATTGGGGAGTCCTCGGGCGCCTTCACACACCCGCACGCACATATTTCTTCGGTGGGAGTGCCCCTCCCCCAATCAGGTGGAGTCACTGCCCTCCCTGTCCCTCCCGGAACCTTCTGCCTTTTGCTCCCTTCCTGGCAAAGGGGATGCCGGAGGGCCGGTTGTACCCCCAGCGCTGTGGGGTTTTCTGACCCACCGCAAATGGAAGGTCGGTTTTGGTTCAATAATGGCTGTTGTTGATCTAAATGGGGGGGGGGAAATAAGAGGGAGGGGAAGCGGGAATCCCTGGCTGAGAATCGTGAAGACGGCAAAGAAAATGGAGAGTCCCTTCTAGGGCTGGCATGAACACCACCCCCCTTGATCTGTAGCCCTCCCAAGACTGAACGGATCCCCCTCCCACTTTCTCCGCTTGTCTCTCTGCACCGAACAATCTCCTCCATCGGGTGAAGTCACAAAGGACTCTGCCCGGAGACCGATGACACTCAAGCAGGGAGAATTCCCATTGGTCCTTCCGCTCGTTCTGGCCCCTCCCATCTCAAACGTCAAAGAAAAAGGCTTCCTCCCCCCAATTCAGACCCCCGATTCCTCCTCTGGGGCTGGAAACATCTGGCCGGGACACCCCCTCCCCCTCCCCCGTTCCTTTCGCACGTGAAAATTTCTGCCGTAGGAAGAGTTTCTGCGCTGGATGAGAAGAGGGGAGGGGGCAGCCCCACAGCCAGGGAAGACTTGGGGGTCACAGACACCCCCAATCCGGAGGGAAGCCACGGAAAACCCTCAGCTAAACCAGGAAGAGGCGGAGAGGATCTGCAGGGATCCCTCCTAGCCCAGCCGGATACTCCCCCCCCCGTCCCCTCCCCTTTTTACGGGGAATCCTGCGCTCGGCTCTCTCGGGAAAGGCGCCACTTCGCTTCACGGGAGAAAAAGGCGATTTCTTTCCTTGAAACACGCGTCTCTCTGGCTCAGAACGTCTGGACGAACCGGCCCCTCCAGGTTTCCCGTCTCTCAACCCCAAATGCGAAGGAATCTCCCCCTTTCCATGGGTCGGGAGATTATCTTTGTATAAAATAGAAAATAAAGGTAGTAGGGAAATGGGAAAGGGAAGTGTAGGATAAAGGGGAAAAGGGAAAGGAAAAAACTATTTTCAAGGAAGCAGAATACAAAAGTGAAATTTCAGCTCCAATTTTTCCTTCAACTGAACATTCTTAGTAAATTGGGTACATTTCTATAACAAACAATCCGAATCAGCAAATCCTATAGACAAGGTTTCAATTTCTTTTGCCTCAAGTACAAAGTCCAGAAGGGGTTTCCAGGTAGAAACACAGCTGGATCTATTCTTTTCTCTGATCAAAACAGTTTATCTCGCCCTTCTGCCAATTCCCATCCATCCTTCTTCCATCATGGGGATGGTTTTGCATATCAAGAATTCTGGCTGCAGTCCAGGGGTGAAATTCAACATTTTCCCCTACCAGTTCTGTGGGTGTGGCTTGGTGGGCGTGGCAGGGGAAGGATATTGCAAAATCTCCATTCCCACCCCACTCCAGGGGAAGGATACTGCAAAATCCCCATTCCCACCCCACTCCTGGGGGAAGGATATTGCAAAATCTCCATTCCCACCCCACTCTGGGGCCAGCCAGAGGTGGTATTTGCCGGTTCTCTGAACTACTCAAAATTTCCGCTACCGGTTCTCCAGAGCCTGTCAGAACCTGCTGGATTTCACCCCTACTGCAGTCAATGTGTGCAATAACAAAGTTCCAATTCTTGTTTCAAGTTCCTTGTCCTAAAAGGTAAATCTCTGGTTTTCAATAGACACAGAGAGATAAATCATATTTACACACCTTTAAAAAAGATAATAAAAACACAGGAAGCGTACAAAAAAGACTCCCCTCCCCTCCAAAGGCCAATAGATAAGCAGGGATCAGCACCAGACAAACAAGCAGGCAGAAAACAACACTCCAATGAAGGATCCATCAAGGAAGGAACCACACAATCTCTGGCAGGGCATATAAACAGGCAGTAAACCCCGCCCTCCTTTGCACTGAGCAGGTTACCTAGCTGGGTAATGCAACATCTCCAAGTTAAGAACCAAACTCTAGAGGGCACCAAGAACTCCACAGTTCAACCCAAGCTGCATATATTATCTTCTGTTGGAATACATTCTCTTTTGAGAATGCCTGACCCAGGACTACAGATCCCATCTTCATCAGCTGACCCCTCTCTACCACCCCCATCTGGGACCAGAAGATTCTTTGCGGTTCAAGACAACAACCTGTGTCAAGCGGCTTCTCCTTCCTCCCCTCTGAACCCCCAGAAAATCTCAGTTGGAGGGGGGCAAACATCCCACCTTCTGCTGAGTCGGAGGAGAACAGAAATGAAGATGAAGCTGCTGTGGGTTCAAAGCAGGGAGAAGAGATGGAGAATCCAGGGGGGATCCATGGAGGGGAGAAACATTTGAGACTCTGCCAGGAAGAGAGCAGTTGATCCCTGAGATCTCCTCTCAGGAATGGGGGATCTCAGCATGCATAGCATCTGGGACCTTTCCAGATCAGGTGGCCTTCATTATTGGCTAAACGCCAGGTGGATTTTGGGCTGTCAGGTGGATGGTTGCAGCCATAGCCCTGAATGGGGGTCTCTGCTGAGTAGGAGAGACTGGGGGGACTTGTGTCTGTAGGGTTGTTATTTTTTTCTCTCTAAAGGGACCCAAAGTTGCAATCGGAAGGCTGAAGAACTTCAGGTCCCTGGGGACAGTCTAGATGGTCTCCACATCTCCCCTCTCCCTCCCAAATGAAAAGGAGACCCTGGAAGGAAGCTGGGGGGAGGGTCTCAGCAGGAGAAGGTCCAGGCTGCCCTTCTCCTCCTCCTCCTTCCAACCAGCCACCTTCAACCCCTATTTTCAGAGGTTGTGGAAAAGCCAGAAATTAATCAGCTATTGAAGAAAAAACATCATTTTGCATCTGAGAGCAGGATTAAGTCAGGAGGGCTGTGGAGAAAAGAGACAGGGAAGAAAATTAGAATATAAGGCAAAACCTTCACGTTAAATAAGGTATTTTTGGATGGCCTCCCACTCTTCCTCCCTTTCAGCACCCCCCCCCCCAGGCAAGCCCACACTGCAGAGGGGTGGTTGACAAGCAAGGAGCCGAGGTGGCGCAGTGGTTAGAGTGCAGCACTGCAGGCTACTTCAGCTGACTGCTAGTTGCAGTTCGGCGGTTCAAATCTCACCGGCTCAAGGTTGACTCAGCCTTCCATCCTTCTGAGGTGGGTAAAATGAGGACCCAGATTGTTGGGGGCAATATGCTAACTTTGTAAACCGCTTAGAGAGGGCTGTAAAGCACTATGAAGCGGTATATAAGTCTAAGTGCTATTGCTATAAAGACAGATAGAGGGAGAATCTGCCCATTTCAGGGAGGAAAAGGCTGGGAAGGGCCAGGGATTCCTCCCCATTTCATTATCCAGGGGCTTCTGAATTCTCCCCAAATGACTTAATTAGAGGGTTAATGAAGAGGGGAGGCCCCCCTCCCTCTCTCCCTCCCTTGCAGATGTTCCAGATGAACAAAGGAGATGGGGCTAGGATGGGGGTGGCAGCAAAGGGGGGGAGCCTGGGGTCACTTTGCTAGGAATTGTGTGAAATGTCACAAGGATAAGGGGAGGGGTCAGAAAGAACAGCCCACAATCTTGGGGTGCTCCCTCCCTGAGGGAGAAATGGAAAGGAATGGCCCCCACCTTTCATTCCCTTTTGCAATTTCACAAGACTTGGAAAAACCCTGGGTAAGATTTTAGTGTTTCTGTGTGTTTGTTTTTGTGTGTGTTTTTGTTTTTGATTGCAATGCAAAATTTCAGGTCTCTGTAAGGAAAAGCTGCCCAAAATTTTAAAAATTTGCTGTGTCCAAAGCAAGGAGATTTTGTTCAGGCACATTTTTTTTTAAAAAAAGAGGAACAATTGAGGAATTTTAAAAACGACCTATAACTTGTAGGAGGGATTGAGATGAGGGAGGAAGAGGAGAAACTCATCTGCAGGTGGTTGGATGGGAGTTGCTGGAAGGAGAAAAAGACCCAATCAGGACCCTTCATGGGCTCAGGAGATCCCCCTCCCCCTCCATATCCCATAATAGGTTGCAGGATCTTCACTTATAGCCCCTCCAAGAACAGAAGTTCCCAAAAATATTTCTCAAGGGGACCCTCTTAGCCACCTGCTAAGCTTGATGAGAGGCCTCCCCTAGATATTCCTCTCCCCACAACCTCTCCTCCAGCCCCACAGACTCACCTTTCTTGCTCTTCAGGTAGGAGAAGAGCCCCACAGCCAGGAAGGCCACTCCTATCACGGCCCCCGCGGCCCTTGTCCAGACTTTGCTCCTGGCAGAGCTGGAGGAACGGGGCTCTGGGGAAGGAGAAGGAGCCTCAGCTGAGCAGGAGGATCAGGCCCACCTCCCCCCCAGGAGGGTAAATTCTGGTTTCTCCCACAGGGAGGGTCTCTCCCCCAGAGCAGGAGGGGAGGGGCTTACCCCACTGGACGATGATGGGGGCCTCCAGGCTGGCGTGCCCCACCTGGCAAGCACAGAGATCCCTGGCTGGGGCTGGGTCTCCAGCATCACCTGGAGCTGGTAGGTCCAGTCTCCATTCTGGAGTTCCTCCCCGAAGGCCATGCCCTCCTTCTCCAGCTGCCCATTCTTCAGCCACTGGACCTCGATCTCCACGTGGTAAAAGCCCATCGTGGTGCAGAGGAGGATGGTGTTGGGGGAAGAGGATGGTGGTGCAGAGGAGGATGGTGTTGTCCATCTTGGTGGGGGAGATGGTGACGGTGGGCTTGGCTGGAGGAGAAGGAGGGATGTGAGAAACACAACAGGGCCCAGACCAAGTTGGTTAGTTCAGGCCAAGACTCCTTTTCACTCCCAAAAATATTCTTGTGTTTTGAGTCATCTTCCAAAGCAAATTGCAGCAAGAAATTAAAAGGGATCCTGAAAGATGGAAAAACGTAAATCCTTCCCAATTGGGATCAGTTTCCATCATCAAATTGCACAAATCCAACAGCCATAAATGCTGGAACCACCCTGAGACAAAAGGAACCTTTTGCCAGATGTGGTGGAGATGGGAAGAAACCCAGAAGACCGGGAAGACATACAAAGCATGATAAATCAATCAATGATAAAGAAATATATCTATATAGTGGGCAAGAGAGACTTTGCTGGATTCCTCCTCCCACCCCTCCCCCGAAAATATATTTGGATGGATTTTCTGGAGGGAAGTTGTTTTGGGGTTGATTATCTGGACCTTGGGAAGAAAAGGGAGATTATGGGACTGATGGGAAGGAGCAGGATATATTTTTCCCCTTTTGATGTTTAATTGTCATTATTGTATAATTTCAAACCTTTTAATTGTGATTTAGTTTTTAACCTTATTTTTTATACATTTTTATTTTGGGGTTATATATTGTATTGTGCACCAGCCAGAGCTCCTCTTTTTTAATAGCAATAAATACAAATGAATAAATTTCGCAGATCTGAGAGCACAGAATATATAAGGGGCAAATCTTATCCGGAAGAATGCTAATCAATTAAATGAAGGGTGTGTGTGTGCCGAAAGTCCCCTTCCCGGGAAGCCCCCAACCCCCCCCTCACCCCTCCGGCCAATCACAGAATTCCTTTGGGAAACCCGGTTGTTTCGTGGGCAGACGGAATCCACGCGGGTCTTCATGTACTGCAGGAGGCGCTCGTCTCTGTTCCACGTGTCCGCATCCGGCTGCCCCAACGCCGTCACGACCACCATCTCCCCGCGGGCGCCGTCGAAGCGGGCGAATTGCTGCCGGTCGTAGAAGTGCCGCTCCAGGAACCGCCCCCGCTGCGTCCCGTTGAGAAAGCGGCACTCCTGCTTCCTCTGGACCAGGAAATGGGCTGCGGGGAGGAGGAGGAGGAAGACCGTCAGGAGGGAGTCCAGGGACCATCGTTCCCAGCCTCTCCTAGAGGTGGGAGCCCGCTTGCAAGAGGAGGGGCGGGAGAGCTGCCGCAAGAGACTGCTGAAAGACGCCCCCTGGAGGACGGATGGGGAACTGTCTATCCCAGCGGGATTCCCCCTTGGTGGGGGTCTGGAAAGGGGAGGAAAATGAGAGAGGGGAGGAGCTTCCTGACGGACCCCATCTTCCAAGGGTGGAACAAGGCAGGCAGAAGTTCAACCGGTCCAGTAGGTCACCTA